>CM061537.1:86701965-87087623 GCA_030545055.2 Neoaliturus tenellus
TGCTCCTATAAGGAGCAGACAGAATCGGGATTGACTCCAATCCTAAGTTTAAGAGTTTTGGAAAGAAACTAGTTCTGTGGCCAAACCTACTAGTCAATTATTTCTTGAGCAATACCCCACTTTTCTTCAATAGCTAAATTTTATAGTAAAGACCCAACCCTAAATTTTTTACACGAGGGTTATTCGTAAAATAAGGTTCACAACCTCTACATTAAAAGTGAGGTAAGTCAGGTGATATCTAGCATCACAGGAATGCAGCAACTCTTCCCCTTATTTTTGCACAATTCCCGTCAATTTTGCAAAACTGTAAAAAATGCATCTAGGGTGTGCCAATCAGTTTTTTCAGCAATATTCTGTAAACAAGGATTTTTTAAAGATTCCACTGTTAAGGGTGATGAAACCTGTGTGCATCATTTCATTCCCAAAACAAAACAATTAGTCACTCGAATGGCGTCACTCTTCTGCTGGAAAAGTTATGGCAACTGTTTTTTGGAACGGAATCTCATAGAGCAACAATAAACTCTGACATATGTTGCAGCACACCAAGTAAACTCGGATGGGTGCTTCAGAACTGTTGGAGAAGAGGACTGTCGAAAGGTGGAGGAAGGAGTTACCTTATTCCTTTAAGGGTTGACAGCAGAGTTTTATGACAACATGGGTGCATAAAAGTTGGATTATTATATGTAAAAGTGCTTGGATAGAAATGGTGATTGTGTGAAACTATAGTGGAAGTTTTAAGCTTTAGAATGATGTATATGGCTAAGATAATAAATCACGATGTTATTAAAAACCTTTTGGAAACTTATTTCATGTAATTCCGCTGTGTGACTTACAGGTCGCCCTGCGGCAGGTTGAGCGTGATGCTGCCCACTCTGGTCGCATCGCCGTACTTGAGGTAGCCGAAGAAGCCGACGGCGGTGTACAGGCAGGCCACGATCACCATCCCCGTGTTGAGCACTCCCGTCAGTCCGCCAAAGTCCTGCGGAGTCTTCATGTTGTTCTCCAGCGGCAGCACCTGGTGGCAATGCTGCAGCTCAACATGTGTAACTTGATTGGCGACATTGAGAAATTGCAAAAGGCAAAACCGAGGGTTAATTTGTAGTCAATCTTAATAAGTTTATAATCAGGCTGATAAAATTATACTACAAATAATTCTACGTTTCATAAATTTCCACACCAGTATATAACATGATATGTTACTCAAAGTTTTTTAGTACTTCCTGATAGTTTTAATGAGCATTATATTTTTACAGTAAAAAATTACTATATTGATAATAAGAAAGTTAAAACAAACTTTTTTGAGATTTTGAACTTTTTATCATTTATTAATATTACTATTGTTAATTAAACTTTATTACTTATTAACATTATATTATGTAAAATAACAATGAATAGAACAAATTTACAAAAATAGGTCTAATATAGCTTCATTGAAAATTCATCTTTATTTACATTGAAAAGTTAATTTTATTAGAGATGTGATAAGATCCACAAAAAATAACTATCATAATCGCTATTATGTCAATGCATTTTTATACCTCAAATAATATCACAATCCAAACGCAAATTAAATTCTACTCACTACTCCGATGCCTTCAAAAGCGTAGATGGCCGTGCCGAAGAAGAGCGGCAGCTGAGCCCACGAGCTGAACGCCTGGACGGAAGACGTGCGCGGCAGACCTTGCAGCATGTAGAAGAACGTGATCCCGAGACCGGAGGAGGTTAGAAGCGCGGCGAACAGTGACACTGGTGTCAGCCACTTGAGGTTGTTGATCCAGTTCATGACGATCATCGGCAGCAGCAGCGCGAGCAGGTACCAGTGCATCTCGATCTTGTACCAGTAGTGGGCCACCACCTGGGACAACACAGTGGAGTTTATTACAATTTACCTCAAACAAGAACGAAATTGAGCTTGTCTACTTCATGTAAAATAATTTGTTTGGCTAACATAAACAGTAAAAGATAACAAATAGGCCTATAGGTCTATATATACAGGCTAAACTAATAACTTGAGTCCTGCTAGTCCGAACACGGGTAATCCGAACGTCCGCCTAATCCGAACAAGCTCCGGACGCATTTTGCAAAACATTTTCATTAATGTAAAAATATAATTTACGTAATAAAAATAGAATTTTTGATGGAAAAGATAAGAATTGTGGTAAAGAAATGAAAACGAAATATTCCATTGAGGAATATACTGTACAAATATTTAGTTTATTGTGTTTTGACTAAATTTACACAACGTAAACAAAAGAATGTAAACAACAAAAAAATACAGTATACCCTGTAAAAAGTATTGCACACGTACTGTTATGTGCAGTAACACATAAAAAGTAACATTAATTTATTTGTTATTGACCATAAAGTCCAACATCGTCTTTTGTTGAAGTTTAGTCAGTCAGTTTTTTGCCGCGTAGTTCCGCCATTTTCTTATAAACATCACATCTGCGGGCGTGACAGTACAGTCTCTGCTGGCAGTGGACACAGTCCGTGGCGCTAGGCGCGAGCAGCGTTGCCAATTCGAGGGTAATTACCCTTTTAGAAGGTATTTTGGACTTTCGAGGGTAATGATTTTTTAGGATTGAAGGATAATTTTACTAAAACTGTCAAGTTTGACTAAAATGTGTGAATTTTTGGGAATGGGTCAAAATAAAAAGTAGATTTAATACAAGAGTGATTGATTTTACTTGAACAACAAATACCAATTGAACAGCTGATACACTTTTATTAATCAATCTTGTACACTAACAACTTAGATTGTTGGTAAAATTATTGATTTTCCGATATTTTGGTGTTTTTGAGGGTATTTGAGGGTAATTTTGTCAAGGATCTAGGGTAAGTTGATGAAAGGTGATTGGCAACCCTGGGCGCGAGCGAACACGACGAACAGTATCTTCACGCCATGCATACAGGCAGCACACGCTGCTTGGCCGCTCTGTGGTTACATCCTAAAATTACGTGCATTGGGCCATTGTGCCGTCTGCTATGGGCTGTGCAATTGTTGGTTTTGAATAAATAAGGGTAAAAGCACTGTTTAAATTGGTTTTTGTGTATTATTCGCTAATATTACAACACGTAAACCCGTTTAAATTGCTTCATTCTCCCTTATTGAATTATTTCGGATAATCCGAACAATTAGCTGATCCGAACAGCGTTCGGTCCCAATTAGTTCGGATTAGCCGGACTCAAGTGTATTATAAAACATTTCAATTTTGTAGTTTCTGTGTTGGATATCTGTTGAATGGTGAAGTTGTTCCTTATTCCCTTCACAGGTAAGTTCTAAAATATAACTCCATAGTCTACTACACTAAACTCCATGAGCCAAATTTACACTTTGAATAAAATACAAAATATTTTATTTGCTCTTATTATTATTCTAAGAAAATGAACTCAATAAAGTTAGGTTAAAACGTCAACAGAATTTATTCTTCCTGCTATTTATTTTGTTTTGTGGTTTATTTTATGTTTACTGTTAAGTAGTTGTGTATTGAAGTCAAATCTCGATTCTCGAATTCAGCATATATTTACCAAGATTGGGTTTTACGAATCGATAGAATCAAACAGGGTCTTACTAGCGCTCCAAGCGGATAGAACAGAAAAGCAGCCTCTGGCAGTCAAGTGATGGGTTAATAAATACTAAAGCTCGTCCACTGGTCAAAATTCGACCAAAATTTCAGTTGATCTGGACCCAAGAAACATTTTAAAAACATTTGACTGTTTTTAACATTTGTGTGTTTTTAAACTGGATTTAAAAACATTTTATAACTGAAACATCTTCCTGAATTTCTCTCAGTTGTTTTTACAACAGCTGTCTGATGATGCAATCAATTATCCTTTCTCCATAACAATAACATTGGAATTTTAAAAGCCTGTGGGGCGTAACCATGGAGTCTGATGTGAATTAGAATGGGATTCTGCTCATTTACAGGACTATAACTTTCTAACGGTATGCGCAGATTTCTCCTACGATGCACACAAGCTGAGAAAAAAGGAGGAAGCGAAACATGCTTGCCTATTAATACATAGAGATGACTTTAATTCCGATGCCAAACACTATGCATGCTACCGAGCTCTCAATAGCAATCCAATGGAAGCCAGTGGTTTCCAATATCGGACTGTCACCATGAGCTGTTTGTTCTTTGTTCAGTGAGTTACTGAGTTTGTCAGCTTAGTAATTTTTAACTTTGATATTAAATTTAGTTATAAAATAAAAATCAAATTTAACAATTTTTTTGCATGCTTGTTATTAAAATTACAAAAAAATTTGATTTATTTATTTATTGTTTCAACGGATATCTCCATTTTACAAAGGTATGATTACAAATTCAGACTCTTAATGAAAAATTTGAATGCAGATTATGTTACAATGGTGACAAGAGTGGTATCAATAAAGTTAGAGTGTGCTATAGTAATAATATTATAGGTGACAATGTGCAGTGAAAAACAATGTACAATGAATAACAATAATTCGATAAATAACGATCAATAAACACGTTCAACAATAACAATAGATGACATGTGCAAACGATAACAATGATGCTATTTTAACAATAAATAACATTGATAACTATAACGATAAATGACATATATAGCTCTCATAACAATAAATAACAAACACAACGTGGCATGATTTATTTGACATCAACGCATGATAATAATGTTCACAGCAACTGATGAAACTGGAAGAGGGTTAGGCCAGCCGAGACAAGTTGGAGGTGATCTCCTTCCTGAAAGTGTAGATGCTTCCATCGAAGATGTCAGAAAAAGAAGAGGATAGGTTCCCAAGTCTGTGGAGGCGGGCTATTGGGCTGTTGGCATCGTAGTTTGAAGGGTGATGTCGCCTGACAAAGACGTCGTTAGACCTAGTCTGTTAGGGAACTCTGAAGTCAATTCTTCCAAGGAGCGATGGACAGTCAGCGAGACCATTGACCAATTTGAAGAGAAATGAGAGGTCAGAAACAGCTCTGCGAATGCTTAAGGTGGTGATGTTAAGCAGTCTTGTTACATCCTCCATGGGCACATCAAGGTAATTGTAGCCAAGGCGGGCACCGACTAATCTTATAAATCTTCTCTGGACCCTCTCAACTTCATCAGAAAGGAATTTCTGGTGTGGTGACCAAGCCACAGAAGCGTATTCCAGTTTTTGTCGGACAAGGGCTGTGTAAAGGGTTCTTAGAACAGGGATGCTGGAGATATCTCTAGTGTAACGGGTAATGAACCCCAAGGACCTGTAGGCACCGCTGCAAATATTGGCGATATGTGCTTCGGGGTTTAAATTGGGAGAAAGAGTGACACCCAAATCCCTGATGACATCCGGTCTGGATAGTACTTCATTATTAATAGAATATGGAAAGGATAGAGTTGATGTTTTCCTGTGAAAAGTCATTGCCATGCACTTCTTTATATTAAAGTTCATCTTGTTATCGTGGCACCAATTGCAAAGACGATCTATATTATCTTGTAACCGAAGACAATCATCCTCCTTGGTGATCTCATAAAAAACCTTGACATCATCAGCAAAGAGTAGGCAGTCGACATCAAGAACCAGAGGGAGATCATCAATGAAAACATTGAAGAGATATGGTCCTAGATGAGAACCCTGGGGCACCCCTTTAGTGGCAAAAAACTCGGATGAGTAACAGGATCCAAATTTGACCATGAGTGTACGCCCTGAAAGGTAGGAAGCAATCCACCTCAAAATGGAATCCGCTAGACCAAGATTCTCCAGTTTCTTGACAAGAATGTGGTGGTTGACAGAGTCAAACGCCTTACTAAAATCTAGAAATATAGCGTCAAGCTGATTAGTCCTCCTGAATGCATAAAAAATATGGCTCTCAAACGTAACCAGGTTGGAAACAGTAGATTTCCCTGATAAAAATCCATGCTGCTCAGGTTGAAGACGGCTTACAATGAAGTCCTTAATAATGTCAAGCACAAGATCCTCAAACACCTTAGCCAAAGTAGAGAGAATGGAGATAGGCCTGTAGTTTTTTGTATCCTCAGTTGACCCAGACTTGTGGATTGGGACAATATAAGCTCTTTTGAAGGAACTTGAGAACTCCATGGGACAAAATTTATTGAAGATTGAGCATAACGGACCAGTCAATAGAGTCCTACAGTGCCTTACAACAATAGGGGAAATTTCGTCTGGTCCCCAACCCTTAGTGGTATTCAAGTTTTCGAGTTTCTTTAATATATCTTGTTCAGATAACACCAGTGGACAGCGTGAACCAAGAAAATCCAGTTTGGGAGTTGTTGCTTGAGTGAGTGATTACGATGTTAAACAGTAAATCCCGATTCCCAGGTTGCCCTCTACTTGTATGAGTTTAGACAACTTTTCCTTAAGATAGTTTTACCATTCTGCACGAAATTAGCCTGTTTTTTTGTTCTCTCAATAGTACAATAAACATTTCTTTTTTGTCCTAGGACTGAAAACTCAGCTGGAATATTTTTTAGGTCCTAATACTGAAAATTAAGCTGTTTGCTGAGTGTATTATCTTCATTTATTAATTTTGAGATGCAGAATTTTGGAATATAAACGTTATAAATAGGATCGTTTGTAAAAAATAGAAATATAAACACTGCATATTACTTACTTTGTAAATATAACCTCAAAAATACAACTTTATACTTAATATTTTTAACCATAAAAAGTGATGTTTAATTTAATCGTTTTTAACCGATTGCGCACCAAAGCAAAACAAAAAATATTGTTTGTATCCTATACTATAATACAAGCAATGTCTGAAGGGATGTGTGTGTCACGATCTCGAAATCTAGCGGTTAGATTTTGCTTTAACTTTGCATTTAAGAGTGTTTTGGTCTAAAAATAAGTTTAGAAACAGCCTCAATCCCAGGAAAAATCTTATTTGGTCTAAATTTAAGTTTAAAAATCGTAATTTTTAACATTGGTCTTATGGGTTGCTATTTCGGTAACGAAATAACAACTAAAAGTAAACAAAAATTAAGGAATATTAATTTTAAGCAGTTTTTTTTTAACAGTTGTTATCTGTGACGAGTCTGGTGTAGATTTATTAGCTTGATTACCATGACACTATAACAAAAGTGAATTAAACCAACGAGCAAGACTCGGTTAACCAGGTACTTTAAATAAAACTGTAAACAAGCAATAACATATTTTCAATATAAATTAGAACTTACGTCTTGTAGATTTGCAGCAACAAAAACAAAATAGACACAGCAGAATCCAAGCTGGGTGATTACCAGGAACATATTGGTGACGAGTCTGAAAACATGAGATGTTGCGTTATGTGGTGGGCTCGTAATATTGTTAAAAATTCTTATACTAACACATAACTTATTTGAAACCTTTACAAGTTGGTCCCATTGGTCTTGGAATGAGTAGCAGAGTAGCAATGACATATCCAGGATGGGGTACTGGATTATAACATATCCCAAAGTTTTTTTTTTAAAGAATAAGAACCTTTCTCTCAAACTAATTCATTTTATATTTCTCAAATAGTCTACCGTAATATGTGTCAGAGGTACATATTACATATCATTCTTTTAAAAAACGAGTCGTAGAATGGCTTGTTTCCCTAAGTTCCAAGCAAACCGAGGATGTGTTATCGCCCTGGTCCTGGCCTGACAGTTGACCCCACACACTTAAAACTTGACACACGGTCCCATCCCTCCCCCCTCACCAAATATAAATCATTAATTAATTACTGTTTGCACTTTAACGTAATTTCAATTATCCAAGCTCCAAATAAATTTTTTAATTATTTTAGTTAATTCGTTTTTTTGTGGCAACATTTAATTCCTTGTGGTTTTATCTGTGCATATTCATCTAATCAACGTACATTTCCCACAATAATTACAATAACTCTGCCAGCAACTAGTCTACGCACAGGCTACCTGCCCATGTAGACTCTTTCCTTTTATATTTTTAAAGTACATTTCAAAATAGTTTTGATATATAAGTCGATTGTTATTTAGTTTTTTCTTATAGCTAGATTTAAAAATAAATAGAATTAGCATTTTTTGTTGTATTTGCACTTTGTGATCTATGTAAATGCAATTGTATTGGGAATAAAGTCAATTTCATTTCATTTCAATTTCAGTTCATTTTAAATTTAATTTCTATTTTACCTTTATTTTTTTATGGATGGGTTCTTTTATGCTCTTACATATATATCTCTAAACCTCAAAAAACACTGAATACTCAGGAACTTGGACAATAATCTTTAACTACTTAGTTTCAACCCACACAAATATGATCATACAAAGTGTTTAAGTGAGGATAGTAAAGAGAGCTAATTACAGATAACAGTTGTAGTTCCTGTATTGATAAATTTTTAGGGAAAACTGCTGATCAGGTGGTTTTGCACATATCTTATCAACCTTAAAAAGTCATAATGGATGAACCGAGGTAAATTTCAATAAATAGGCAATTGTGCTGGTTATCATGGAAGTAATAATTACCGAAATTCAAAAAGAGTTATGACTTAACTGAAAACTACAATTACCCCTAGTCCCTCTCTCAATTGACCCTCACAAGACCGGGCCTAGGTCAAATAACCTAAAAGATCGGTTAAATTCATAAACATGTAATATATGTTGATATATAAATATTACATTACTTACATATTGTAAAACAAAAAGAACCTGTCAATTGTACAAATAGCCTTCAACAGGTTCAACGAATAAGCAGGGTGTCTACTGATATCTGATTTTGGAATTCCAGTATATTTCCAGTATTTCCAGTACATTTAAAAAAAATTCCAGTATCACTCGAGAACTATTCATCTAAATATGGAGTGACAATAACGAAATTGTATACATATAAACATATTTAACATAGATTTTTGAACTAAGAGATAGCCAATAGTAGAAATTCAACCAAATATTCATCTGATTTTGACTCTAATTTATTTAATAAATAACCCTTCTTCCATAAGATTAACATTGAAACTTTGAAAGAATGTAGGGCGTACCCGTGGGGGCTGGTGTGAATTATAATGGCATACTGTTCATCTACACAGGATGAACCTTTCTAACAGTATGCAAGAATTTTTTAAGAAGTATGCAAGAAGATACATACAAGCTAAGAAAAAAAGAGGAAAATAAACATGATTGCCCATTAATATAGTGTATAGATACTTATGATTGTGATTAATAAGTACTACTTACTTTCCAACAAAAACACTTTTTAATATTAATTTTTTATTGGACCATTTAAGCTTCCTTTATATAGATAGTCCTCCATACCGCCCACTTTATTTTAATAAAAAATAATAATAAATAATAAAAAAATATAGTTAACTGAAAAAATTAATGAAATAGAATAATATAGTCAAATAAATACAGTACTCAAATCATGAATAAAATTTAAGAAATAAAACAAAATGTTTAGTACAAAAGCTAACATTTTCTAAGCTCAATCTTAACACAAATGTTTTTATTTCTTAATTGCTAAATTAATTATTTGAATAGAACTAAAAGTTTTTTGATTTTGGTTTACAAACAAACTTGATAACAATGAAATATTTTTACATCGGAATGTACGCATCTAATGACAAAATCTATACTTTATGCATTTTAAAAACAATTCCCGGTTTTTAATAAAATTCAATTATTCCAGTATCTATTCTGAAATTCCAGTATAATTCCAGTATTTCCAGTAATTCCAGTATCAGTAGACACCCTGATAAGGGGAAAAGCTGACGATAAATCCGATAGTGACGTTCCACAATATTATGATTCTCCTGTGTGATTTATAACAAAGATTGGTTGATCAGATACGGTTCTTTTTCAATAGTAACAAGTATGGAGATGGAAGTCTCTCAATTCCCAGAAATGGGAATTATATTATGCAAGTTAATAATTTGATTATACCAGTTTTATTTTTCAGGGAGGACAAATCGATCTCTATTTTGTACCAGTGCAGAGGCAATTAATCAAGCGGCGGTTGATGCAAGGTTGGAGGGTCTACTGTATATGAGTTTATTACACCTACATTATCACTTTTAAATAAAAAACTTATGGATAAAAAAATTATTATTCAAATATTGACAACACAATGTTAAAGAGCAAAGAAACATTGTGCTTACCTTACGATACGAGAAAAGTTCCGAACGCTCTGAGGCCCCGTAGCAAAGGCATGTTCACAAACCTCGGAGAAACCGAGAGCTGGAACCTGCAGCCTCATGCATAACTCGTGAGAACAGTTCACCTACAATATGATGAAGCTCAGCGTCAAATCAATTTTAGATAGGAAAAAAATTACTGAAGGAAGCGTTTTGAATGAAAAGTCACATCTAGCATAGAAATACCAGAAAATAAACAATCTAGTTTAGTCTTGATCAGCCCTTAGCATGTGTCTCACATTTACTTGCTGGCATCAGTGAAAAATGGGTGTTAATGGGTGTTCGTGAAATCTTGACAACTTGGCACCTAATGTGGATCCTCTACAGATGGAAACTGCACCTGTATACGATAAGATCACTTGACTGTTAAGGTATCCAAATCATTTATTTAACTTCTGGTTGTAGTTGTTGCGAGCCAGATCGAAGTAAAGTGTTTGATTATTTGTTCAGAGAAAAGGAGTAAGAAATGTTGTACTTGTTTAGGAAAAAAAAAAGATAATAAATTTGAAGATGAAATGGGTCATAGATGAGTCATACGGGTGGAACCGAATAGGATGTAGTTTATCAATTATCTTAGATTGTGAGTATCAGTTCCTTATTATCTAATCAATGTTATCTTCCTTAGTTTAGAGATAGCCAGACCTTAGCCGGTTCACCTTCGTTATGTATTTGGCAATAAAAAATATTCAGATTTCTATTAATCGCCCCCTACCCATAAAGAAATACAGTTAACTGTTCAGGATTTGAACCTTAGCCAGGAATTGACTGACTTACCTGTGAATATATATCTACATAAATAATTCTGTAAGCAATTAAATGGGTTTTAAAGGGATGGTGTATGCTCAGGGGCGAACCCAGGGGGGGGATAAAGGGGATATATCCCCCCAAAATGTTGGAGAATTAAAAAAAATACGTTCAAAAATAAAAATAATCTATGACAAATGGTTAAAATATTATTTTCATATGCCAGAAATTTATAAGCAGATATAAAGGCAAACTTATATAAAAAATAATAGGGGTTTTAATTGCACAATGCAAAAAGATAAAACAGTAATATTACATCCAAAACAGGTAATTTTAGTCTTTGAAATGAAATTAATTATTTATTGCGCGTTGGCATTACTGACAGCTTCATACAAAGCTCACGTCGGCACTATCTAATTTTTTCAATTTGCACGAAGCGAGCTCTAATTCACTTGTAGTGCTGCCACCCTTGACTTATTAGTTATTTTGTGGTTTTGCCTTTTAGTTAGTCCAAACGTGTGTGTATCTTAGAGATAAAGATAACTCATATATTTTACGATTTTTAAGTAATGTATTTATTTTGGTATTTCCTATAGACTTTAGACTATCATTTACTATATTTCATTTGAATTTTGACAACTTGATTCTATTTTTTAAGAAGACACGATATATTTTACCTTGATATATGCACTTTTAAGATAATATAATACTTTAATAAGTTACAATTGTACAATTTGTATTAGTTATTGTTATCCTATACTATAATATGAGCAATATGTCTAAAGGGATGTGTGTTTCACAATCTCAAAATCTAGCGGTTAGATTTTGCTTAAACTTTCTATTTAAGAGTGTTTTGGCCCAAAAATAAGTTTGAAACAGCCTCAATCTCAGAAAAAATCGAATTTGGTCTAAATTTAAGTTTTAAAATCGTAATTTTTAACATTGGTCTTATGGGTTGCTATTTTGGTAACAAAATAACAACTAAAAGTAAACAAAAATAATGGAACATTTATTTTAAGCAGTTTTTTAACAGCTGTTATCTGTAAAGAGTCTGGTAGATTTAATAGCTTGATTACCATACGGCTATTTATATACCATGTACTATTCGTGAAATTTATATATTCAAGTAAACATAAAGAAAGTGAATTCTTTCAAATAAGTTTATTCAGACATAAACAGTAAAAATAAAACAATATAATTTACAATGGAAGAAAAATACTTAAAAAATTACCACAACAGTTAAAAAATTTATTTTTCAACGATTTCTACATCTTCAAATCCAAATTCAAGTCCTACCTTACTGATAAAACGTTTTATACAATTGAAGAATATTTTGAAGAAGAGTAAATACCAGTTACTAACGTGAACAATTAAATTTATGTATGAATGAACAAATTTGAATAGATAAATTAAAATATAAAGAAGAAATTAAAAGTATGAAAATAAGCAAAACAATCAAGAAAAGACTAATGAAACAATAAATACATATTTTTAAGAAATCTTAGTTAAGAAAATTGTAATGCTGATGCAATTTATTGTTCAAGCAATAAAACATTATTATTATTATTATTATACCATGACACAATAACAAAAGAGAATTAAAACCAACGAGCAAGGCTCGGTTAACCTGGTACTTAGTTATTATGTTGTCTTTATAATATAAATAACTCTGATGCTGCATTCTGTGTCTTAAAATACAGGGTGTCTCGGAACCTCTACCGACCTTTTCAGATACTATTACTAGACCAAAGACAAGCCAAAATATCATATTTAAAATTTCCAAAACTCCATAGGTAGGCTACCCGTACAGCTGCCATTCTGTATTTTTAAAGAATAATTTTTAATTTAAGAACGGCTTGATGAAATAACTTGAAATTCGGTAGACATATTTTTTAAGTAAAGACCTAAGTGGAAAAAATAATCAACTTTTTATCCTTCATATTTTAAAAATGGTGGCTGTTTAAAATTTTTAACCTTAAATTGCATAAAAACCACGTAAGGTAGTTTATGTTAATATGTGTTTTTTGGAAAATTTAATTTAAAATCCAACGATGTAAAAACTGTGAAAATTGGTTCATAAATAAGCGAGATAGAGCGATTTTACTGATTATAGTCACGGTCGTACCGCTTCACTGGGATAGGTTTTGGTAGGAAATCCATTATTGAAATGGCGCCACGACCGCGCTTTTCGAGCGGCACCTCACTCAAGTGCGTAATTATTTGAATTAAGATCTCTCTATCTCGCTTATTTATGAACCAATTTTCACATTTTTTACATCGTTTGATTTTAAATTAAATTTTTCAAGAACATAAATTTTTCTACCTTATGTAGTTTTTATGCAATTTAAGGTTAAAGATTTTAAACAGTCGCCATTTTGAAAATAAGAAGCAGGATGTCTAGTTTATTTCTCTTTCAAAATTCAAGACTAATTCCAGACTTTTTCAAGACTTCTTTAGATTTTTCAAGACTATTGCACTACTCGACATATTAATTTCTATTTTACATTTTGCAAAATTATTTATATAGTTGCCGCTAACATATTTGTTTTAAAATAGTATACACATACCTTCCTTCAATCAGCTCAAATTATTTTATTGTTGAATATAATCACTACATGTTTTGCCGAGAATACGACATTGTCAAGTGATACAAGAACATACTATCCATTTAAAGATTGGTCAAGGATCAAAATAGACAAACTGAACTGTGTTTGTGATATGTTTTGTCTATTTTAACACATACGCTGCGGGTGGGTCACCGGTGACGCACGGCGCGCCGTAGCGAGAGGCGCGTGCGTCACCGGGGACGCAGCGCGCCATGTTTCATTTACGGAGCCAGCGTGGTTCAGCCACTCGTCGAGGACGGTCGAGACGCACTAGCATTGCGTCTTGGGTACCAGTCTGCCGTGCAGTGTGTTTCGTTCGTTCGCCCGGGGTGCTGCGTGCGTCTCCCGTGACGCACAACTTTTTTGTTGTGAATCGTGTTTCCTGCTGTATATAATAGCGTTTATATGAATTATTTTAGTGTTTAGCTATTGTTTTTATTACAATGGATCATACAAAAGCCGGTAAATCGAACTTAACTGCTCTGGAGAACGTGCCTTACGGCGGCCTTGCAGCCGGTGAACTGCGTCCGCCTGCGTCCTTGCAGGCGACTTTCGTCGCGCAATGCTGCTGCGTCACCGGTGACCCATGACTTTCGGAGGTCCAGGAACCAGGATGCTGTCGTCCAAATATGGTTTCCAAGCCATTTTATGGTCTTTCAATGACTAAAGGAAAGATTCCATGCAATAACTATTTTTAGCTTCTTAGGTAGCTATCGACATTTTTGGCAGCAGCGAATGTGTTAATCCTTAAGACCAATCCTTCGATGGATAGTATGTTCTTATATCACTTGACAATGCTGTATTCAAGGCAAAGCATGTGGTGATAATATACAACAACAAATTTGAGCTGTTCGACAGAAGGTATGTGTTTACTATTTCAATCTTCAATAGCAGTTCAGCGGATAGTAAATTTTAGTCTTCAATAGCAAATCAGCGGCTAATACAATGAATCTTAATATTTTTTGTCAAAAACAAGACTATTAAAATGAAACCATAAAATTCTAACTTATTAATAATAAGCAATATTAATTCTGCAACAACATTGAAAATTAAAATGTTTTGAATTAAAATAATGCACAAGCGTGTAATTCTATTTCTATTAAATACTAGCTATGTACCTGTCCTTCGTAGGGCTGTTTAGTTTTTTATTAAAATAAATAATATAAATAATTCCACAAATTCAATAGTGATATCAAATTTATAGAAAACGTAAAAATTGAATATATTTGTTAATAATTCAAATGTTGCTTCTCCATGTTTTTCTTTAGCTTGTAGGCCAATGATAGTTAACACCATTTTTAGGCCATTTTTCAGCATACACTGAATCAAGAGTCAATACCCGCGTCTCCGCACGGTGGTCGCGATCATTTACTGTGTACAGTCGCAAGCGTTTTGATTGGGTAAGCGTCTCCAGTTAGCAATCTTGATCGGCGATCACGAGCGTCTCCATAATTAAAATTTTTATAAATTTCAAGACTAGAAGGCAAATTCAAGACTAATTCCAGACTTTTCAAGACCATTGTTAAATTCAATACTAATTCAAGACTTTCCAGATTTTCAAGACTACTAGACACCCTGAAGAAGGACAAAAACATGATTATTTTTTCCAGCTATTTCTTCACTTAAACAAGCTGTGTACCGAATTTTAAATTATGACGTCAAGCCGTTCTTAAACAAAAATTTTAACCATTTAGCTTAAAACATTCCAACATTTTCCGGGGGAGGCCCCCAGACCCGACGTACCCTTCGGCAAAAAATATCCCCCCCCCCCCCGAAATTGAATCCTGGGTTCGCCCCTGTGTATGCTGAATATATAGAAAAAATATTAACCCTAAAAATTGAGCTGATCTTCTATCACAGGTTTTCCTCATTGCAACTGTTCTACAATACACTGTTTTATAGCTAGGTCGTCGTCATATATCAAGGACTGTGTTACATTTAAAAAACTTACCGTATTTTTATAGATCTATATTGTTTTGAAAAAAGAACAAAATAAAACATTCATAATGGGTTGCTTAACAGTAAAGGATTTTAAGATTGTTTTTGAGAAGTTCTAAAATATTACCAATAAAATATAGAAAAAAAATATAAAAATACCAAAAACCAAATACCAATAAAATATAAAATATTACCAATACATATAAAATATTCTGGAAACTTTTGTTGCAAAGTGTTGGTAACCTTCCATGGTCTATATTATTTTTATTTTATGATTAAGGGCTCTTGCCACTATAAGCAACTAGTTTTAAATTTATTACCGTAAAAGTTTACAGATGTACTAGAGGTTGAGAACTAAAAAAAAAAAAAAAAAAAAAAAAATATGGGAAGCAGACCAAATATGATCCATCCCTGGAATTGAACCCACTATCTTTTGAACTCAAGCAAACAAACTATTGGACAACCAAGTCTTGGCCATATTTCTCGGTTTAAACATTTGTGTTTTTTTTCCATTCAATTAAATTAAAATCCCATATTCAGGTCAACAAAATTGTTACTAAATAAGGGAATTTATGAAATTCTAATACTGTATGCACATAGTCGTATAGAAATAGAACGGTTTCATGTACATAGGTAATGTGTACGTTCCAGGACAACTTTAAAACTGGTTTATACTAGTTGCAAAGTTGACATTGGGTACAGCAAACGAAGTTATCATAACACTGTGGTAAGTCTTTTGGCTGTCCACTATGACAATTTCCCTTCCTTCATAATCCATTCATGTTCAAGACAGTGGACAGTTCAGAATGCGAACTGCATGTAAACTAGGAGTCTGCGGTGCACCGAAAATTTGGTACAGGTACGGTACAAGACGATTTACCGTCATCGGTTCGGTGGGATTAAAGCCATCGGTACAAATCCGGTTCGGTACATATTACAAATGTAAAAAATATTAAGGTATCTACTATTTATATTTGACTTTTTAAAAACAAAATAAATCAATATTTTGTCATTAACTTTTTATTTAAAGGATTACTGCACAAAAAGAATGGTTCCACCCTCATCACTCAGCAGCAAGATTACAAGTGACGATATAGCGGTAATAGCGGGTCACCGAGTCCAAGGAGTGGAATACTGTATTACAATTCATGGTCCAACGTAATTTTGATAATAACGTTCCTCAGTGATACGTCTTCGTCATAAGGTGGAATGGTCTCATTTTTTAATCAGCTAAAAATAAATCTATGTTTTCAATTATTTTTGTGATGCTGCTACTCACTTCATGTTCATTTTCATTACTTAGCCTTAAACTGATATCATCAGCATACATGCACAGGTGTGAAGTACAAGAACTTAAACTTAGTGATTAGCGTACCGTACCAATTTTGTACCGAGAACCGAGGTACATAAAAATGTACTGTACCGAACCGTACCGTACCGATCCGAAAAATCTTTTACCCCAGACCCCAAAATGTAAACCCCTAGCTATCAGCATGGAAACCCCTAGCTGGAACATATGTTCAAGACAGCAGAGGTTGAGGAATGCGACGGGCATAGAAACCCCTAACTGGAACATGAGTGGACAGTCCCGTGGCTCACCCTTTTTCTTCCTTCAATATCCCATCCTTATCCACCAATAACAACAACAACAGCAACAAGGTAATGTGTACAATTTTTCTTAATTTTTTACTTGGCAAGGAAATTTTGTGGATGTTGATAGGGGAGTTGGAGTAAAAATATGGTTAAATTTCATTAATTTAAGCTCCTAGTGGAGAAAACTGCAAGTATCTTCAAAGCCATTAGTTCCTAAGATTACAAGAGTGCAGCGCTAAACCGTATTTATTTGTAATATAGCATTAGTAAAACACACTCCTGTGTTGAAGTTGAAGGGTTAGTGGCGGTACTAACCAGCATGTGCATGCAGTGGGTGCAGATGCCACCCATAATGAGTGTTCCCACTGTGCCGACTAACAGCCCTGCGTTTCGAAACGCATCCGGCATCGCCAAGATTCCCGTCCCAATGTTGCCCTTCAGCAGGTGAATCATCGTGTCCAGGTTCCTGCAAACATGTTAGTGCTTCAACACATACTGGGTGCTACATTGCAGGGTACTTTGTAAATCACAAACACACATCATACAGTGAAGATTCAACTACTGATTCACAACAAATAACTTTTGTGATCTTAAGTTAACCACATTTACTTACAATGAGAAAAATTATAGATTTAGCTTGGTTTCTAAATAACTAAATGATATAGCGTGAACAATTTTCTTTTCTAAATTCTGGATTTAACTAATGCTAATTTTTAGATGATAATTAAAAATTTTCATAGTATTGGACAAGATTAAGTTCAAGTTTTGAACCTAATTGATTCATCTGTTTGCTAAATGAAACTGTTATATATAATACAGAGTGTCCCTAACTCTCTACCCACCTCTTAAGGTATTATTCCTACCTAAAGAAAAGCCAAAATATCACATTTAAAATTTCCAAAACTCCATAGTTAACCATTTAGCCGCCATTTTGTATTAACTTTTTTTTTTTAACGGTTTGTTGTAATAAGTTGTATTCAGTATTCATTTTTTAAGCCAAATCCTAATTGAAGACAAATAATAAATTTTTTACAACTCATATATTTAAAATTCTGTTAAAAATCTTTAACCTTACATTGTATATAAAAAAAAAAAAAAACCACACACAAGCTAGCTAAGTTTATTTTCTTATATGTGTTTTAGAAAATATCATCTAAAATCCAACAATGTAAAGATCATGGAAATTGGTTCGTAAATAAGCAAGATAGAGAGATTTAACTGAGGCTAGTCACGGTCGTACCACTTCTTCAGGTAGCGCTGGCGTCGCAACAGCGCTTTTCGCACAGCAACCTGCTCAGATCCGTGACTATTTGTATTAAAATCACCCTATATCGCTTATTTATTAACTGATTTCCATAATTTTTACATCACTGGATTTTTAATCAAATTATCTAAAAAACATGTAATAACATAAACCTTATATAGTTTTTAGCCGATTTAAGGTTAAAGATTTTAACTTAAACTTAAAAAAATTATTGTTACAAATTGTTTTTTTCTTCAATCAGGTCTTTGCCTCAAAAATTTGTATAACATGTTTTAACTTATTATAACGAACAATACTCAAATAAAAAATTTTTCTTTAAAGAATACAAAATAGCGGCTGTATAATTAACTATGGAGTTTTAAAAATGTTAAATATTACATTTTGGCTTATCTTTAGGTCAGAAATACCTTAAGAGGTTGATGGAGAGTTCAGGAACACCCTGTATATTTGTTGATTCTGATTACTGTAAATACAAAATGAATGTAAGGCTAATTTGTCATCTTCAAAATATTCGCTCTTAATTAGAGAAAATTCTTGTTTCACAGGGGTTGTTCATGAAATATAATAAAGGTGCGGTATGAAATATTGAAGGGCTTAAATAGGTAATGTCCTTTTGTCCAAACAGTTTATGTGTGTTATTATACCAGATGAACTGTTTGGACGAAGGTGACTATTTTAGTGTTTATATACAGTTCAGCGGTTAACAAATGAAATACTGAACATTGCAATTGATTAAAGTAGGCTAAGTAGGCTACACTAATGAACGTATTTAAAAAGAGATATGGCATACCACTAAACCATTAAAAAAACAAAAATAGTTCTTAACCACTTTGAAAAGTACCATTGAATTTTAAAGTTAAAAAATAAGAAAAAGTATAATTTGATTCCTTTTTGTAATTATATTGTGCGGAATAACCCTTCCACTGCACTCTACCTTATTTTCAAATAGAGTTAAAAGATCATCTTTTAAGGATGGAGAGGGACGTATAACGAGCTACTCACGACGTGGGGTGCTCCAGATCCCTGTTGAGCAGGGGGTTGTAGTCGTCCTCATTGCAGCTCTTGCCGCCGGTGGACTTGACCAGGTCGGGGGAGCTCTGGTGGTCCAGCGGTCCGGGCAGGTGTACCACAACGTTGTCCGGCGATTCCCGCAGATCGGGCCGCGCCACCGCGCGGCTGAAACACACGCACGGTCAAATGGTGTCAATTCATACAGTGGGACTCACAACAGATGTCCTGAATTGTTTACTATAGACAAAACTACGGTTCTACAACTTTGATAAATCCAGTCAAAGACCAATGTAAAATATTTTCAACTAAGTATAAATACAAGTTGTACCTAAAACCGCACGTAATTGTTCTGATCTTGCAAATTTAAGGTAGAAAAATCATATTACACATAATTTAAAAGGTTTATTTAAGCCTATTGGTGTAACAGGATTCGGTTATAATATTTTGTAAAAAAGAAATGGCGGCAATATAGGTTTTATTTATAAAAGAATGCCAGAATTTTAAAAGGGAGACACTGAACGACTTTTTAAGATAACTAAACAATTGAAAGTCACTCTGAAATAAAAAAGTTTTGTATTGTATGGGATCAATCATTGACCTTGACTTTGGGACAGCCGTGACACTCTAAACAATGGTTGGATAGGCAGGGAAGTGCCTATTCCCAGCCTCCCAAGGGTCCTGATTCGACAGATTTGGATTTTGTTCTAGGGTTACGTAAAATAAATTGTGTACCTATGCAGTAAAAATTCAAGACGCGACATCTGCGTTAGCAAATTTCAACAACGTTCACAACTGTAACACATGAAATGCTGCAAAACACTTAACAAAACAACCAATACCGCTTGGATGTCTGCAGAGCATTCAACAAACGAAGCTCACATTAAAACGTATTACAGTCAAGAACTTTGTTTATTCCTCTTCAATTTAACATTTTAATCATTTCAGTATTTTTAAATTTTTTTCATTAATGCTTATTTAAAATCCCGGCATTTTTTTAGAAACACCCTGTATTTGCGGGAAAATCAACATTTACAGAACACCCTGAAACTCTTTCATTGTTTGACATAAGTGACTTCTGATTAAAAAAAATAATTACAAATAAAAAATCTTCACAATGATATGTCACAAGACAATTTATATTAAAAAACAAAACATTAAATAGTCAATATTTTAAAAACTAGCTCACCCATCAAAAATGACGTCAAATTTTTACGATGATCTTTTACGAAATGTGCGTTTTATTTTGTTTTAATGATCACAAATTTCATGAAAACGCTGACATAATATTACTCAAACCTATTTTATTTAAATATTGATCTTTCTTTAGCAATGTGAATCATTATTAACAATAAGAGTTCATTCTTTGATATGGTTTTGCAATACAGTATTTAAATTTACAAATACCAAATATAATTACGTTGCTTTTGTTATTATTAGTTGTTATTGTTAAATACGTAGCTATTATCATATATAGAATTATTGTATGATCTCGTATATTGTTAACTTCTATTTCATAGAGCGTAAGTACTATTACCTTGTTTGCATTATCTTTGTTGATTTTATAGTTAACTAGCTGTTGCCCGTCACGGCTTCGCCCGTGATTGAATTTATTTTATAGGTAATAAAATATTTTTAAAGAGCAACGGAATCTACTTCCTTAAGAATGACATTGAAACAATGAAGTAGTGTGTGTGGAGCTCTGAAGGAATTTCGCAAAACCTGTTCTTAGTGAGAAAAGGTTTCTTAAATAGAAAAGGCTGAGAGAGCCTATGAGCAAATAGGAACGACCATATCAAATTTCAACCCTGTAGTAAGTTCAAATTTCAACAGTCAATATTGAAGTCATGTGGGGCGGAGCCCTAAAGAACATAAAACACTACATTTGCAAAACTGTTTCTTAGTCTTAGAGAACTTCAAAAACTATATTTACAAAACCATTTCGTAGTGAGCACCTGTTAGCAAAACGGAACATCCACGTTAAACTTATACCCCCTAGAATCTATGGTAATCTTGAGATTCTATGGGGTGGAGCCCTAAAGGAAATTTGCTAAATTATTTCTTAGTAAGTAACTATGAGCAAAGAGGAACGTCCGATTCAAATTAAAAACCCCGGAGGCCCAAAAGTAATTTTGAAGTCATGTGGGGCGGAGCCCTAAAGAACTTCAAAAACTGTATTTGCAAAACCGTTTCTTAGTGAATACCCATGAGCAAAGAGAAAAGTCAAAGTCGAATATCGACCCCTTAGGCCCTAAAGTAATTTAGAAGTCCTGTGGGGCGGAGCCCTAAAGAACTTCGAAAACTATATTTGCAAAACCGTTTCTTAAGGAGCATCCATGACCCAACCAAACGTCCATGGCAATTGTCAACCTTGGAGACCCTACAGCAATTCTTAAATCCAGTGGGGTGGAGCCCTAAAGTGCTTCAAAAACTATATTTTCAAAACAGTTTCTTAATAAGTATCTATAAGCATAGGGAATCGTCCATGTCAAATTTCAACACGTAGGCCATACAGTAATTGTGAGCTTCTGTGGGGCGGAGCCCTAAAGGGGATGTTTAAAGCAATTATTTATTTATTTATTTATTTTTTAGCAACTAAGAAAAAAGAGATCACTCCAAATTTAAACCGTGCAGGTTTCCTAATTTGTATTTAAAATTGGCCATGCGGATCACGTTATGAAATTTTGAAGGCCTGTGGGGCGGAGCCCTGAAGGAATTTTGTTCAATCATTTCTTAGTGAGCACCTAGGAGGCAAGATGAACCTGTGTTTAAAGTTTCAAGTAAATACGTTTGGTAGTTCCTGAGATTTCATGAGTCAGTCAGTAATCACTCCCCGTCAGGTTTAGCTTGGTCGCTAAGCTCACTCGCCGCAACTATCCTCTAGTTTTTTATTAACAATACCCCCTACTACCCCCAATAATTTAAATGAGAACAGCTGTTTACAAAATTAATATTCTTTAATGTAATCATAAAAATGTTCCAATACAAAAATGTTTCTTCCATAAGAATAACATGGTAACTTTGAAGACGTGTGGGGCGGAGCCCTGTAGGAATTTTGCAAAATCGTTTCTTAGTGAGCACCTAGGAGGCAAGACGAACCTATTTTCAAAGTTTCAAGTAAATCCGTTTGGTAGTTCCTGAGATTTCGTGATGAGTCAGTGAGTGGGATTTCGCTTATATATATATAGATTATAATATTTTGTCATTTTGTACTTGATATAGTAATATCTTTAATGTTTTATACTCCCTTTTGTATCAGTGAGAACAGTCAAGTAATTTTTAAGGAGTATAAGAATAACATGAGCTTTAAGAATTTAATAAATTAGTTATACAAAAGAGAGGATTACAAAATGGTGCATGGCACGGTATTTTCCAATCAAAAGATTATGTTTTTGTTTATTTTTTTTTTTTTAACTACAAGATTATTATTTGGTGGATAAGAAATAAAAACCAATTAATCCATAAGTTGTAAGTTTAAATACAGTTAATACAATAATCTAAAATAAAAAAGCTCTTTATATATTAACAAACATTTTATCGAAGCATCAGCTGTTGGGTATTAATTTTACTGCTTTTGAAATAATTGCAATCTTAGTGTACCAGTGAGTGGAACGGAAACCTCCCAAATTTCTAAATCAAATTAATGTATTGACTGAGAAGTTTATTCACATTAGTGTATATAGTCAATGACACAGGTCTTATTATTTACAACAATTTGTTGGAAGAAGTTTACTTTGACCGCCTCTTGAATGAAGCACAAATAATAGTTGTACGGCCATGATTTTATCTGTAATCAATTTGGGGCACTGTACTTAAGTCCCCTCATAGTTATATACCCGTGCTTTACCACTGAGTTGGGTGGAGGTGTATTTTAAAATTAATGTTCGGGTGAAGTTGTTCCTTTCATTCACTCGCCTTCAGAATTAGCTTATTTACTTCACTCACTCTCTTACAACATTATTTGTCTCCCTATGTTCACAAGCAATGCTCCTATAGTGAGGGTGATTAATTTTGGTTTGTACTTGTTCACCTATCTTGGTGTATAAAACATCTATTTTTTACAAAAACGTGTGTTTATAATTTAACAAAAAACTTTACAATACTAGTGAGGTAGAGGCCTGCTGAACTTTTAAAATTAAAATAGGTCTATATTAAATAGGTGTGGTAATAGTAAAATACAATCTTTAAGTAACTTACAAGATAAAATAAAAAACTTTGATTTTACCTTTCATAATTTTCTTGTTGATCAGGACCTC
This sequence comes from Neoaliturus tenellus, assembly GCA_030545055.2. Taxonomy (NCBI): domain Eukaryota; kingdom Metazoa; phylum Arthropoda; class Insecta; order Hemiptera; family Cicadellidae; genus Neoaliturus; species Neoaliturus tenellus. The sequence continues at coordinate 86,725,484 of CM061537.1, forward strand.
CGACTAACAAAGGTTGACGTTCTTCTTTCATCTTTTTCCCAGTGTGAACATTCAGCTGAAAAATATCAAATGAATTAGTTTTTTCTTTTTTTCTTTTTAGGATGACAACATGATGGGAGTGAAAATAATACTTATATCTGACTGCAGTCACAGAGTAAATGGAATATATTTGCACAAGTATATCAAACTTAAAGACAATGATAAATCACAAAGGCATCTGAACAAGCAACAAAACATCTGCAGTGAGCAAGCACTTACAAGTAACACATGCGCATACTGTTAAGTTGCGTTTACACCAGAGGTTGACAACTAAAAGTTGTTGACTAGCCATGTAGATATACCAGTCAAATTGACAACATTGGTTGTCAACCTCTGGTGTACAAGCCTCGCCACATAACTTGACAAATGAATTTGCACTACTGTTCAGTTAAAATTATTGGAGAATCAGCTGTTCCATGAAAATTAACATATTAGCTCGGTGTTTTTGGAAAAGTATCCCTTCTCCCCCCATGCCCATCCCAGGGGTTTTTGGCCATCTGTCAACTTATGTGGCGAGATTTATAAACACACCTTTATATACATCTATTTGTATAGGGTAATCCAAAAAGGAACTCATTGTTTCATGGGAAATATTGTTCAGTAAGTGAAAATAAATGACTCTTATCTTAAATTGTAAAAGTAGATGTTTTTCAACCCTGTTTATTACCAATCCCATGTTTTGGCATATTTTAAACCATTCCTAAACATTTTTGAGGAGTAATATTCATTAGACATATCTTGCAATGTGTTTGGATGAGTACTTTTATTTTGGGCCACTCTTATTTATCTCTCCATAATAACACTAATATTCAATGGGTTCTTTAATTAAAAACAATAGATAACAATCTTTGTATTTATTTTAAAATGATAATCGAAAAAAATGTTGTATGTATGTAATGAAGACGTTACAACAATAATATTTAATGCAATTTTTTATGTGTGAGATACAGCTTAAAAATAACAAAACAATATTTAGAAATTTATTTTTGTAACATTTTTTCTTTGAATGATCTTTAAAAAAATTAAGAGTTTTCTTGAATAGCTACATTTCATTTCTGTAACAAATTTGAGTTAAATATACTTTTTTAGGATTAAACTTTGAAGTAACTTTTGAAACAACAATGAAATATTCAGTCGAAATTACATTACTAAATTCAGGGTTAATGTATTCTTTTAATCCATCTTATCTTCTGTGGTGGATTAAGACTGAATGAGTGTTTCTAATATTTTTTACATAAAACTATGCTGCGACTAACCATTCCTCAAGGTGTAAAAATATATCTGCGATCTACTAGTAAAATCAACACAATGGCAATGGCATTTTTGTGCCGTAAAATCAGTGAATTATAATATGAAGTTACAAACATTGTTTGATTCAAAGATAAAAGAATGTAACTTTCCGTATGACAATTGTATTAGATCAAATAAAGAAGACAAATATTTATTCAAACAATGGCAGTGAATTTACTTGAATAACTGTTGATTCCACTATCAAGGATGGTAAAATATTCCTATACTGGTGATAAAAATTTGATAAAATGCAGAGAGGATAAATATTTCTGATAAGCCATAAATTTTGAAAGAATATTCTTGGTAGAACTGTAAAATGTATATATAAACAAAACATAATAAAAATTGTAGTAGTCTGTTGTTATATTCATTTGTCTATATTTTTTATATTAAACTAGCTTTTTCCCGCAGCTACGCTCGCATTACTCGTCATGTTGAGCTTGATCACTAATCTCACTCGCAGTCACACTCAACCGCCGTCAGGTTTTGCTCGTTTGCTACGCTCACGCTGTATATAAGAAATTGCTGGAATACTTGAATTGAATTTGTTTCTTAGAAACCAATAAAAAAAAAATAATAAAATCAATTTTCAGTTTTTTATACAAATTTTTTATCTTTCGTAAAAATAATTCTTTTAAAACAAAAAGTAGCCTATGCTACTTCTGATACCTCCAAGAATATGTGTACAAAGTTTCATGATGATTAGTTGAGTAGTTTTCGCGTGAAAGTCTAACCAACAACGGGACATTCACATTTATAATATTATTAAGTAGGGTAGGATAAACGTCTTGTTACATAACTTGATGCTGCAGTTTTTTGAAGCATTTTCTTCTTCAAGTTATACTTATTTTTATATTTACATACAATATTTATTTTTATTTTAGACAAATAATTTTGAAAACAATTAGTCCCGACTAATATATAAATTATTTTATTTTTTATTCATTTTTAGATTTGGAATTTGCCAAATAAACATTTTACCAATGACACTAATACAAAAATTTGGATCAAAAATAAATCCTTTACTTTCTTAGTTAATGAAGAGTGGGTCTAAATACCAACAAAATAATAAAACCCAATGTACAGTCAACACCACCTAGAACACAAAGCCGGAGTGCTGCCATTTTTGTTTGCCTTTTAGCATCAGCTGATAGCGAAAACAAAACCATTTTCCGATCAACCCTAACCCTAAACCTAGAGATGTATCACAATAGAATGTATTCATTTCCAATATTTTTAATTTTTAACAAGGTACCTATCGTCCTAAATATTATCAATTATTTGCTTTCACTTAATGAAAAACTGTAAACAATTGTCTAACTCAAATAATTTTATATCTTAAAATAATGTTTTCGGATACAAAGTGATACTAATTTTTACAGGAATTAAAAATTAGAATAGTTTACTATCGGTAGGCCTAACTATTATTTGGCCTCTAATGAAATTCTTGGCAATACCATTAGCCTTTCCCCCTGTACTTTCCTAAACTATATGAGTATGAAATGTGTACAAATATTTAACCACAACGATTCAAACATTTTATTTAAAAATAACATATTAACTGGTAGGCTATTCATTATAATCAATGAAATATAGTAACGAAATTAAAACTTGTGCTGCTTAGATTGAAAAATGTCTGTTTTTGCTATTCTACTTTCGTCACTTCTGAGTTAGGTTATTGGCGTATCGTCTTAATTCTTCACAGCAACATCATTGATTGTAGTTTCTTCATTAAAATTTATAAATCAGATCCTGATGCTTTCAATTAATTTTCATAGGTAGGCTGGAAGTGAATCTTCACACGCTCAATCTCGGCACCCATGATAGTTTCATGAACTTTTCAAAGAAAAGTTGCTAGCAGGCAACCATGGCTTCGTTGATATAATTGATGTTAAGAATAACGTTTAGCCCAACCATCTAGAAGGTACTTTCTGATTATTAGGTAAATTAAATACGCCTCTTTCTTCTTCATTGTTGTCAGTGCAATCTTTCTAATCTTCCAAAGTAAAAACTGTTTAGCTTGGTCGTAATACAACACACAAAACTATTCAAAACACTCAGATATTTAAATTGAACCAATTTAAAATATGAAATATGAAATTTATTCAATATGAAATACCCACATTTATGAACAAAATTGTTATTGAATGAAAAATCAGTTTTAAAACACCATACACTGAATTACAAATTTCATAAACAAAACACGAGAAAATTTTATTGAAGTTTACGAAAAATAGCCCATGTAAACAAAAACGAATTATTGTTTTGACTTTGCCTTTTAGGTGACGTCACAAGGCATTTGACTTAGTAGCAGGTGTTGGTACATTACCTTTGTTCCTGTCTGGTAAGCTACAGATGAGATGTAAATATAACCTAATACTTTAAGGTTATATACAACCAAAAACTTATTTTAAGTAAAATTGAAACAATAATTTAATTTTTTTTTTTTTTTTAAATCCATACAATTACTAAAAGAACATTACATCACATTACATCAAACAAAAACCGTGTTAAAACTATCATAGAATGTATAATAACCTATAAAAACAGTGGGAGGAAAACAATGAAATGCGAGTGAGCGGAAGAGGGCATCCAACTATCGACTAGTCCGACCTGTTGGTGATTACATAACCACAAGTCCTGCTCTCCCTGCAAGGCCGTGGCAGAGAATGCATTCAACCGCAGCCACAAAGTCTCCTACGTTGAGGTTTACTACTTGGCAGTGAATGCCATATGTGTTGTCAAGTGTTTTGTAATCTCCCCACAAAAACTGGATGCCCTTACTCATTCATTCAGGAGTTCTTTGACTCCAGTCTATACTCATCACTGACTTGACATCTCATACTGTTTACCATTTATACTACCAACTATAAACAATTATATATCTAAAAAAACTAGTTTTTTGAGATCAACAAGATTTACATTTACAATTTTGGAGTACCAGTCCCGCGTTTGTCTGTTTACATAAATTTGTTTCAAGCGGAACAGAAGGCCTGGATTGAAATAAATATTTTATATATGAACTAAAACATCATTTAAAAAGCCCTTTACGCATTCCTGTATGATTTCGCACTAATTCATTGAAGCGTAATCGGGACCATTCGATGATTCTATGTAAATACTGATGAACTAAGTGTTTCTCATTTTCATTCTGAACCTCCAAATTCAAACTGAACCCCTTAACACTCTTAAATGATGAGTGATCTGAGAAACAGATCACAAAATGCTTAATTACATTTGTGTCCTGACAAACTAAAATAGTCAGGTAAAATACATCCAAGTGATGTCATAAAAAAGAATAAATTTTAAATGTATTTTTTTTTAATAATACAAATTAATTTTACAAATTAATTTTACTAAATAGATTAATTTATAAATTAATCTATTTAATATTTTTTTTTTAATAGATTAATTTTACAAATTAATCTATTTACAGTTTGAAATAGTTGACGCTAGTAATGTAAATAGAGCTAAACGTTTCTCAGTTGCATCTATTTTTGAAGTTACTGACATGAAAGTTTACATTTCCGGCAGCTTAACAATCATAGCCTCAGTCTATAGACCTCCCTATGATAGTAACTTCAACCAATTTTTTGAAATCTTGGAGTCTTATCTTAGAGAAATATCAGCCCACTCTAGGAAAGTGATCCTGGCTGGAGATTTTAACCTGGATCCCATTATGCATCCTGGTGAATATGAAGCATTCTGTAATATTGTCAACGGTTTTGGTTTATCCCAAGTTAACTTTGCCCCTACGAGGTTCGCTGAACATTCAGAAAGCTGCCTAGACATCTTTTTGACTAACTTTAGTAATTGTTCATCCTCTATAATAGAAAGTTTAATCTCAGACCACTGTGCTGTTTTACTTGAGATACCGGTATGGGGCATAATTAGATCTGATTGTAGTAGTTTTAAGGGTAGGGATTTTGGTGAGGAAAGTTTGAAAGAACTTAATTTCAGACTTGAACAAGAAAAGTGGCATGATTTTTTCAGTGCTCACACCCTAGATTCAAAATACAATAGTTTTATAAATACTTTGACCTATTACATTCAAATAGCCTGTCCATTGAAGAAAAAACGTTTCAACACAATAGATAAGCAGAGGTGGCTTACTGATGAGATTAAGTTTCTTAAAGTTGATTTATTGGATATATATTCTGCATGGCAGGACACCCGTGACTCTTTTTTGAGAGATGAGTACAACAAAAAGAAAAAGCTTTATAGAAAGAAAATTCTTGAGGCCAAATCTAGTTTTGTCAAGCAAAATATAGATTGTGCAAAAAATCCCACTAAGGCAGCATGGGGGTTCATTAATAAATCTCGAAACAAAAGTAATAGAGTTAACCGTAATATCTCCCTCAAAGTTGGAAACGACTTGGTAACTGATCCTGATTTGGTGAGTAACATCTTCAACGACTTTTTCACACTTCAATCAAATGTAGATTCCTCCATTGTAAGTTCACAATCCACAGCCATTAACAGCAATTCCATTAGTTTTTCTTGTTTTGAACCAGTATCAGAAGCTGAACTCACTAAATTGATTTGTGAATTGCCCAAGAAAAAATCCTGCGGAGCCGATGGCATCTCAATGAATTTAATAAAAACTTGTTACTCTTCTCTCAAAACTCCGTTGTTACATTTAATTAATTTTTCTTTAGCTTCTGGCTTATTTCCTGAAAATGCAAAACTAGCTCTCATTAAGCCGCTTCACAAAAAAGAAGATCCATGTCTCATTGCCAATTACCGTCCGATCTCGCACCTATCGTCCATCTCCAAGATTTTGGAGAAAGTTGTTTGAAATAGACTAATTTCCTTTTTGACTGATAATGACTTAATTTTTTCCAATCAGTTTGGATACCAAAAGAGGAAGTCCACTAAACTCGCTTTGATAAACTTTGTAAATAAATGCATCGGTGCCTTGGAGGGTGGTGAAATGGCTATTGGTTGTTTTATTGATCTCTCCAAGGCATTCGATTGCGTCAACCATAGTATTTTGATCCACAAGCTTCAAACTCTAGGAATCTGTGGTACAGTTTTAGAGTGGTTTTCCTCTTATCTCTCTAATAGATGTCAAAGAACAGTGATTGATTTTTCTGACTCCAGCGGACTGAGGGAACAGTATACATCAAGGTTATCTCATCTGCAGGTGGGGGTGCCTCAAGGGTCGATTCTTGGCCCAATTCTGTTTTTAATTTATATTAATAATATATCTGATTATGTACCTAGTAGTTCCTTAACAATTTTTGCTGATGACACCTCCTTGTTTTTTAGCCATAAAAATCTTCAATTCTTAGAACATGGTAATTACACTCTTATTAACACTCTGTCTCAATATTTTTCTGATATTAACCTAAATATCAATCCAAGTAAAACCAATTATGTTTTTTTCTCAACTGATCAGAAAAAGAGACTTTTAGAGAGAGAAGGTTTAGAACCCCCTCTAGTCTGTCTGGATGATGAATTCCCCGATCAGTCGGATACAGTGGACTACCTGGGTGTGAGGTTGGACGGTGGTCTCACATGGAGTGAACATGTGAGTAAACTTGCAAACACTTTGTCTGGGAACATTTTTGTTCTTCGGAATATAGCACTCTTGAACAATCTCCCATTGTCAAAACTTGTCTATTTTAGTTTAATTGAAAGCTACATAAGATATTCCATTGTACTTTGGGGAAATTCTAGTAAACATAACTTGAACAGGATTTTTGTAATTCAGAAGAGAGCAATTCGTTCAATGCTAAGACTTAGACCTCAAGACTCATGTAGACAACATTTTGTAGAGTTAAGAATTATGACTGTTCCCTCTCTCTTTATGTTTGAAGTAATTTGTTTTGTCAGAGAAAATAATCTCATTCAGTCTCACAATCATCTTTACAATACAAGAAATAGACATTTAAACCCTTCAGTGCAACATAGACTCACACTTTTTGAGAAGAAACCTGATTATATCGGTCGAAAGCTTTTTTCAAAATTACCCCCAAGTTTAAGAGAAATCAACGACATTAAAAAATTTAAATCTCAGTTAAAAAATCATCTGTTGGAAGAGTGCTTTTATAGTGTCCCAGACTAACCCAAATTCCTTTTCCAATCAAATTTGCCTAGCCTTTTTTATTTTCCTCACTAAGTTCCTGCCCATTGCCTTTTAATCCATTTGACAAGGCTCCTTTCGCCGCATAAGTTAGGACTATGACCGGTCTCATGCCCTGGAAGAGGGTCTACGAGACTACAGTGGAGAAGTAAGAAGTAAGAAGTAAGTAAGTAAGTAATTTACTGGCCTATTCAAAAATTAAATTTTATGTGGTATTACAGGTATTTTGTGCAATGAAGACAATCAATACATTATATTTAAGTATTCATTTTTATGATTTACTTTTAATCTTATACTCTAAAACAAGCGATGTTTACGCATGCATGTAACATGTAAGCATGTTACGGGCAACATATTTTTTTTGTTAAGGATTCTTGATATTTTGGTTTAATACGGGGGTTTTGGCCAACAGGAATTGATTGGAGCTGGTCTCATGACTGGGAAAAATTCGGTTTTCGTCCAAGAGCCCTTCAAAGTTCCCATGTTATCCTTATGGAGATTTTTAAACGGAAGTAATAATTTTACCGAGCATAAGCTCGGTCCCCCTGGTACTGTATAAAAAATGTGGTAAATAAGTATGCAGTAACACTAACAAGAGAAGACTGTTAACAAGACTGAGAACCTGTAACATTTACTTATTCAGGCAAACGTTTGTTATTTGATAGAGGTTAAGTGGTAGAGAGGACTTGTTAGTCCTAACTTCGCCTCCAAAAAAGAAGTCATTTTCATTTCATTCATTTCATTTCAAACGTATTGCTATTAAACTTTCACTTAAACCCACCCTTCAGAGTGGCAGAACAATAATTTTTCTTTATGCATGTTTTAAGAGTACAAGCTGTAGTTTTCATCACTAGGACGGAAAGTGACTTTTTTCTGTGCATAATCACACTTTACTAAAAAATAGTAATTAAGTACAGAAAACACTTTCAGCTTGAGTGATTCATCTAGTGATTGGCTTTACTAGATGATTCAAATTTTAATTATTTTTATATAATTTACAATCCAGGCAACGCTGGATGCTCAGTGTTGCCAGATTGTGTATCAAAGGACGCAATTTTCGACAATCTCATTTTTTGGTCCTATGTGACATAATTGCGTTTTAGTCACCCGTTATAGAAATAAATTAATTAAAATTCCACCATCTGTTTATATTTAGTAGTTAACTTACATCTTAATTTAAATATACCTTAAAAACGTATGATTATAAGTGGAATGAATGAAATGTCAAAATCTTGTATTAAAAATGTAGTGTGCAAGGTCTGCAGTTTTGTGTACACTGGCCATATTTTTTTGGTATTATTACAATTTTGCGTAAGACAAAAACAAATTTTGAGGTTAGCACACAGAAAAAATAAACTTATTTTTTTGCCGGTGCACTTTTAAAAGGCTACAGTAAATGCCAAATTCGCGGACTCATTATAAAAAACCTGTATTCTGCAGTATGACCAAAAGAAATTTTTTATTTTATTTTACTGTCAAAAGCAAACCCAGGAATGATATTCATTGCTTGTCAACTGATTTTCAAATCTGATTTTTTAATTTGTTGTTGATACGAGTCCATAAGTTTTTTGCTAAATCCAAAATCCTGTTCACTTTTCTACAGGATTCATACAATTGTTTTAAGAATAAAAAATAGATGTTGTAGGGTATGATTTTTGAACTAAATTAATTTCAGCTTTAACTTAAAATTTTGAGAAAAACTACTGAAAAGCCTCTAGCTATGAGATAACGTTGTTAAATTATACTACAAAACAATGAAAAAGTTGAAGAGCCCCATCACAAACCAATGAAAAATCTAAAGTAAACTGCAATAGAGAGATCACTAATAGTACTATCTCAAATTGATTAATTAGTGTATCCTGGATGAATACCCTACTGTCACTTTATGCTGCTACACTATATAAGATGAGATATGCTGACGTTGGTCATCACAATCATCAGCATTGTAAAACATCTGTGAAGATATTTGATTAATCTAGCATAAAGCTAGATCAAATCTGAATAAATTAAGTATGGCTTATACTGAAGAATAAGCAAATTATCATAAAATATTTAATATATTAAACCGATACCCTTATAAATGCAAATTTATTTGTCTACATTTTGAAGAATGGCGAGGAAAAGTAATGGAATATGTACCGGTAATTGAATTATTTTAAAAAGCTTCAAAGACTGACTTTTTATAAGTTATTCTAAATAAGTTAACAAAAAGGTTTTCAGTTTCTTTTTCTTATCATCTTAAGTTTGACTGTAGTAAACTTTTACTTATAGTATGATTGAAAAGTCACTGACAATTTTATTTTTGGTATTCTATGGAAACTAAACATTTTATATTGGTGAACAAAATAGGGAATGAGAGGTAATATAATACCATTAATGGTGGTTGGGTTTAATTGAAATATCAAGCAACAACCGAGCCTGGTAGATTGGTGATATGTAATTTATGCCCAGTTTGGAAATTCCAAGGGTTTGGGCAAAAATTTCATTAGTATAAGATGTTTAAAAATCATCTTTGAAATTTGAATGATAATGGAAATCATAAAATAAGCAATTTTTTCACTATGAGTAATAATTTTATACTCTATATTATCATTCAAATTGCAAACCTGATTTTCAAAAATCGTACACTGATGCAATTTTTGCCCATACACCTCTAATTACCAATTTTTTCATCAATTGCAAATCATCAATATTTTGATACCCCAGTTGTTGCAACAAAACCTAACCACCATTAGGGGTATTAAATTACCTCTTGTTTGCTATTTTCTTTATCTATATAATGGCATCTATGTATCTATGTATAACAAGTATAATTACCATGAGAAAACACAAATAAAATTGTCAGCTATTTTTTTAATCACTTTATAGGCCTACTTAATTTTAACTGAAGAAAAGTAAACTGTTCCAAAATTTTATTAAAATTATTATATTTTAAATAAACCTGAAAATACAAGGTCTAAATTATTTATTAATGGTGAGCGGGCTGCCCTGGCATTGTAATTCTTACCCTTCAACAAATTATATTTACCCTACACTGGATTTAATAATTGTTCAATGTAACATTACTTCGTGTTGATGACTGTGCCAATTTTGATAACTAATGATAACAGAGCTGACATTTGGCAGTAAACCATTTTTTGATCATAGGTCAACTACATTCATAATTTTTCTAACACTCTCAAGAAAAAAATTCTTTTAATGATTCTTGAATTATATTAAATTTAGAGAGACCTTGATCTACTTCTGCATTATCTTTTTTTAAATACATCAGACCAACGTGTCTTACAACGGTTTTAGAAAGCACAGAATCTCAAACAAAGACACGTGTTGCCTAAGACACAATAACACCGTGTCATGTGCCAGATGGCAGCTGCTGTCACCTCCACTGTCTGTGTTCGCTTTGTCAATGAACCTGGACAAAGTGTGCAAAGGTCAGCCTCCCTTATCTACACCATGCTGTAACTGTCTGTTCTTTTATCACCAAACCCACCACATTCCTCCATTGTGATAGTGTTGATTTCCTTTATCATTTTCCCTCCAACTTGGCTTTATATGTTTGCCGATTCGTATTCTTAAAATTAGTTTATACATATAAACTAATTCCTTGGATAAGCAAAAATATTTTGTATTAATCCTGTAAAAGCTATCTGGCAAATAAATTTTATTTTTCAGGCAATATTAGTATGAGAGAAACTTGCCATGGTGGCCTCTTCGGTTGTGGAATGCTTTGAAAGCTGATCTAAGAAATATTGATAGTCAAGCTCGTTTTGGGACAGCATTGAAGTGGTTGCTTTCGGTTGAATCATGGGAAATATAAAAAATTAAAATTACACATAAACTATTCAATATACGTTCATACTAAAATTATTCCTGAGATAAATTGTTTGGTATATACAAAATTGTATTTAAAAATTAAAGTTTGAAATAATAATTGTTTGAAAGTCTGTTGTATTTTTATAAAAATTTATCATTAGTTATATTATGTCTTTAATATTTTAAGGTTTTTTTTTATTATTGTAATTTGTTTTACTTAAGTTATCAAATTCTTGTATTTTGAACCGAGGCTAAGTGGTAGAGAAGACTATCTAGTCCTAACTATGAATACAAAAATAAATCATTTGTTATTATTATCATTACAAATTTAATTAAGTTAATGAGATCCTCAATGTGTCAAAAGAAAATGGAGTCAATTGAAGAGAGGTTTTAAAACTTTGTACGTTAACAACAAATGACCTGACATTCATATGTAAGTCAGAGTTATTCTAAATAAACATGACTCATATGTAAAAAAATACTTCTAAAGGACAATTAATTCTTACACAAATACTGTTTGTAAGAGCAATCTTTTTCTGTCCAAGAATATTAAATTTTTTAATATGGGGGTTTTGGCTACGAGGAATTAATCGAATTGGTCACATGGTTAGGAAAAATCCAGTTTTGTCCTAGAGCCCTTCAAAATTCACTACCATGTAATCTTACGGTAAACTCTAAACAATATTTTAAAACTGGAAAATTTTTGAAAAATACGTTATGCAGCATGGTTAAACTGAATAAAAATAATGTATAATACCTTGCCATTGATGACTTTTCAACCAGATTTTGTAACTTCAAGAAGTAAAACTAGCTAAATCCAACATTATTTACATGGTTTTTAGCGTTTATTGTAAGTGCAAAAACTCTCTTGATTAAACAAAATTGTATTTTCTTAGTTTACAAATAAATTCAGCTTAAAAATCCTTTAAAAAATATAAGTAAAGAATATAAGTTGCACAAAGTTCTCGATTTAATTAAAATAAATTGAGAAAATAGACTTAAAACAAACTGAAAGCTTTTGCTTGTAGATCCATGTCATCTTAATTTCATGCTTTTTCAGTACTGAAGAGCAGTTTCATAACCAATAAAAAAGCATATGAATATTACATATGCTTACACAAAATTATTACAAAGACCATTAAATAAACCATACACTAAATGGAAAATAAATATTAATAGAAAGGTAAAAGATGATTTGTGTACAAACTACATTGAAAAGGTCTTATGGCAGAAAAAAATTGGATAAGAATAAATTAAATAGTCTACAGTAATATTGTTTCATTGCGAGAGGTGAGGCCTTGGATGTTTAATTCATATACACCTGTCAATTGTTGATTTTAATGGCAGTTGAAACAATTTTAACTTCTTTTTCAAAAACGAATCTAAGTTTTCATTGAACGGCATGATCACAAACCATATGGTCAGTATAACAAACTTGGGCATCACAAAATCAATTTAATATGTGGTAGTGACACCAACCTCAAAATATAAATAGGATGATAAAAGCTCCTTCACAGAATCAATTACTACAACAGACTGACAGTGTATGCCTGTCAACCAGTGATAGTGGTAGGGAGGAGAGAGAGGGGGAATATGGGAGTATCTTGAGATAACACGAATCTTGGGTAGCAACACACTGTCTGTGTTTACCGATTAATGCATAAACAATTATAAATAAATGAGCATTGATCAAACTAGTTGGGAATAACAAGCTGCGATGGATATTAATTTTCAGTTATTATTTCACTTTGCAAGTTTGATGTTCGAATTAATAATGTAATAACAAAGTATTTGATATTTGCCTCTAAGCTGTGAATACTACACACCCAAAAAATTACACTACAAATATTTCATTTACCCTAATTAAAAAAAAAATAAAAAAAAAAAAAAAAAAAAAAACTGTTCATGTTCCCAAAAATAATTTCATCGCGTTTTTAGCCCTAAAACCATAAATTTCATACGAAGGCAAGGTCTATATAAAATGTTTTAATGTTAAATGAGTTTAGTTAAGGTCAAGTTAAAATGAAATTCATAAAGAATTCACAAACTCCAAAATTGATTTTCAAAGAACAGATTGCAGGTTTTGTAAACCCAAAAAGAAATTATCAAGAGCTATGAGTGGTATAAAACAAGTATAACAATAAGAAATGGGTAATAAAATTTCTTGCATAGGATTATTTGTAAAATGCGTTGATAATTTATTGAGCCAAAACGTAGTGCTTGGAATGGGGAGTTCATTTTTTCCATTAAAAAACCATGAACTTTCTTTTTTGACGTTGATAAATACAAGACACAGATTTGGTGTTTATTACACCTAGAATTCTCTAAATAATAATAAACAAGGATGACCTTCAAAGATTCAGCCATCTATAAATATTAGATATCTATGACCTTCAAAAGACGATAAGTATGTCTGATATTATTTTAAAACTTTGTTTATTGAATCATACTCAAAACCACAAAGTTTTGAGGTGTTGCCAAGTCCTAAAAATTAATAATATCAATTTTTGTTCCAAGTCAATGACATTGGTTTTAGAATAGTTACTTAAGAAATTGATTTGATGTTTTAATGGTTGGTAAACATTTGCTCAAATATTATTATTTTATTTTGAAACCGTCCTTGACCAACAGATGTATGGTATTTGCCGAACTGAACGTTAATTCAATGCTTTCCCATTCATTGTAATATATCCCCATTAGTAAATAGGCCTAACTTTGCTAATACATCTGCTGGCCAGGTCCGATTTCAAAATAAAATAATGATATTTAAGAGAATAAAAGATCAAATTAATTTGTCATGTAACTATTCTAAAACCATGTCACTGACATGGAAAAATTGTTTATATCATTAATATTTAGGACTTGCCAACCCCTCAACACTTTGTGTTTTGGGTATATTATATATTTTTTTAATAATATTTGGATTTTAATGGTAAAATCTTTTTAAAGACAATTTTAATTAAATAGACATTATGTTTGTATTTGTTTATTTTATTTCTACACAGAGAAACACTGCAGCTATTTATAGGATTGAATTTAGTTATTTAGACGGATCTAATTTTTTGCGGTTATAGAATTTTTAATAAAATTTCCAATTTTAGTCATAGCTGTCTAATTATCTGGTTTTCCCAATTTTAACTTAAGTTTTCAATTAGTTTTGTTGAAATAATTTAAAAAAAAGTGTAACCGAGAAAAAATAATACCGTTTTTCTTCTTTAATATGACACCTTATTTATAGCTCTACGCTGAACGTAGCAGGAGATAACAGGATTCTCAAAAACCCTTGCATTTGGGCATTTGATAACCAGTATAATTTCACAGTACATTATATTGTAATTCTAATATGGTCAGTATAACAAACTTTGGCATAAAATAACTTAAAAAAGCTGAAATATATCAATTCAGTTGATCTACCCAATAGTCAGGGGTAGACCGGAGCCTTAATCAAAATTTTCAAGCTCTAAAAACAGCCACATTCCGTTCTAGTGATGAAAACTACTATAGAAGCTTATTACTGTGATAATTGAATATTAATGGTACGGTATGGTACCATAAATTTTGGGTATACATAATAGTATGATGTGAGAGGGGTTTTTACAATGCCATTGCCTATTGCAACTATTTTAAGAACTAAGATATCACTGCTTTAAAATGTATGACCATAAACTTCTTTTGCCTCTAAATTTCCAAGTCAATGCATTTATTTGATTCACATTACAATCACATGAAATACCTTGAAAAAAACTGCTATACCCTCACGCAAAAAACAAGAGCAGTAAGCAAGTACTTACTTGGTTAGGACCTCTCTGAAGGTTATAGTTAATAGAACAGTAGTTCCGTCTATTCGATGCCATGACAAAGAAAAGATCACAACTAATAAAATTAAGCGGCACCAAAAACTATAAGCAAAATATATGTATTGAATTCGGGTGCAAACTAAATATGGGTAGTGTATGAAAGTTGTAGAGGGTTGTAAATATACATGAAGCTGTACAGTTAAGGCTGTATATTAAGCAGAATAAGATATTTTACCAATAAACATAATAAATAACCTCATGGGTGAGCCAATAGTTATTGTAAATAAAACAAGTAAACAGAAGATTGAAATTAAAATAACTTCAAATTTGAATCAGATACAGGATATTTACAAAAATGAAAATCTGTGATAAAATTTTTAAGACAGAACAAATTAATTAAATTGATTATAGCCTATCACAAGCTTTTTTAAATAACTAACCTCTTACTGCTACTAAATCTGAGACAAAATTGATATGACTAAAGCCAACTATTGAGAAACTGAGTGTTTGTTAGGAAAAGACAGGATCTAGTGGGGAATTTCCAACACAACTCCACCCCCCCTCCCCATATCAGTCTTGAACACCTCCAAGAGCCAAAGTCCACCCTTATATCATCAAACTCCCTCCGTTTGTACAACGGATAAGAGTTAAATAACTGGGTCATCTCATAGTATGTAACCCTTTATTATTTGGATGGGTTTATATGATTTTTAAGCTATACTGAGATCCAGATTATAAACATCTACAGAGTGTCCCGCAACCAAAGGCCCAAACTTTACCCAAATTTAACCCTGGGGGCCCAAACATTTTTTATTCAGAGGACATAAGCAAATATTACAATATAACAAGGGTCCTATCTCGATTCTTTTTCGGTCTGTCTATATTAAATTTTTAATGAAAAAGTTTATTACTTTTAAACGGTTTCAGTAACGGAGTTAAAATTTGGCTAAACTGTTGTATGTTAAGACTTAAGTTCAGATTAATCTATATATTAATAGGCAAGCATGTTTCGTTTCCTCCTTTTTTCTCAGCTTGTGTGCATCGTAGGAGAAATACGCGCATACCGTTAGAAAGGTATAGTCCTGTAGATGAGCAGAATCACATTCTAATTCACATCGGACTCCAGGGCTACGCCCCACAGGCTTTCAAAGTTCCAATGTTAATCTTATGGAGAAGGAGAATTGACTGAAGCATTAGACATCTGTTGCAAAAACAACTGCTAAAGAAACAGGAAGAACAGATGTTTCAGTTATAAAATGTTTTTAAGTTTCTTGGGTCCAGATCAACTGAAATTTTGATCGAATTTCGATCAGGAGGCGACCTCTAGTTTTAATAATTAGGCTTATATATTTAATCGTTCCAAAATAGTGGCCATTTAAAATTTTCAACTTTAGCTAAATATATCAATTTTTATAATAAATTTAGGTTAAATAATCAAATTTAACAACTTTTTTGGGTTTTGCAAATAATTTTTTTTTATGTTTTAAATTGCCTTATTTTGGAGCAGCAGAGCAGCAAAAAGAAGTAAAGTTAAAAATTTAGGCATGTCAATATAGGTCACAACAATTTGGCCATGTTTCAATTATGTAGCTCAAACTGTTTAAAATTATGATAGATTAATAAATACTAGAGATCGCCCACTGGTCAAAATTCGACCAAAAATTCAGTTGATCTTGAGCCAATCAGTTTTTATAAGTTTCATAATAAAACATCTGTTCTTCCTGATGTGCTAGCATTTGTTATTACAACAGCTGTCTAATGATTCAATGAGTTATCCTTCCCCCATAAGATTAACATTGAAACTTTGAAAGCCTGTAGGGCAAAGCCCTGAAGACCAATGTGAATTATAATGTGATTCTGCTCAACTACAGCACAACACCTTTCTAACGGTATATGAGGATTTTTCCTACGATGCACAGAAGCTGAGAAAAAAGGAGGAAAAGAAACATGCTTGCCTATTAATATATAGATTACATACAGATGGATCAAAATCGAAATGAGGCAGAACCCATGTTGTAATATTTGATTGTTTTTGCCTTCTAAATAATCTGATAATTTTAGAAGTATAAATAAATGAAGGTGATGGGATCCGTCGAACGACACTTTTTTGTGGACAGATTGAGCACAACGGCTTCTAGCCATTCTTAACTGCAACTCCAAACTGCAAACTCAAATGCAAGTAGAGTTGCAGTTGGAATGGCTAGTAGCCCAAAGTGCTTTTGCAATGACTCCACAAAACTCTAGTGTTGCCCGATGGACTGCACTTTGCATTGACTATGTAACATTTTTTAACATGTATGGTCCATTTTTCTAGTGGGTATCAGGCGTGAAGCTTGAATAATTTTTTAAAAAATAAAAATTTTGTAAAATCACACACCCGCCAATTCTTTACCGATTAAAAATGATCCACGCTTGACGCCTTACGCGCAAGCCAAGCTTGAACAGATTACTGATGGTTCAAGCTTGACTGACATCTGATGCACCCGCCAAATTTTGAACTTATAAAATGGTTTAAATTTGACATTGTACGACTTTGGCGGCGAGCTATTTTTTCCAACTTTGACAGCATCCTGCTGTTGGTTATAACTAAACTTTTTAGACAAAGCTGACTATGGTTACATAGCCTATGCCAAAAGTAAATTTAATGGAAATAGGGAAATAGGAGACTGTTACACTAAATTTTTAAGTTTTGTTTGTTAGGCCAGTAAAATTATTGTACTTTAATCACTATCTTCATATCTGTACAAACAGCACCAGAGAGTAATCTAGAAGAATAAGAACATCCTTCCACAATCAACTCAATTTATCTTAAAGTATTATGAAAGAAGGTGTAGCTTACAGTATATTTTAATGCTTTTTTTCATGGTTTTGAAAATCAAATAAGGTCACGGTTGGGTTATTTTTTCTTTTTTTCTTCACCACAGATGTGAGTCATTCAGAAATATTTGCCGATGGTATTTTATAAATATTTCCTTCCATGACAAAGTTCACACTAGCTGAAGGACAGTAAAATGTACTCATCAAAAAAAATATTGGCTAAATATAGTAAATGTCATCAGAATGTTCAGTAGGACTGATTACTTTAAGTTATCAGATGAGACACTAAATCAAACAACCTTACTAGTTATGGTAATGATTATGTAAAATGATAAACTTGTTTTACTTTTAACAAAGTTCCCCTGTCATATTTACACTAACTAGAGATCGCCTCCTGGTTGAAATTCAACCAACAATTTTTCAGTTGATCTGGACCGTCTGGACCCAATTAGTGGAAACACTAAACTATATGTTATAACTAAAGCATCTGTTTTCCCTGATTTGCTAGAATTTGTTATGCAACAGTCTAATGATTCAATAAATTATCCTCCTCCCATAAGATTAACATAGAAACTTTAAAAGCCTGTAGGGGGTAACACAGTGAGCCAATGTGAATTAAAACGTGATTCTGTTCATCTACAGCACAATACTTTTTTAATAGTATGCGCGGATTCCTCATACACAGGCTTAGGAAAAAAAGGAGGAAAAGAAACATGCTTGCCTATTAATATATAGATAAAATAAAATCTATAGTTAATTTTCCCCTTCACTGTCTTTGTCCAGTATATTATACAATTTTTTTAGCTATTTACAATTTAAAAGTCAATGATTTTTGTCATTATTCACTTTGTCTGCATAAAAAACCCGATTATCTTTTTAGCCTTTCATAAAAACAACGGGTGTAAATAGTCAATATCTTGTTGCCTATAACAAATTTTACCAGACTTTAAACATAATCTTGATTTGTGAAAGGTCCATCAGTACTGCTGTAAGTCAAAACACCACTGGGCAACAAGTAGCACGCCACTCGTGACAATAGTCGCTAAGGTGAACATTTGATTCAAAACTTTTCCAAAACCACTTATCGCTGGCGACCAGCTGTAATTGTCGCCAGTGTGAAAGTAGCCTTAGTGAAGACATTGACCTGAGTTTAACTGGCTGTATTTGGCAAGAAGTGGAAGACATTATTGACGTCTTCACTGAAAGGATACTTTGAGACAGTTCACGATAAGTTGGATTGGAATTGTTTGTAACATTAAATGTATAGAAATTTGTCATTTAATGAGTTGAGTCTATCGAGCCACAGTAGTAATCAACTAATGTCATGGTTAAAGTAAAGGTGGGTAAATTCATTATCATTAACAATTTGCAAAAAAAAATTAACCAAAACACTTAAGATACTGATTTTAATAGCCTATTGAATTTAATAGCCAATTATACAACCACAAAGGGCATTCTTTTTATTAAAATATGTAAATTTTGTAAAATTTACCTTTATTTATATTATCTTTGAGGTCAAGTAAAATTGTGAAAAATTTTTGGTCTAAGTTATATAAGATGAATAAAAATAGATTTAATTTTATTTTTAATTTGGTCATCAAATTGTGTGGAATAGAATGTCATGATTATTGTTTGACACAAGATAAATGACTATCCAGATAAATTAAAATTAAAATCCATCTAAAAACTTTTCCAATCTAGCAAGTAATGATGTGACCATGATTTAGTCACTAATTTCCTCATTCATTCATTACATAACTGAGATAAAATCCTATTTATTTACCCACCTCCAAACTAAATCCATTTTCATTTGTTTGCACGTTTTGGTAATAATCTAGTAGTTTATTTGGACAAGCGATCTTCTCTTTTGGAATATTCCGTTGCAATTATCAAACCCGACCTTTGTATGGCAGATAATTCTCATTCTTACCGAGTTCATGAGATCAATGATTTGTGAGAGTATCGGACATCAGTTTGTAGGACCCACAGTAGAACCTCGATAGTTCGACACTTTGTGGACTTAGAGATTGTCGAACTATCAAAATGTCAAACTATAGGGAGTATATGAAAAATTTTAATACTGGGATTATACAAATCATGGTTTTAATTTAGGAAACACTAAATTTTAATGAAACCATAACTTAATTGAAGTTTAACATTCAAAGTATTCACCACCCTGTTACATTTTCACCTTTGTCAGTCTCCAACATAAACACTATAGTTCGTTATTAACATGTTAAGCTGTCATGGACTCTGTCGAATTATAAGGAGTGTCGAACTATCGAGGTTCTACTGTATTTTGAAAATGTAGGATAAGTCATGTTATATAAAATGGTTGTACCGGTTTTTGTATGCAACTAAAATTTTGTAACTTAGTAATATAAACTAGAGGGCCCAAGTGCAAATTGGAAATTTTATAATATATTTCTTTCTGTTTGTGAAAGACTCACGTACAATATAATTTTAAGGAATTATGTGACTTTAGTTTTACCTAATATTGTCTACACGGTTTTCTCTTTGTTTTCTTTTTCTTTCTGCTCTACGGGGTTGAAACTCTTCCCTGAGGCATAATGAATACCGTAATTCAAAACTTTTTCCCTTTCAAAAAAAGGTTACTTTGTACCTGGAAAGCATTAAACCATCAGGGAGAACATTTCCATATGGAAAAAAATTTGAATGTTTTTACAATTTTTAATGTTGATTATGCAGTGACAGACAATCTATTTCTGTTTAGGTCTACCTATAATCTGACTTAAAATTCACAAGCGCCTAGAAATAAATTAAAGGCTGGGGGGGGGGGAGGTGGGGGGAAGAGGTGGGGGGGGGAGTCCAAACCAAAATGACCTATAATTGCCATTGGCACACACACACTAGATCATAAGCTTTAAAATGACAACTCAATATTAAAAATCGGTTAAAATTGGAGAGAAAAAGGGATGTAATAAACAAAACTCTTTTTGAACTAAGAAGATAGTTTTCATAGTCAAGTTCAACATCACTGTAGTAGGAGCCATGGAATCAGGCGGGTGAGTATTTTGCAACTTTGTCAAATTGCCATACGGTACTTCATCAGATGTTTTATATATTTATGTATTTTTTTTGTCTGTTTCATTATACTTTATGATATATTTTAAATTGTTTATGGTACCCGTAACACATAGACTAGGAAACACTGGACGCTCAGTGTTGCCAGTTTATGCACCAAAGTAGCTGATTCTCTGTACCTTCCCTCACATCTCTGGTTCCATATGCGACAACATCGCATTTTAACTCACCCGCCTGAATTCATGGTCACTACCTTACTATAGTTATTTTTTGAGTTCCCCCGGTTTAAATTAATTATTACACACTAAATCGGGAGGAAAAAGCAGAATTGCACACTAATGTTAAGAGAGGCATAAGAATAATCCCTCAAATGTAAAAAACAGTTTTAGTTCATTATTATTTAAATGCAGAAACATCAAGACATTTTAAAAATAAATCCTTTTTTTGCATGCCCATGCTTAAGTTTACAACATTTCCACAACATGCAAATTTTTTTAGAAATGTTACAACTTACTTTCATAGGGCGAAGTGGAGTGGAATCCACCATGATATTTTAGTATACCTAACCCAACCGATATTAGTGTTAAGTGCAAGTACTAGATGTTAGTTGGAAACAGAGTGCAATGTACTGAAACATATAACATTCACATGAGCAACGGCATCTGCATAGACCGGTGGAACACTCGGAAAATACCCTGTGCAGAAGACATTCTGCAGTGTTCATATTACTCATGCAAGCTTCTCAGAGTAGATTATCTTATACGGTAATATTATTTTTATCAAGAGATTTCTATGATAGTAAATAAAAAACAGATTGAACGGTAAATATGGGAAACAGAAAAAAACAGTGTAGGCCTATCAAAGTACTTTATTAAAACATTAAAAAATAATCAATAACAAATTAATAACTCAATTCAGGCATTTATCGCAGTAAAAAAATGTAATTGGGCCTATTACGGCTTATTTTTGGCACTTAACAGTAATAGGCCTTGTACATCCTTAGTTCATCTATAGAGCTGTTATTTATCTTATTTTTTCCTTCTGAATTTAATTATTCTCTTAGTAATATAAGTAAATTTTAATACTGTTCAGTGTAATATAAAAGATTTTTAAAAACACTTCAATTAAATTTCAATTGCAATTAAATTTGAAATAATGAGTCAACTTACACTAGACGGACCTTTGCACAGAATATGAGATAATATGAAACTCAAGTTTTCAGTACTGGTACTGGTACTATACAAAAGCATATTATTTAGTGCTCGTCTTTTGCCCAAAAGGGTTCATCCACAACATACTGTTCCGCCTCTGAATTGGACATTGATTAACTTGAAATTGGCAACACCAGTAGGTTTAGTAGTTCCATGGAAACATTTTAGTTTTCCTGGTAGCAAGCTGTTATTCATATGATCAGATTTGGTACGGTGACTTAATTTGAATATTCTCAACACCTCACGTAACAGAACTTCTCTACTAGGTCTAAATTATAACTCTCCCCTCAATCGTGCTGGGTCACACTCAATAAAGTTAGAGGTTATAAATATATCACAATAGTCATGGGCCCATGGGTTGCTATGACACCAACAAAAAGATGATATTGTGAACAAAACTTAAAAATGCAGTCACTTCAGTGTGGTTTTGAATTTACAAACTTATTTAGAACAGCTGAAATTGAGTTAAAATTATTTAATAAACAATATACTGTAGGCCTATAAATGCTGAGGGAGACAACTGAAACATTTAAAATTGCATAGAATCAAAGGTATTAGGCCTAACAGACAAAATATCCTCATTAAACCTTACTTGTAAACACAAACCCTTATATTTTATAATCTGAAATATTAACTATAACTACTCAGGATGCTTAAGAAACATGTTTGAGACTTAGGTGTGAATTGGTTCTACACAGTGTGTGTGTGTGTGTGTGTGTGTGTGTGTGTGTGTGTGTGTGTGTGTGTGTGTGTGTGTGTGTGTGTGTGTGTGTGTGTGTGTGTACACTAGAGTAGACATCCTTTAGTTGCCAACTTTTATTGATTAACCTTAAGATATTTAACCCCCTTGGACTATTTGATACATTTTGTCTTTTTGATAAGTTCAAGGCAAATTAATACAATTTCTTTGCCCATAACCATAATGTATTTTTGGTATTTTTTTTTTTTGTATTTTGGTGTGTATCTACGCCAGTGGCATTTTTTAACGTTTTGACGGGGAACGGTCCAAACCCCAGTCTTGTTACTATCTAACATCGACCAGTTGTTAGAAAGCATCATTAATTAATAGCCCAATGACAAATGGCAACTGGGTCCGGAATCGAACCTTTAAAAAGCTATTAACTTTTCTTAGGATCGAACCGGCAACCTTTGGATTCAAAGGCGAGCACTATAACCACTCAGCTACCCAGCCAGTTAATGTAGCTTAGAGATTGGAGAGGCCCTTAGTTTTAAAGACCTTAGAGGCTAATTGTAGCTTTTTTAGTCAAATGTCATGGGCACACTTAAGTTAACCTCGTTATCCTACTCCACTGTTATTGATGTGGAAATTTTGATATTGTAATAATATTGCTATTCTACCGATGATACAATTACACGATACAATTGATTACAATATTATCAACTGATTTAGTTTTGTTCTAATATAATCAAACATATACCGTTTGACAATAAAACAAATAAGTAAATTGCAAAGCTGAAAATAATAAAAACAAGTACAAATTTGAGCTAATGTAACCTGTAACATTAACAAAGAACTTTTTTTTTCTTCTTCTGCTTTCGTATGATGGTTGACCGTGAGGAAGATTCTCCCTGTGAAATATGTAATATTTTAATAACTAGTGATTGTGAAGGACTGTTTTGCGATGGATTTTGCAGAAAATGGTTTCATCCGACTTGTGTGGGTATAGATTCTAAAAATTATGCCAATATTTCTGATCTATCTGACTTTGTAAAGTGGTACTGCAAGGCATGTACGGCAAAGCTAGACAGGCTCATGTCTAGCGTGTATGATGTTGATGACTTAATAAATACACGTACTATTCTAGACGGCCTTGTAAAAGTGGTAAAAGGAGTTGTAAATGACAATTTGGCACTCAACAAGCGAGTTGACGATGTTTGTGATAAAACAAATAAACTTTGTACTAATTTAAATTATAACTCTCATGGTAGTAATAATTTGACTTCAGCCGTTTGGAACGACGGACCTGAACCTGAAACACTTGAATCAGAGACATTGCATACAAGTGAAACTGTTGAGGTTAACAATGTTAGTAATGACGTGTCATTGCAGTCGAGTGACGAATCTTTTAATCGTGAGTCTGTTGTGAATCATAAGACAATCGTAACTAGTAATAGTCCTAGTGTTAATATTGAACACTTTCCTGCTCTACCAGGGGCAGACAGTGAAACTGCACCGCCTCATTTTGGGTGGCAAAAGCAAACATCTAACAAGGGCAAGCGAAAGCCTTACAGTGTGATAATAGGTACCAAACCTAACGACAGTTTAGGTCTAACTGCAGCAAAGGCAAAGGTAAAGGCTGTTGGCAGGAGAGATTGGATCTTCGTTTCGCGTATTGCAGCTGACGTGTCGAAGGAAGACATTGAAGGTTATATCCTTGAAAGTGGAATATCGGGTGAGTGTGTTCTGTTAAAATCCAAGTATGATAGTTATAGGTCCTTTAAGATAGGTGTGCAATCTACAGACGCACCCAAACTTTTGTGTGGAAATTTTTGGCCTAGCGGAACTCTTGTGAGGGAATTTATTGATCGTAGGACAAACCACAGGGCTGGGAATCGCTCCAACTTTGTGGAGTCCCGTACTTTTTTAGGAAAACCCAAACAGTCAAATTAAACTCTGGGCTTTCTGTGGACTCTGAACCCCTGACCAAATTGGCCTTTGATCCTCTTAAGTTCAACGTGTGCTCCATAAACATTCAGTGTATAAAAAATAAGCTAAATGAACTTGAACTTCTCTGTATGAACAATAACATTAATGCATTATGTGTTTCCGAACATTGGATGTTAGACGTAGAGACTGAATTTTACTCCAATATCTGTGGCCTAAACCTAGTGTCAAGCTTTTGTCGTGCTTCTCCCTGGGGAGGTGTAGCCATTTATCTCGACAGTAAATTTAGCTTTTCTCCCCTAGACTTAAGTCCTTACTGCGAGGAAATGCACGGTGAGTTTGCTGGTATTGTTATATCTCAACTATCTCTTGTCATTGTGACAATGTACCACTCACCAAGTGGTAGTTTTGAAAGATTTTTCTACCTACTGGAATTATGCTTGAGCTATTTGATTACTTTTAATTTTAGCATAATAATAGGCACAGACCACAATGTGAATCCCAAGACCCATCCAAATGAAGCTCATGATTTTAAAAATATTCTTCGTAGTTTTAATCTGTTTTCTAGCATCGATGAGCCAACAAGAGAATTATCTCCCCTAGACACTGTTATAACAAACCTGGACAGATGGATGTACAGTGTTCATGTTAGCCAGGATCAAGTGTCTGACCATAAACATGTTTTCTTCAGCCCGGTTCTTAGTTTGAATGATCCTAATCCTAATATTTTACTGAAACAGGAAAGGACAATATCTGTCAGAAAGTTCAGCGAAAACCAGTTTCTAGGTTTTCTTGGGTATGTTGCAAGCCAGGCTGCTGTTTGGCTTAATGAAATTCAGGCTATGAGTGCTGACTTGTCTTTTAACCATTTTTTTGACAGGTTCAGACAGGCTTTTGAGTTCTATTTCCCCCTTATCACCAAGACATGCAAAAAGGTGACAAATAGTAAGTACAAAACTAGGTCCAATAATATGAACTGGTACTCGCCCGACTTGGCTAGATTTAAGAATTATATTTTAGTAATTAGTGACCTGTCAAGGAGTAGGCCCCATCTTCTCCCTAACCTGCGGGAATTGAGGAAAGAGTACAGGACCAAGTTGAAGGAAGCTAAGATGGCTGCGGTTGCCAGCTCAATCACAGACTCGCCCAACCCTTGTAAGGCTGCGTGGGACCACATTTCAAATCGTAAGACTCCTGCTGCAGCTGTTGCTGTTAGAGACTTTTGTACTGCAGATGACTTTAATCACTATTTCTTGCAATCTGTGCATAGTTTAATTGTAAACTGTGAGTCCAACTTGACCATTGATGACCTATCAATAAATCCCTTGGATTCCATACCTCATAACCCTGCAACATTCTCCTGGCGTCCTATAAGTCCTGACAATGTAGTTAAAATTGTAAATAACTATAAAACATCTAAGAGTAAAGACTATTTTAATATGTCTGTGGATCTGTTGAAAAGGAGTGCCAACGTAGTTGCTCCAATGATAGCCAGTATTGTTAATTCCTCTCTTGAGGAAGGCACCTTTCCGGACATGCTAAAGGTTAGCAGGACCGTTCCTGTTTTCAAGAAAGGTGATGGAGATAGCGTCACGAGTTACAGGCTATCTCAATCATTCCCATCTTTGCCAAGGTCTTTGAATCTGTCATGTTGGAGCAGCTGTGTGGGTTCTTCGAGGAGCATCGCCTCATCGCCCCTGCACAATTTGGTTTCCGGAGGGGCATGTCTACAGTCCAGGCTGTGGACTCCCTCACTCAAGTAATTTTAAACTCTTTTGAAGATAGAAGTTCTACATCTGTCATGCTTTGTGACTTGTCACGCGCGTTTGACTGCGTCTCACACAGTCTTCTTTTGTCAAAACTTGAACGGTATGGAGTGAGAGGCGATGCTCTTTTAATTCTGAGGTCATACCTTAATGGTCGATCACAAGTAGTAACCTGGAATGGATGTAACTCTGCCTCCTTGGATGTGAAGTATGGGGTCCCTCAAGGCTCCATACTCGGCCCTTTCTTGTTCATTGTTTCAATTAATGATCTGTATAACAAAGTTCCAGGTAATGTGATTATGTATGCAGATGACACCACCCTGTTTTCGTGTCACTCCGACTTTTTTGTTGCTAAGGCAGCAGTGCAGGAGTTATTAGATACTGCTGCTACATGGTTTCGCTTAAACAAACTCTCACTCAATGAAGCCAAAACTCAGTCCATCACTTTTGGTCTGTGCAAAGATATTGTGATTGACCCACCTGTTAGGCTGCTGGGCTTTGCACTGGATCCACAGCTCAATTGGTCTGTGCACATAGAATCTCTGTGCTGTAAACTAAGTAGAGTAACTTACTTGATTAGACGCCTTAAGTTTGACATGCCTCAGGAATTTGTTCGCCTCGCTTACTTTGCTTTTTTTCAGTCTCACCTTCAGTATGGCACAAGGCTATGGGGGCATACACCAGCCACTCAAAAAGTTTTGCTCCTGCAAAAAAAAGCTGTAAGGATCCTTTGCGGAGCTCCATATCTTGAGCATTGCAAACCTCTGTTTATCCAATGTGGCATAATGTCCGTGTACAACGTATACATTTATCAGTGTCTAGTTGAAGTAAAGAAACAGGAGTCCGATCTCATTTTAAACAGTAATGTGCATGATTATGAAACAAGAACAAGTCACAATGTATATAGATGTAGATATAGACTAAGCAAGTCTCTAAACTGTTTCCCTGTTTCAGGTATAAGGTTCTTTAATGCCATACCTCTGCAAGTTAGGCAACAATCACCCAAGATATTTGAGAAAACTCTGGAAAAGTGGATGCTGGCCAATCCCTTTTATAGCCTACAAGAATTCTGGGAAGCAGATTTTTCTAATATTGCCTAACAGAACAGAACTGGCCCAGAGGTATGCGTGTGGCTTTTAAATTTTCTTTTTCTTTTTTTTCTTTTGTTTTTTTTACCTGTGCATGGTGTGGTGTGCTGCATGGTGTGCATAGACTATGAACTTGACTCGCCTTGATGGACTGCTTTTGTTAATCAAGAGGATTTGATCTGATTGTATTTTTTTTTTTCTCTCTCTTTAGTTTTAGTTAGTTTTAATGACATGGCCTATTGTCAACTGATTGAATGGCTAAAAAAAAAAAAAAAAAAAAAAAAAAAAAATAAAAGAATTTGAAGAACAACACAAAATAAACTACTCAATTTCAAGTTTATTGTGTAAGTGTATCTTAATTATGAGAAGCAGACTGTTAGACCTAAAATGGCGTCACTCAAATGCTGCCAAATATGAATCACAAAGGTATTATTTTGCTATTGAATTGAGAGAGAATGTGCATTTAAGATGTTTCAAACACCATTGATTTTGATGTTATTTCAACATCCCTGTCAATAAAAGTGGAACGGAGGTTATTGGATAGATTGTTATAGGTTGGATTATTACTAGGAGTACGCTTGTTCCGCGCGTATGGGGATGAACGGCAACATAAGACTGATAATCCTAGTTACAAGCTATTTAAAATAAACAAATAAAAAATAACAAATCTATCAAATTACACATATTAACTACATAGAAAGAAGTTTTAATTTTTTTGTGGTACAGTAGACTCCCTCTTAACCGGCCACCTTTTAACCGGTCTCCGCTTTAACCGGCCTACCCTGACACAAAATAACATCTTTTTAACCGGCCATTTTTATCTCAACATCGCTTTAACCGGTCGCCTATCGCCGGAAACTAAGTTTTCTTATCTAATGTATCATTCAATTCAACGTTATTTCATATTGACTTTCTCAAACCAATTAAACTATAACATCCTGGACGGAAGTGACTGCCACCGGAAGTCAATGCGTTTGGACCTACTATCCAGTCGACCACAATAAAGAAACGAATTATTATTATTAGTGTAGGCTTGTTGTGGATTTCATGGGTGGTGTATATTAGCTATAAATCATATACAGTAATGTATTTAAGGTTTTTGAAATAATAATTATATTTAGGCCATATAAAATTGTGGGATGGCGTTCTTGAATGAACATCGGTTTAACCGGACAATTCATTATCCGGCCGCGGCCTAGTCCCGAGGTGGCCGGTTTAGAGGGAGTCTACTGTATTAAAGAAATATGATTACTAGTACTTTTATTGCTCCCATAATAAAATATATCATTAAATGTCTTCAAAACAAGTTACAAACGATCTTGTACGTTAAAAAGTAAAAACTTTTACAGTGCTATACCTATACAATTTTTAGTTTTCTTACACATTTAACACGTTCGCTGCGGCATGTAACCGATCGGTTACATATATGACAATGTCAAGATAATGCGACTGCTTTTCCTCTAGCGTTTGAGAAGGAAACACATATTGTGCATTAGCGTGTGGGTAAGGGTATTGAGCTTTTAGATTACTTGTGATTATAATATATTCTACAGGTTTTTAATTTCGCGCTATCGTTGGAGGAATGTAAATATAGTTCAGCGTGCGGGTTGAGTTTCGACATTTTATATGCCGCAGCGAACGTGTTAAGTCTCCTAAATTAAATTAATTACTTACCCAAAAAGTTATTGAATTGATTACGCTATAGTAAGATGCACGAAAATAGTCCGATGGAAATTTTAACAGCTGCGTCCCCCTTCACCCCCTCTCACCCTGCAATGTTGTCATTTCTGGTGATGTTTACCATATGTAGTGCAGTATAAAAATGTGTTTCTGAATGAATTTGGCAACAATGTGTAGACTCTCATCGGATTATTTTCGTGAATCCTACTATGGTAAAAATTTCTAGTAAATTTACTCTTAGAGCTGTATAGTGAAAATACCCTATCGCAGCAGACCTGCGTACTCAGCAAATTTCCAAAGGGATTTGATATTTTGTATTTTCTCCATAAACACTATAGAAATGAGTTTGCAGGTTTGCTGCCATGGGATTTCTTTTATGTTAGTTGTTAGGAAATGTAATGGTAAGGTACGGTAAGGTAAATATCAAATTGTATCAATATTTTCCCCATAAACCCTATGGGGGTGAGTATGTAGGTTCATTGCCATATGGGTTTTGTAACCAAATATCAGTTAAACCCTACCTTGTGAATGTACATATCAAATTTTACCAGGGCAAAATTAAAGAATGTAGAATTTTAATAAAAAATATAAAGAAGAGTTATGTCAATAAATATGTGAGACAGAGGGTTTTGTTAATTTCCCATAAGAATTACATGGAAAACCTTTTTGGATTTTCTCTGTAACCTGTTGAGCCAAGTGCAAAAAAAAAAAAATGCAAAATACTAAATTGTCTGTTTTTTAAGCTTTTTTTAATGGTTTTAGTTAAAATTGTAGAATTTCAAAAATTGAGGTCCAAAAATGAGCAAAACCCCATTTTTGACCCCTTTAAAACTTCATAAAGCCCCGTTCGCATTTAACCCGATCATGCTGGTTCACGAACTCATGAAAATAGAATAGACCTGGTCTTACACCTTCATACCAAATTTCATAAAAACCGGAGGTCCCCTTCAAAAGTTATCCAGACACTTTATATGCATTTAGGCATTTATAGACACACATATATGACAATGAATGAATGTTGTTTTTGGCTTCTGGGGACCAAAAAATTTGGGTTTTCGCATTTCTCGCTATTAATAAAAAAACTTTTTAAAATAACATTCAAAAACCTAAACATAAAAGATTTAGTATTTTGAAAAAATAACTTAGCTTCACTAATATCAGGTAAAATGCAAACCCAGCCTCCCATGTTATCCTCTTAGGAAATCAATCAATCCTTAGGCCTATATTGCTTAATTTTTTAACAATTTTCAATACAGTTTGGTACATATCTTTATGAGTAACTAATATTTGGTCAAAACCAACAATGGCAACAAACCTGGTTATATTAAATCCCATGACACTTTAGTGGAAAATTAATACTGTATACAGTTTTGTCTTGTTGAAATGAGTACCAACTCGTGGTGCAAAAAACATATGCATGAAGTCTTCGTCATCGACTTCCTCAACTGAAAGGTATTTTTTGTTTTACTTCTGCTTCAAACTCATGGCACATTTAAAACTTGAAATTCAGTATAAAATTGCACCAGAATTGCTCTATAAAAATGCTTCAGGGACAACGACGTGATTAGCGACTATTGCTGAGCGACTATCGATCAGCGACTATCGCTCAGAGACTATCGCTCAATGACTATCGCTCCGCTGAATATTATTATTGGGATTAGGTTGACATCTGTACATAGCTGTATCCTACAGCTGTAAATAGGTTAGTTTTGGATGAATTAATCACTATTGGACTGGTCGGAGAACTATATGCAACATTTTAGCAATGACATGTTATAGGTAAAATTAAATTGCTCGATTTCGAGCAATAAGTGCAATAGTTAATATAAAAGCCGTTTCTAGAAGCTTTTCATCTTCCATTGTAGTTCCGTATTTCTTGAAGAAATTACAATCAACAACTAAACACGTGAAAAATTGAGAAGAAACACTCCGCAACTGCGACTGAGCCTGCCCTCAAACCATACCCGCTACAGTCGCCAGCAATAGTCGCTAGCCACGCCTGTCGCATCAAGGACAACTTTCCCATTTGAAACAACGCTACCAGTGCTGGAGCGACTGTCGCTTAGCGACTATCGCTAGAGTCGCTTCAGGGACAACGGGCCTCTGCATCATAAAGCGTTGCTTGCTTGCTTTGCTCATTATAAGGAGGACTTATTTTACTGAATTCATTAGTTTTCAATAAATCAAAAGATTTTAATAGATTTGTAGAGAATTGTGATGAAAATATTTTTGTTGTATGGCTAAATCATTTATATATAAAATTGTGATTGAATTGGATTAAATATAAAATAACTTTTCTTATCTAACCATTATAAATTAAATGAAGTCATTTAATGAAATTAAAACTAATACTATAGAATTGTGATTAATAAAACAATAAAAAACACTATAACTCATCAAAACTGTGAATGTTTTGCAAATCAAATAATGGTTTAGTTTCCTCTTTAACTGAGCAAACTCATTAAAAGTTCTTACCTTGGACAATTTAAATATTATTTCCATGCACAAGATGCTTTTTTGTTAAGATATACAATCCTAGTCTATGCAGATCAATACCCATTTCATTCCTATGTCTGTTGTGATTTATCTTTGTCCCCCGACTTAGCAACCATTTCTTGTTAAAATGTTTTTGTTTGTTTGTTTGTTTTTTCTCCGGTATCGTAAGATTGTGTGAAAGGTCTTGTATAAAGACTGTTTATAACTTACATAATGTCCATCACCAAGAAATATTTTCACACATATTTATCCCATTTTAGGTTGAATATAATTCTTAGTGCCATTTTTTGTTGTACAATAAATGTATGTAAGATTGTGTGAAATTTACTCGTACAAAGATGGTTTAAACTATTATAATGTCCATCACCAATAAACATTTTCACACAGATTTATCCCATTTTAGGTTGAATATAATTCTTAGTGTCATTTTTTGTTGTACAGATAACGCAGAATATCTTGGCATCTGACATACTCCACTTCTGGATTCAAATTGGTAAACATATGACACTACAAACAGTCTGCGACAATCTGCAACTTTGTCACTCTGCTCCAATTGTTTGAACTGTAAATGGTCATCATAGGCCAAGATATTCCGTGTTATCTGTACAATAATTTTGTTAACATAACGTTATGATTTTCTAATATAATTTGACTTCTTTCTACACCTGAGGCAATTTATAAAGTTTAGAAGGGGAACGGTCCACACCCTGGTCTTTTTACTATTTAACGTCAACATATTGTTCGATACCATTAATAATGAATTGACCATTGACAAATGGCTACTGGGTACAGTATCGATCCTTTAAAAAGCTAGGCCTACTAACTTTTCTCAGGATCATACCGGCAACCTTTGAACTCAAAGGCGAGCACTATATAACCACTCAACTATCTAGCCAGTATAATTTAGGTATGACTGTAGAGCAATTTAAACAAAATTTTGACATTCCATAAATCGCATATATTCAAGGAATAATTAATCAACAACATGGTCAGTGTAAATTCCATGAAGGGTTTTGGGATAAAGACCTAAAACTTTTTGTTGATTTAACATTTGTTAAGCTCCACTTGTTTAACATGTTTGCGGCTATGCCTAATCGTTTTTTAAAAACCCGTCCTCCTATCCTGAAATTTACAAAAAAAAAAAACTGTAATAATCTTACTTTAGTAAGAAAAGATGCTACTGGTACATTTTTGAATAAACTTACTTATACAGTATTTTGTTTCTGGTGGTAAAAAGTGGTGCCACCTTCCATGAATACATTTGTAGCCATACAGCACTGTGGCAGTGACTTTACTCTTGGGGCACTAAATATGAGAGATTTTTTCTTGAAAAGATTATTTTAGCATAACTCTAGGTGTGTTTACTTTCAATATTTACTTATGAAAAATTGTCCAACCCACGAAAAAAAAATTCAGATGCATTTTTGGAAGTCATACTCCGGATCATCAGGGTCCGACATTTTATGCACCTGGTACCGTTACAAAAAACCCCTAACGCAAAATCCCAGCTAAAAACTACTAAAATACTAAAACATGGACTAAAATAATCTAATAATTACTTGCGCATGCAAACTGATTTGCGACTGAGTCATGGTTCCAAAATCAGCAACAGAATCCAGGTGCAGCACTGTCCAGCGGGGCCCACAACAACAGGAAATAGCATCTTATATATATGTCTAATGCTGTGCGGATTTTCAAAGCCCTCGCTCTAATAACATTGAAACGATGCAATTTTTAAAGCAATAGTACATGTCTACAAAATCACCCGGATTAGGATTGAAACCCAGATGGCTACAATTAAAGCCAAGAAGCCGCGAACGTTTTTCTGATAAGAAGAGATTTCTGCTTTTGCTTGCTGTAGGAACAATGAAGTTACTTACATTAAATAACAGCAACAGCTCTTGATATTTTAGAAATAGTATATTTCTTCACTAGTGCGGAAAGTGGTAGTTATCGGTGCAAGATCGAGTTTCAATTACGAGGCTTCGCCGAATTAGGTCAAGCACCGGTATACCACTTTCGGACGAGTTATGAACAGTACTTTTCATCATACCACCATTAATAATAAATAGTTTGTATAAAAGTTAATAAATTTTAACCTTTCTATATACCGAATTTGACGTCTTTATTGTTTATCTTGTATTTGAACTGATTTCAGCTGTTAAGTATTGACATAGACTAATATCATTAGAGGTTTGTTATTGTTTCATTTGTTTCAACAAGCAAAACAATTAGAGGTTTGGATTTAGTACAATGGAATAAATGACTGTAAGTAGAATCTCTTGGTGTAAACTCTTGGAAGTTTTTTCCAGCCTAGTTCCAAAAACCACTGTTTTCGTTTTTCAAACGTTTTCAAAATAGGCCTATTTATTGAAAAATAAAATAAAAAGACCCTATTTGAAAATGAAAATAAAGTAAAATAATATTTTTTTTTGTAAATTGACATCTATACATTAATAGGCAGGCAAGTTTCATTTCCTCCTTTTTTCTCAGCTCGTGTGCGTCATAGGAAAAGTCTGCGAATACCGTTAGAAAGGTAGTGTCCTGTAGATGAGCAGAATTGCATTATAATTCGGATCGGTCCCCAGGGCTACGCCCCGCAGGCTTTCAAAGTTACAATGTTAATCTTACGGAAGAAGGGTAATTTATTTCATTAATTCCCAGCATTTCGTACAGACAGCTGTTGTAATAACAAATTTTATAAAAACAGTAAGAACAGATGTTTCAAATATAAAATATTTATTTTTCAATCTAAATTGGGTCCAGTCCAGAGCATCTAAAATTTTGGTCGAATGTCGACCAGTAGGCGATCTTTAGTTTATATTAATGGTCCATGCTAGATATTAACTCATACAAGAATCCGTTACAAAAACAAAAAGTAAAAAAATGGTGATTGGCAGCCAAACAAAACTTTAATTAAAAAATGGTGTAGAACATTTTTTATTTATGTAAAATGTGACTATGCATAGCCAGTCTCGGATTACTATCTATAGCACTCTGTATAATCATAAAAATTAAATAAACAATAAAATATTATCAGATGGCCTACAGTAAAGTTGATTATTAGAGCTAAAATTTTTTTAATAAAAAAACAACTTCCAAACAATGTATAGGCTATAAAAGAAGTCAAAACAAAAATGGCACACATTTCTTTAAAATTTTTAGACCCAAGCATTATTTTTGACGTTTCGCCATAGGTTTTCCTAATACAGTCACTGAATTAATAGGCCGTTCAAGGGTACGGATAATTGACTGCATAATTTATGTTCGGAATTGACTCTCTACTATATATGTGAATTTATTTAATAATTTTGCAAATGGGGTAAAAAGCCAAAAGCCAAAGACTGATATTTAACTTTGGTTAAAAACACCGCTTTAAAACCATGTATTTTTGTTTGATAGCACAATTGATTGCAAAATAGTATTTTGAGACATGCTAATAGATTCATACATAGGCTAGATAGCTACAGTCAATTTCCACATTTCTCGAATATAATCTTGGAGTACAGTTAATTTTTTACTTATTGGGGCATGAATAATCAAACAAGTTTGTGATCTCCTTAGACTTAACTTAAAACTATATGATAACCAACAAAACAACCTTGCCTAACTTACTTGACATAGTAAGCCTACATAGTAAGGCCAGTTTGGGAACTTTTCCGTTAATTTATGAACTTTCCCCATTTTTACTACTACAGTAGCCGCCATCTTAACCAGCCACCTTTTAATCCGTCTCCGGTTTAACCGGCCTAAGCTGGCAAAAAACATCTTTATTAACCGATTGTAGGTTGTAATTGTAGGTTGGCATTTTTAAATGTACATCGGTTTAACCGGTTAAATCATTATCCGGCCGAGGCCTGCCCGATTAGGAGTTGGGAGTATACTGTACCACTTTTAAGGCTTCCCGTTAATTCACTGCCGATTAATATTTAGAGTGAAACTAAAAAAACTACTCTAAGCCAATTTTAACACAAAATTTAGTTTTTATTTATGCGATGAATTATCTTATACCGGTAGTTGAACAATTCGGGGAACTCATGTACTTTTATATTATTACAAAACATTACATTAATAGATCGCCCACTGGTCGAAATTCAACAAAAACTTCACTTATCTGGACACAATTTGTTGAAAACTATTTCATAACCAAAACATATGTTCTCCCTGATTTGCTAGCGTTTATTATTACAACAGCTGTCTAATGATTGAATCAGTTACCATTCTTCCATAAAATTTTTGAAAGAATGTAGGGCATAGCCCTGGTGACCGATATGAATTAAAATACAGTTCTGCTTATCTACAGGACAATACCTTTCAATTTGTATGCACGGTTTTCTCATACAATGTACACAAGTTGAGAAAAAAGGAGGAAAAGAAACATGGTTGCCCATTAATAATCCAATAACTGATCTTAGGCTTAACTAATACCGCACAGTGTGCGGAATTTAGTAGCCGCTTTAGTAATACGTATCATTGATGGATTGTGGAATTAAGTTAAGTTAAATTAAGTTTTTTCATGATTTTACAAATCACAGCAAGACAGTCCTAATCCAACCTAGCAACCCTAAAAAAAATCTCGAAGCAGCCAGACTCTACCCCAACCTAACATAGGTACCCGTCAAATAAAATTGTTGGTCTGTTTAACAGAAAAGTTCCCCAGTTTGAATTAGATGTGGGAATTAGGAAATGTTAGGCTAAGTTATATATTTGACATGTGAAGGAATTTTAATTAGTCAAAAAGATATTTTTAAGGGTTCCATGCCCACTCTTTGTTGCCCACACTTTTGTAAACTCAACCTTTAGTCCTAAAATGATAACTACAATTGAATCCTCTACATCGGCACAAAATTTTACGTATAAATAATTTCCTTTCAACTGACATTTATAACATATCAATTTTTTTGGTCCTTTTTTGCCACAAAAATTATTTTTGTAGTCTAGTAAACTTCCTCTAATACGGCATCCTACGATTCAACACAACTTTAAGAAAAATTTTTATTGATAGGTAGGGCCTATAAAAATAACAGGCCTAATGAATGTTCAAGTTCATTTGGAATTGAAAGTTGTGAGGGGAAACCCCTGTCCATACAAAGCACTTTGGAATGCTTCGAGGGGAGAAAAGACGTATTCATCCGACTTCAAATAATTCAAATAAATCTCTGAATTTATATGTGGTTGTTCCCATTGAATAATGAAAGTCAACACTCTGGATATAATAAGTAAATGCCTTCAAAAGTGATGTGTTTATCTTCATTACAGAAGAACAGAATACAGTAGAGCTCTGCAAACCCGGACTAATGAGGACCAAACGGAGTCTGGATTTGTGAGAATTCCAGGTTATCGGGAATAGCGTAAACTTAAGAAAATGTATGAATAGTTTATGTTGTACCTATAAAAAACCATGTACCGTACCGTATTTATTGCATAATGTACATAATACAAAAATAAAATTTTAAACCTCTTTTGTTAAAACAAACTTAGGCACCTCTTCGTGTTCCGACCAATGCCATTGTGCTTAGCCGCCTTGAAACCCAGTGCACTTTAATGCTCTGGCAGGCTTCCCGAGTTATCCAACATTCCGGGTTATCGAAGTCCGGGTTTGCATGTCTCTACTGTACCGAATTATATTGAGTTAGGTGTAAGTCGTGGATCTCATTGATGTCAAATGTAGCTTACTTTACATTCCAATTGTAGGCCTGTTTTCTTTTAAACTCTGACAAGTTCAAAGAGTAAAGCCTACATTTTTAGTGAAAATTTGAGGGAAAGGTACTGTTTAATCACAAAGTGCCCTGCTGCATTTAATGTATTGTTTTCCTTTAGATTAACTTGTGTAGGCTACTTGAAATTTATAAAAAAGTACAAAATGAGTAAAAACGTTAAGTCAGTTTGTTAAAAGATATGAAATAATTAAGATACCGGTAGGCCTACTTCCAAATTGTATTTGATGTTACTGTATTTAACGACTAAATATTCCATTGGACAGTAATTTGATATTTTTAATGGTAGCCAACTTCAGTTTAACCACCAATTTGTTAGGCTATCCAGTTTGGATATGACCCCGAAGTGGCCAGTTAAGAGGCGATCTACTATAGGCCTAAATCAATTTACTGTACAAGTTAGTCTAGTGTGGTTCTTCTTATACCGGGACGGTACGCGTGACTCAACTTTAACACCTTGCACAAAAAATGTGTTGGTGTAAATCACGAGTATTGAGTTTGAAGTAGGTACCGGAACAAGTATGATGTACTATTAGGTGCCTATTTACTAAAACTGAAATGTAGGTGTAGGCTGTCTATTATACGTAGGTTGTCCTGTCCTGTTATGTTAATAGGTACTGTTGTAGGCCTGAACCTATACGGTAGT
Source organism: Neoaliturus tenellus (assembly GCA_030545055.2). Taxonomy (NCBI): domain Eukaryota; kingdom Metazoa; phylum Arthropoda; class Insecta; order Hemiptera; family Cicadellidae; genus Neoaliturus; species Neoaliturus tenellus. The sequence continues at coordinate 86,763,603 of CM061537.1, forward strand.
TAAGATAAGATGGGCCTTTAACAATTAATTGTGATTGGACTCTAATACGTCTACTCTCATGTAGCCCTTTTCACAAGAATTTTTGAAAAGTAATAGGTCTATTGCTATATATGTAGTTTTAATACTGCTTGGTACTACTTTGTATATGGAAATGGATACTCTTATTTGAAAACGGGAGCATTTAAACATCTAGCCTACCATGGGTTAAATTTGCACTGAACTCAACACTTGACCTTTATAAGAAAATAAATATCAAAACAAACCACTTACTGCACAAAACATTGTTTTATTGTACTGTAATATCTTTAATTTCGTGAGTGGGGCTATTGAAGTAACACTTAACATAACCTCAATGATACACGGTACTTCTATGACGTTAGTGCCGCCGCCATCTACATCTTACATTTGACGCTAATCATATTTAGTGTTTGTTTTTTTATGTCATGTGTCAGTTAGTTAGAATTAATTGTTACAAATTTTATTATTTTTGTAAATATTTTCTCTTTATTATTGTTTGTTAATATAAAATATTATCTTTCTAGTATTCAAACCCTATTATAAAAATTTCATAAATAACTAATTAATTGTATTATATTTAGCGTAGTTATAGTACAAGAGCCAGAAAAACAACTTATGCACTGTTTAACATAGCCTGTTTTTGTGTGCACCGTTATTTACAGCCTACAATGCATTTCTTATGGGAAATTAAATTACGTCTCATTACTTTATTACTTAACAGAATAACTTCACAAACGAACTCGACCTGTAAAATTACGCCTAAAATCTACTGTGAAAGTTTGAAGTCGATCCGAGGCTTTTTGCGAACGTAATCGCGTTACAAAAAATAGGGGTTTGTCACTACAGTGAGGTTGTTAACAGTCATGTATGAGGATTCACTCCTCTTCGATCCGTTCATCCAATTATGATACATTTTTGTTCATGATTGTATTACGCATATCTTATCTCAAACGATTACAACTATCGAATAATCGCAATATTGAAGTTTCCATATCGATAATTACAGTGGAGTACGATAACGAAGGTTCGTCCTTAAGGCATTGATTAAAAAAATGAAAAAGGATGTAGTATAGGGGTTCATCAATACAAATATTAGATGATACAGATCCATCAAAATAAAAGAAATTAGCAAAGGGCACTCAACAGTCTGGGCAAGATGTCACTATTAGTAGACCACAGACTTTAGCTTGGTTCTCCACATAAATTTCTGATTAACTTATAAGAGATTATAGTAATGACCTTCAAATGAGTCCTGCATTATCTTTAAAAGATACTGCAGTTTTATCTCATGCAAATGAAAAATATTTAGCTCAAGAGGTGACAAGAAATAACTATCTAGGCCTGCCTACATATTGAAATAATGTTCTTTCCATAGGTTAAGCATTTCAAACCAAAACAGTACGGACACTTACCTTGGCAACAGATTGTTTGGATATTTCACCCAACCAAACCAAAACCCCAAACTAAGAACTTCTAGACTGTATATTTACAAAGTTGTCTTGTTAAATAAACAACTAACTTATTAACTAACACTTATTTGCGTCAAACAACACCATAGTACTTTGTTATGACGAGGAGGACGAGTTGACAGAAGAAAGTGACAACAAATCAGATGTTAATTCTTGAGCAGCTGCTGAAATCTATGATTCATAAGAGAAAAGCATCGACCAATAAAATTTTGTGTTCTGTTTAATTATTTCATACTATAAATAAATTACTTTCAGTATGTCAAAGTTATAACATTAATTGTAGATACATTGATGTACATCGAATGTAGGTGATTTATTTAGCAGTTGAATATTATAGCATGACTTTGGTGTGCTACTGTTCGGCACGAATTTGCGGTAAAAGCTTGAGAGGTCTATTTCAGTAACTATAACCAATGATTATAATGTTACAACTATTCAAGGTCTGTAAAGGAAGAAGCACAACTTCTTCCCAGGTCAGCTGAATAGCTTTTTTGTGTTCCGGATATGAAGCGTCTAAACTAAAACGGAAATCAAGTTATTGTCCGGAGATGACTTGTTGGCCAGTGAGGGGGTTGCGGGGTGAGGGGGGAATCTGAAGCATGCCATTGGCCAAAACAATTTGCTTTTTGTTTTTTTTTTATTCCACCATATGTTAAGTTATCAACAAAACCAAAAACATACAGCTTCCCTACGATGTTTTCTTTTATTTTGCAGTCAGCTGTCTTTCACTACATTGAATTAGGCTAGCTGGTTTGTCAACAAAGATAATTGTTTACTTTTTTAGAAAATTTTTTTATTTACCATTACACAGCTGATTGAAAAAGAGAATGAAGCAGTCTTGCCATGGGTACGATATTTATCGTAACGACACCCATTACTCTATTTTAAATTTGGATTATTAGTTGATAACAAACCATTAGGTAAATGACCAAATTACAAATTATCAATCAAGGTAAAACTAAAACCATAAATTCTACCCTAATTTGCTTTGAAATTCTTTATTTTAGTAATAGTTGAGACAAAAAATTTCCAACTCAAACGAGAACGATTGTTGTTTCCTGCAGCGTTGGCAACACTTGCAGGTAGCAAAGAGTAAACTGTTGAATTTTAAAAACTTTTTTAACCGACAAAACCTCTGTGGTGACATGCATGGATGTCCCAGAAAGTGACACACCATTGCTCTTATGGGATTTAGCACACCTGGCCCTGGCCTACAGTCATCTTGACAACTTAACCATCGTCCTGGGATAGAAATATCGAAACATCAAAATAATCAAAACAGACTTCAGTCAAGAACAAACTGCGAATTCTCAACAAACAAAAAAAAATCAAAAATAAGAAAAAATATCTTATTTTTAATCTACAGATCACCGGACAAAAATGCACAAGAATACCTTCATATTCTGGACTATTTTCTGCAAGCAAACCGTTACTATAAACACCACAGAAACATCGTTCTGCTTGACAAACGAAATTTTTATCTAAATATGTAAATATCAGAAACTAAGAACTTCAAATATGCTTGAGCAACAAATTCTTAAACCTTAAACCACTGGAACTACCCTACACTCAGGGCCGGATTTAGGCATGGACCACATGGGCCCGGGCCCAGGCCAGGGCGGCAGATTCTGGCACCTTACAGGGTGATTTTTATTTTGCGCGTTAATTCATTCCAAAACGAAAATATTACTGTTCAGTTTGCTGGAATCATCTATCAACATTCGGAGAGGAATATTTAACATGAAAATGTTATCCCTTCATTAACCCCCTTCTCAACCCAACCCCCGAATCAACAATTTCAATTACTAACCCCCAATTTTCATGTCATTACTTTAGGGTATACACAATTTAAAGACTTTTGTATAATGTGACATTTTTCTCTAAACTTAACGGTTGGGGAGCTACAGAAAATTTAAGTTCATTTTTAGTCTCATAAGAATAACAAGGAACAAAATTGTATTGCCTTAATCTCCGAAACCATTAAAGTAAAATAAAAAAATACTCAAGAATAAAAATGTCTTAAAATAAAGTTTTAAGATCATTTTACCCATAAAAATTATAATTTGCACATAAATGAACTTTTTTCTAATATGGCGGACAAATAATAAACTTTGTAAAAATTTGATATCATTATAAAAAATATGATCTTGAAACATTATTTTAAGACATGTTTACTCCTGAGTATTGTTTATTTTACCGAATGGTTTAGGAGGTATATTCAATTAAAGTTATCCATGTTATTCTTATGGGACTAAAAATGAAGTTCAATTGCCTTTAGCTCCCTAATCGTTAGGCTTAGAATAAAATGTTACATTATAAAAAAGGCTTTAAATGCAATAAAATTAATTACAATTAATTGCAAAAAAATTAAATAGGAATTGGGGGGTTCGTATTTCAAATTTTTAAGTTAGGGGTTTGGGTGAGACAGGGGTTAGTGTGGGGATGAAATATTCATGTTAAATTTGTCTCCCCCTACGTAAAAGACATTTCCAGCAAACTGAATATAGAAAAATAATATTTATTATTATTTACAATTATGGTCTCTTCTGATATTGTACTACTACTATAATCAAAAGGTATGTTAAAAGACTAAATATGAGCTAATAAACTATTTTCAATATGGCTCGAGGGACAGGAATGTAAAAATAGAGATGATTTCCTGACCTTGGGTTAGCACAAAAGTATTGATGAAAGTGAAAGCCAACTGAAAAGTCGATGCAAACCAAACAATACGATAATACTAAATAGAGTTCTTTTTATGTCTTATTTATCTTGGCAGTGGGGTTTAACAACTGGGAATGGAACAAACCCTGGTCTCGTTTTGGAAGAAACCTACCTAGCATTGCCTGTGTTCTTCGATAGCATAATTTAGTAGACAAAAAGCAAGTAAGTTCAGAATCAACCCCATTGGGAATCAAACTGGACACCTCAGGTTGTAATGAGAGCACGGCAACTAGGATAACTAGCGTAAACACTCATGTACCCAGTTAGATCTCTGAGGCTACGCTTACAATGATTAAAGAATGACGCACTACTGTAGAGATCATCCATTCTGATCCTTGATCCTGCAGTGTGTTGTCATCGCTATGAGTGAGTAATCACTTTACAGCAGTTCATCATTAACCCTCCGTCGGTGACACCACGGAGTTTTCCTCCGGGCACTTTAATTTTTCTAAAAAAATATGTGTTGTTGCCATTCGGCAGCCACAGAACCTCACGGGCATCTTTCCAGGAACCTATATGACCTCTTTACGTTCGCCAAAACCCCCCGCACTACCTTTTATATTCAGTTAAATGCTAAGGTTTGCGAAACATGGAGACTGCTTCCGTGTGTCATTGCTCGCGCCCATGCTCTTGCCACTAGGCTCCAGGAGTCTAGTTCCGTGTGTCACCGACAGTGATGTTGTTTTTGTATAAGTATATTTATTGCGTTGATTAATACTTTTACTGCTTATACATGGTTTTTATACAAGTTTGTATAAAATATCTATAAATATATCCTGCTTGACTATTATTTCAATACCTGAAGAAAAACTCCATGAGTCATCATTTGTGTTTTAAAGTCCATGTCACCACTGAAGGGTTAAGGAAAAAAATATTAGCGACATATTGCCAATTTGCCCCGAGTAAGAAATTTTGAAATTTTTGTAACTGTTTAAAACTTGACCATGTTTGTTGTTGGACTATTAATTATTTTAGTTATCTTAACAGGGCATATTTTAAGACAAATATGAATAAAGGATGAGGATAGAATAAATTTTAAATAGAGTGTAGCTTGGTTATTGACGAAAGCTATCTGATTCTTCAGTCAGGATCATTAATTAATAAAGTACAACCCGACAGACTCATCTCATTGTGGAGGCACAGTCGAGTTTCACAAAGCCAATATTAATATGCTGTTTACTTGTTATATGTAAAATATTATTCTCAATAACAATCATACCAAGGAAAAGCGATTGAACCATGTGATAAATGGTCAATCAACAATAATTATTGATTGTAATATTCTCTCTCAATAATTACTGTAGTACCCCCAAAATCACAATACGGGTTAAGTGTGTAAAGTCAAATATTGATGAGTGATCCATGAACCATACATCAATATTTTACTTTACACACTCAATCCATATCGTCATCCAGGATTGATTGACCATGTACATGGAGATAGTTACATAAAACATGGAGATTTAATATTATAAACTGAAAGTGAGCGTGTGGAGTATTTAGGTATATTTATGTGATGAAAAACTAACTGTGAAAAGGAAATAGAATTTATAGATAACAAATTAAGATTTATAGGTAACAAAATAAAACTACTCTTTCGCTGAGAAAAATTAGTAAATCATAGCATGTATATTTCTATAAGATGCTTATTTACAATAAAGTCAATCTATTACCAATAACACCAATATCTTACATCCAAAAGCAACAATCATATTTTATATACATTAAATCTGATCTAATCTAAAACCACTATTTTGTTACTTATACTGGAATGGTTTGTTTGGTCTTTTTAATCCTTAATTTAGTTTTTTTAATGGAAAGACCATATGAAATAAGATTTGCTAATCTATTTTGATAAATAACTAATAAATAGTTAACAAAATGAATTTAGGTTTGGAAGTACAGGTTTACGAATTAAAACATGAGACCCGAACTGACAATCATGTCCGTTAGAAGCAGAGCTACAGACAGTAGAAGGGCTGATCGTCACTTTTGTTATAGGCTCTTGCCACCCAATCCAACCTCCCACTCCCATCACTATTAAAGACAGAAAGTGGGAGGTTTGCCACGGAAACACATGCCTTATTACTTGTACGTTCAATTCTTAAAGTTTCAATTTAAAATCAAATAAAAATTGTTTAAAGTTTTTAAATCCACCTGACATGTTAGCTCATACAGGACTGAGTTCTTCCAGAGGAATCACAGTGGAAGCTAGATTTTGGCAGCATTCAAGCATGCGATGGCTAGCCCTTTTAGCTAAATAATAAAACTCTATTTACTTATATTACTATAATAACCGACAGATCCAGAGGAGGATAGTAAAACAAAGCTAAAACATCTAAAGAAGTTCATGAAGAGCAAGCTGGGTGGATCGCAAAACATAAAAAACTTTATTTTTCCCTATCTTAGGGATTCTTAAGGGAGGAACAGGAAAATTTTTCTCCAATTCTCCAAAAAACAAACCAAGACAAATTAAATTATAATTTTTATGCTTACTTTAAAGTTTATTAATTTTCCAAATAAAATTCTCATACCTAATGCTCTTCTTTTTTTTAATCAAAAACATTTTAATTCATAAAACTTTCCAAACCACACACACTGAGTACACTGCTGCGAAATATTTTAGCCACATGAAACCAACATTACGATAAGACCAATTATGTACGGTATAGATTTTACCAAGTGTACATATAAATACACAGTAATTTACAAGTGGCAACATTCACTTGGCTTAAAATAATTTACTGCGACTAACCAAACATGTGCTTTTTAGAACAACAAATCTTCATCTCCATCATCAAACACGTTCCTTTCGGCTTCCGAGGCCTGATACGCAGCTTTAGTTATGGCTGCTGCTGCTTCCTTCTTGACTCTAGCAATTTTCTTCTTGTCTTGAATCTTCTTCAATCTGAAACATTTATTTCATTTTAATTTATTATCAAAATAGTTCGAAAGTTGACGTACGAGTCCACAACATCGCTTATCGGTATATTTTTGGAGATTTTCACGGTTTGCAAGATTTTATAAAATTGCGGACACATTATTTGTAGATATTGCAGCCAATTTATCACTATATGACCGTTATTGATTGACTACATTACAATAATTGATCAGTAGGCCTATTTGGAACCATAACCTCCATCGCTAGCGGTTGCTTTTCCCTGAACATGATTGTCATGGAGAACAGACACCTTGAAGGGAAAAAACAGCACAATTAAACTTGACTGGGAAACTGGACTTTTCCACTATTTTTACTGATCCGCCACCACTCTGGTCTGATCTGTATATTATTAAATCTATTCAAAATACAGAACGTTTACTGACAAGTGACAATTTTTTTTAAGTAGTAGCTCTACCAAACTTTATAGCAAAACATCAGTCTAATATAATTGTTCTCACCTGTAAAACTCCTCTCTTTCCAATTCATCCAGCTCAGAGATAATGTAGGCCAATGTTCTTTCAATACGAGGAATAATCACTGCAACAAATGGCGAAGGCTCATAACTTATAAAATATTATTACAGTGGAACTTCAGTACTACAGTGCAGTATTCAGTTCAGTATTCAGTATTCAGTACTGCAGTGGAACTACAGTAGGTTGGGAAACAGTGGAACTTCAGATATATCGAATCTGAAGGGGAATGTAAAAAATTCCTAATATCAAGGTCTTCAATATACTGAGGTTCGTTATATCAAGGTTATTTTTTATAAACTTCGATATACTGAGCTTCACATCATAATACCATTTACTTACTTCCAATAGGCTAACAGCAATTGAGGAATAAATACGGGTTTACTGAGATTACATAACGAACATTTTGTTACTGCGCAAAAAATATAACAGTCCTCTTTAACGTTATAAGTTGTTTATAAACCCTTCTATGGAATTTTTATCACGAGCTGATAAGGAGACTATAAATGGTGAAGCAAAAAAACTAAACAGTACTGCAAACATAAAATTTAAGTAATAAGCATCGATTGGGACTAGAAGACATTTGTCCTCTTATAAATGCAGTACACATGCGGGGTTGTAAAATTAGTAGACCTACTCATGAGAATAATGTAAAATGCATAAAAACAAAATGCTAACGGCCGCTTAACACAATAACACAATAAGTTAACTGCAAATGCAGGAAACAAGAACAGCTCTGCAAACACAAGGCACGGTAAAAGGAAACACCTGTAAAGCGACAGGTTGCAAGATGAAAGAAAATGGATGAGTCCATTGATTCAACTTGTTCTTTTTTAACTTCAATATGTTGAGGTTTTCAGTCAAAACTTCGATATGTAGGGGTCGTTAGGTCTTGCATTGGTGTTCCAAAAGTTTGTTATATTGAGGTTATCCTAACTAATCCGTCGATATATGGAGGTTGAAATAACATTAGATTGATAGGCATGTTCAAGAGAAATGAGAAAACTTCGTTGCATCGAGGACTTCAATATTATTGAGGTTCAATATATCAAGGCTCCACTTACATACATTTTTGTTAAAGTAACGCAATAAAGTAGGATGAGAATAATTATTCATTATTCATTCATTATTCCCCATTTATTATGACTATAAAACTAAAAGTAAAACAAACATTGCTTTCCTATTTTTTTATAACATTAAAGAAGGACAGAAAATAATCACTACATCACTATCACTATACAAGAAGCTGATGGAAGGTGTAATTGCAGGAGAACATATAACAGCAGGAGACGTTCATCTAAACAGTACTTTTACAAATGAAGGCATTAATATAAATATACTACATATAGTCCTATAAAAAGTTTAGTTAGTTTGATAAAATTTGACTGCATAAGCTCCATTTGATTCAAGGCCAGATATATTTTAAAATACAATTTGTCTGCGTAATAGGATGATCATTTATTTCAACTGATTTAACCTCAACAACTCCATCAATCTCATGGCAAGAATTATACAAAGAATCAACTTTTGTCAAAACAGATTATTCTTAAAATCTGTATACATCCCTCAGAAATACTCAATACAATACTAACCATGCTCAATAGCATTCACTCTCCGATTTGTGATCTTGATGACATCATCTAGTGTAACAAATGATGTCTGCAGTGATGCCAACTCTACCAGTAGTTTGACAGCGCTCTGATAGTTCTTCTTCAGTTTTGCCAACTGCTGGCCACCACGGGCCAACCCAGCCAACTCGTAAGTGTCAGTTCCGTCCTGGTAACTCTCAAACACAGGCAGAGTCACACCTGCCACCAACCAAAAAAATTTAAACATTGCATGTAATTTATGATAATTAATTTACTAAATAAGTGTAGTACTATAATTTAGGCATATTGGAGTCTTTGTCATGTTTCTAATGATATGATGGTGTGGGGAAGGTAATACATAATAGTATATTTCAATGCTATCCTCAAAAGTATCCCATTTCAAGGTGAGATCAATTTTACGAGTAAAGGTGAAGAAGACTAGTATAGAAAAATCTATCCCTGAAAATAGGATTTGCAAGACAAGTAACTAACTATAATTTCTAACGATGAAAATAAAACATTAAAACTTTGAAATAAAGTTATCTGAATGCAAGGAATGTTCATATACATTATTACATTTAACATCATTAGTTTTGGTGTTTAATTAAACTGTTCTGGTGCATTTTCAGTGGACTCGGTTTTCCAAAAAATCTTGGAGGATGGCCCTCAACTGGGATTGTTTATCACAGTTTGTTTGGGGCATCCTCCTGGAAAAGAAAACCGATCTGGACTGCGAAGTGGCCCAGATCCCTTGATCGAGCGGCTGGATAAGGAGCGAGCCCCACGGGTGTAAGCCAAATTTAGGCCTAGCCAGACGTAATGTGATAAACAATTCCAGGTTAGAATCCTACAGAGTAGAGGAGGTTATGTAGTCTGTCAACCCGTTTTTAGGGGAGCCCCACAAAACAAGCTGGCCACCTGTGTGCGTAATGCATTTTTCCCGCCTCCCCCTCAAAAAAGAAGAAAAAAAATTTCTGTTGCAAATGTGTTACTGCCCCCTGCAAGGGAAAATTAGAATTACAGTTTAGGGACTGGAAAAATAAACATTAAAATAGAAAAGGAAAAGGTCTTAACCAGAAAACCAATCTATTCAGTGTTAGGTATCTGAACTTACTAGCTAAACAACAAAAGTAGAACTAGGCCTACCCTAATTTATAACGATATTTATAAAACCAGCAAAATGAATGAGGGTTTGTATAAACAGGGTTCTTGATATTCTATTGATGAAACTCTTTAGTAATTTTATTGCAGCCACAATAACATTTTTGTTGGTAGGCTCTCAAGGTGTGCCATTATTCAAAACGAGGTTGTTTGATTGGATTATAAATGTAGGTGTATACCATTGGATTATAAATGTACGTGGAAGTATTTCCATGTTGGTAATGGCACGAACACCAGGCTGGTCACCTGATAACCTTCTAAATGACAAAATATGAGAAAAACAAAGAACATTAAAAAATGTGTAAGTGATTCCTTACTAACCAGCAACATTATCCTTCTTTGTGCGAACTTTTATTTGAGCTTTGGTGACATTCTGCAGAACCACCTGGTTAAAATCTCCAGTGGTGAACTTGGCTTCAGCCAAAGAGAAAGCAGCCTCCTTCATTACCTCACCCATCAACGTTTTAGTCTGTAAAAACAAATGGGTTGAAAAAATTATTAGGACTAGAGGCTAAAACACGTTGGCTACCAACGGTCGGGAATTCGGGTCACCGGGAACTGAACGGTGAATGCACCCGTATACATGCCGTCGGTCCACTGGATTTGATCTGAGCATCCCATATATGTGTCCACTGGAATCAGCTTGAGCGACACGAATACATGACGCTCTATATTAGGTTTCTTTTAAAGGTTTTTCTTAAACATAATGTCACAATTGATAGTCAACGTGTTAAGAGTAAAATGATTCACAATTAATTGTTAAATATAAATCAATTCCTTACTATAACCTAAAACAGGTATGTCAATACAAATATTAAACTAAGCCTATACAGCATTTAGCCTACAAGAAGAATTATGCTTTCGGTCAAAACCACAAAGTCATAAATATTACCTTGGTCACTTTTAAGTATTAACTAAGCTAAATTAGAACATGTAAAATAAGGCCAAAAACAACCTTTAGATCGGCAACTGAATGTGCATCCGGGAAATTTTCAGAAGACCTTCTTTTAAGCTCTAGAATAAAAGATTTGATGAGTCCCCAAAAAATAAATTTGTTTTACACCTACAAAGTCACTTTTCAAAATGGCGGTTCTATGACAATGGTATAGATAAAAAAAGCTTCCATTTTTCATTTCTTAGGTGCATTCTTCAATATTAAGTTGTGGGACCAACGCCAATTATTGTTATTAATTATTGAGTGGTAGATACTTTATTTTGAAGGGTCATTAGTTTTTGGCCGCCATCTTGGATCCACCACATTCGATACAAATTATTTCTTTCTAGTGTAAAGATAGTGTTGTCAACAGAAAGTTGTTAAGACCAGAAATTAACTTTGTGTCTTATTTAGATCTTGAGATATAAGTTTTTAACTAAAAGCGAATTAAAAAGAAAATTGAAGTTTTTATTAAATACGCTATATAACTTGTCTCGGACTCTTCCGAATTTATTGAAGAATCGATAAAATTAATGCCGGAATATTGCTGAGTATTTTAAGACCACACTGAACCATACACCTCATTTAGAATCAGATATAAAAGGAAAATAAGAAAACGTTAATTTAAAGTTCGAAACGACCATAAGAAATGCATAGGGAGGAATTTTGATTTACGCGTATCTTTAAAACGGGTGAATATTTTCAAAAACAGATTGCGGCATTGTAATCAGCGTAAAATTCTATTTTGAAATGATGTGTCACAACACTATCTTTACATAAGGAAAAAATAACTTTTATCCAATATGGCGGATCCAAGATGGCGGCCAAAAGCTATCGACCGGTCAAAAAGAAATACTTCCCATTCACAATTATTGGTGGTGGTAACACAACACTATATTGAGAAATGCTGGTAAAAAATAAAAATAAATAGCTTTTTTCAAACTGTATCCCATTAAAAAAATCCGCCATTTTGAAAAGTTACTTTATAGGTAGGTAAAACAACTTTACTTTCTGGGGACTCGTCGGATCTTTAATTATAGAGTTTAAAAGAAGCTCTTATCAAATATTTGTTAATGCACATCAGTTGCCAATCTAAAACCCTAATTTTACTATACTAAATGGTGGATCAGCCAAATGGAGAATACAAGCAAAGTAAACAACGACATTCAGTCAACGTTCTATCATCAACCAAGGACAATAACATTGTATCAGTTATCAAAAGATGACATAGAATGGGGGCCAATAAGTAAAATATTGAGAAACTGAACACCAGTGGAATCAAGGCCGTAGCCAGCGGGGAGGGGGGGGGGTCAGGGGTCGAAACCCCCCCCCCCCGAAATTTTGGAACACATAATTAAAAAAAGACAAAAAAAATTTAGAATTTTTCCATTAAAACACTGTTTGAAAATTAAATAATGTCAAGGAACAAACTTAAAAACAAAGTAAAAAATACTCATTTGTTTAATTACAATGTTCAAATAATAACGGAAGTCGTAGTTAATCAGCTGTGTGCGCGCCAAAATGGGGATGATCGCGGTTCACGGAGTTAACAACAAATGAGCGGGAATTTGACGTAACCTTAGCATGTCAGTTCCCTCATCAGAACGTGTGCCGATCGTGTGTGTACTGTGCAATTTAGTTTTACATAGTGAACTTTGAATTAGTCTTCATAAAGCTTTGTGTCGTCTGTTTAATTGACATAGACGATATGAATGCTTAGTTAGGTATGGAAAACAAAACAAAAACAGTGAAAATATATTTTAATTATGCCTGCTCCTGCATCAACAGCCTCGATTTAACCTTTATATGACAAGCCAAGACAAAGACCAGCCAATATTTCTTCTTGTAATTTTTCTTGTGGTCAAAGCCGTCTGAGCGGAAGTACTGAAGTATAGGCCTACGATGTAAATTCACAGGAGAGACGGATTGACATAAAATTACCTGAGTTTATTTTTTTATGAACCAACTAACTTATAAGTTACTCTGATCTGATTCGAGTAAGGTATATTTGTAACTGTGTATGCACACATATCTCAAAAACGGCTGTTAAGGATTTTCCAAATTGGCCTTTAAACAAAGAAATAATGAAAACAGCTGAATCAACTGTCAAAGTACAGACTGTGAGTTTGAGGATAAACATGATGCGGTTTTGAATGGTAGCCAGTTACTGGTAAATTATAGTACTGAATGCTACTATAATAAATAGAGTTTAAGTTTTTTTTTTTTAAATCGCACATTATATTGGTGATTACGAATAAATGAAATTTAAGTGAAAGGATAAAACATCTTTGCAATTTGTGGGATATTGTAATTGATTTTAAAACAAAAGAATTAAAAATTAATTAAATCAGATGGTAACCAGAGAAATATAATCCATGTGTTACGGATTCAACATGTGGTTAAACAAATATATATTAAAGTACAGCACACGTAGGCCTTCTTAAAAACAGTCTAAAAGGCAAGGAGCGGAGCGAACGAGCCTGTCTTGAATAGAAACAAGCATGTTTGCACTTGGCATTTTAGGGCACTGTCTGTTACTGATATTACTATGAAGAATTACTTATTTAGGTTTCCCGAGCAAATGCTTGGTCCCCAGATATTTATTATAGACTGAGGAAGAGTGGAAATAATATGCTGATATCGAGTAATATAGTTAGGCTACTGTGGTATTTATTTTGTTGTAAAATAATCTGTTTTAGGTATGTTATTGTTATATATTGTTAGCATTGACATTTAGTGACTTTTAATCGAATGTTTTTTTAAAGATAACAAGCTTCCCTAAAAATAATAATGTAGTTCATATGATGATTAATGCTGTATTTTCTTCAATGCTAATAATAATTATTATTATTGTAAGTATAATAAGTAGGCTCCTATTTAAATATTTAAAACGTCAAAAATCATGCTTTAACATTTTATTATATAGCCTAATAACAATTGTGTTAAAATGAAAGTTTGATAGTTACGCGAAACTCAAACCCCCCCCCCCCAAATTTTTTTCTGGCTACGGCTTTGAGTGGAATTCAGTTAAGCTAAGGGCCATAATTTAAACATTAGTAGCAAATTATGTTCTGGAATAACTCAACTCGCACATTTTTTTCTGTTTTGTCTTAAATAGCTCAGGTGAAATAAAAAAAGCACATACTTAAATAATTTAAGTTTCATTTTTGATATTCATTTTAAAGCATACTATATAATATGTTTCATGCTGTAAGATGTTTCATGCTGTGATTATTTATTTTTGTTATTTTTGCAAATTCTATACACATTCATTGTTGTTGTTAATGTTACCATTCTTGAATTGTTAATTCATAGTTATATGTTAATGTAATAATTTCTCACGCTTGATAGTTATTTATTGTTGATTTTGTTATTGTTGTAACTGGCATGGAAATAATTAGTGCGCCACTGTTAATTTTTAGTACTGTACTTAATTGTCTTTTGCTTGCGTCTTGTTTGTTATCCATTTCAAATTGGTGTTGTACCGTTGGAAGAAATAAATAAATAAACTATAAGACATTTACCGTACCCACCTTAGCTGATCATGGCTTTTTTGAGTAATTGCAGTGCCTATATGAGCAAAGTCACAGTGATCAAATGTTAATAACTTGTTACTTTAGTAAAGCACATTTTGTGGAAATTTAAATTTTTATGATGTGTCTCTTTAGAGCTACGGCAGTTCAAATTTAGCCGATTTTGAAAAAATTCTAATTTTGAGGAATTGTAAAAAAAGACAATACACTCCTCTGACCTCATTTTTTCAAATTTCTCTAGTATGAACCCTACTCTAGTATTTTTTAAATATTAGGTACCAACCATGCTTTAAAGTTGGCATTTTGTTCGGTTTTAACAACCGTTTTTTAGCTATTTGCCTAAATGTGAGCTTAAACTTGATAAATAAATAATAAATATAAATAAATAATCTTTAATTTTCTCATAATAACAATACATCGTTTACAGATCAAACACGTTTATTACAAAAACTTTTACAAATATATTATATATTATATACATATACATATTCACATATATATATACACACATACATACACATAATTATATACCATACACATACATTCATATATAAACCCAGGCTGACATTCACTATAATAATATGTATATTAAAAAGATTGTGTTTGTTTATTCATTGTGAGAAAATGCCTCCAAGGCAAAGGCCTGATTGGAGCTAAACATTGTTTGAAGAAAAAAAATTTTTTTTAAGGTGGTGCCAAACTTATTGAACAATTAATTTTGTAAAAAAGATCAAGAAAAGAAAAAAAGAAAGAAAATAAAAGAAGTCCTAAGCTTTATAAATACAACAATAAAAACTAATACAGAATACAAATGTAAAACACATTAGTAAAGAGTTTTGCTGTCCCAGCAGTGTATATAAAAAGAACAAATTTTAAAATAATTACAGTTAATAGATGGTAAAATCGCAGAAAACTTAAGTTCTTAATATAAAAAGAACAAATTTTAAAATAATTACAGTTAATAGATGGTAAAATCGCAGAAAACTTAAGTTCTTATACTTCACAAGATACTAAAATAATCTAAAAGAATCAATCTCTAATATTACTTTAAGGAGGAAAAACAACAGAAATTTACAGTATGCTATGCTTTGACAGTGCAAATATACAACAGAAATATAAAAAATATATATTAAGACTTGGTACATGAAAAAATAAAATGGACATAACATGTATATTTTAAGCAGATTATTATGGTTTTTATTTAATATAGATATCTCTGTTAATAAGCGAGATATTTGAATTTCCGTAAACCTCTACAAAAAGTAAATTTAGCTGTTTTGCTTTAACAAAATGGACGCCTTTAAAAATATATTATGTAGTAAAATTTAATAACCCTAAATTTTAACTCTATGCTCTATAGGTTTCATAAGACTTACACAAAATAAATGAACTTACAAAAAAATAAAATCTATAAGCAACATTTTATTTTAAATTTGGGTGTAAGCCCTTAAAAAACAAACAAAAACAAGGTTCCCACTGCTGAGCTTAGGTTATATATATACAAATGCCCTGAAAATATTATGCATACATCTAGTATTGCTTACTGGTACCTACCTCAATAATTTTACTAAGAATCAAACGGAACCTCATTTGCAATGCATCTGCCTTCTTTTTCAACAAACTGTGACCTTTCTGGGCTCCCTTCAGACGACCCTTCATAAGTGTCTGGGCACTGTAAATATAAATATTGTGTCAAAATGTGTCTTTTCTTAGTTGTTTACTTAACTCTCTATCACTTTCCCAAACATTACATTACAGAAGTTACCTCCAGGTACATTAGGCAATTACAGGACCGGGCCTGGGATGGACAGCCTAAAGGGTCAATGTATAAATAGTTTGTGTATTATAAACTTTAAAAAATAAAAATACGCCGTCAATAATTAAAGTATGCTGAAAGCCTATAAATCGAGGTCTGCACGATCACCGAACAATCGGAAAAGCTGACAATAAATTGACATTCAACAATATACAGGTGTCCAGCTTCCACCTTTGCAAACTTGTGCAGGTTATTAAGCATGCCAAAACAAACAGAAAAATCATATACACATATGTCCTAAAATGCTTCATTAAGCCGATAGCCGCCATTTTTTTTTTTACACTAAAGAATTTTTATTTCTGTAGTGGTTTGTTATATTGAGTTTATATTTAGCATGTACCTCAATCACACCAATGCCCATTTTCCAGTGGCGAGGCGTGAGATTTTTCCTCGGTCATTGCATACTTATTTTTAGAAACCCAATTAATTTTTGTTTAATAGGGGCTGAGAGGAAATTTACAATGAAGTTAAACCCCAGAAAATTATTTATAAATAGACTATAATTTATTCACAACGAGTATATTAAATCATGTAATGCGACTAAAATCATCTTCTAATGTTATCATTCACGTGATACTATTGTAAGGTTAACGATAAGACTGCGCATCGTCTGCTGAACGACTGTCGTATTCCGGAATGCCGAAACTTCACGGATGCTGCCGAGAAGTCACGAGAGCTGCCGAATATTGCCGGACTCGCTCGATCTAGCGTGGTTGAGCGGGAGCCTAAACGCGCTGTGATTGGTTGCAGGTTTGGGGGGAGGGAGGGGAGGGAACTTTCTTTGATGGGCGCGGGGGGGTGGACGAGATACGCAGGATGTTAGCGCTTCCGCGCAAGCGCTAGTCGTTGGCGCTTGCTTAGCTTGATTGTGAACTGCGAGTTTGAAGCGGATTTGAACGTTACCACAATGACGTTGACGAAATTTTCATTAATCGTTCATGCAAACAAGGAATAAATTGTATGTTTATCATTGTTAGTTACTGATAGGCTACATTAAATTTATTGATTTGTCCTGGTCATCGCCGAATCCAGAGATGACCGCACGCTTCGCCACTGCCATTTTCAGAAAAAAAATTTTTTTCCAATGTATATTTTGAAAATGGCGGCCATTTTAAATTTTTAAACCCAAATATCTCAAAAAATGGTAAATTTTATAAAAATTTTTCAAGAATCAAAAAAGTTGACAAATTAATCTATAAACAGGCCTTACATAATCTAAACAGCGATACCAAGTTTGTAAGGATCCGACAAGAAATAACGGACTTATTGAGATTTTTCTCTTCAAATAACCTAAATTGGCATTAATCATAGTGCAAAATCAGTGTTTTTCTGCAGAAAAATCACTATCACTCCGTTATTTGTTGTTGGATCCTTACCAACTTGGTAAATAATTTAATTTGTCAACTTTTTTGTCTCTTGTAACATTTTTATAAAATTTACCGTTTTTGAGATATTTGAGTTTAAAAATTTTAAATGACCACCATTTTTAAATTATACATCGGGGAAAAATAATATTTTTTCTGAAAATGAGCATTGGTGTGATTAAGGTACATGCCAAATATAAACTCAATACAACAATCCATTATGGAAATAATAATTCTTAAGTGTAAAAAACAAAATGGCGGCTAGCGGCTTAACGAAGGATTTTAGAACATGTTTACATTATTTTTCTGTTTGTTTTGGCATGCTTAATAACCTGGAAAAGTTTGTAAAGGTAGAAGCTGGTCACCCTGCATTGTGAGTTTTTAATTAATTTTAGGCCTACTTAGTGGTTAAACTTAAATTGATTCAGTTGTATTTCAGTAAAAGTAAAAGGATGTGTAATTACACTTACACATTGAGAAGTCTCTCAATTATAAGAAAAAGTTAACTTAAATAGACCATTTAATATTCAGAACGGATAATCCAAGATCTCTTTGTGCCCCGGCAAAGGCAGTTAATCCAAGATGAGGTTGATCTGGGGTAGGTAAACCCTCCATTGGGCATTTGAAATCTGAACCCTATTGGGTTCAGAAAAAAATCATTCTTTTGAAGAATATTTTCTTACACACAAATTTTTTACTGAAGAATATTTTCTTACACACAATTTTTTTACTAAACAAGATTGCTTTTAATGTATTTTAACACATATATGAAAATATTTGTGTTGCTATAATGTATAGTATAGGTAATATTTTTGTACAATATTAATACGGTACTGGTATCTACAGTATACAAAAAGTGTTCAAAGGATTAAGCATCACAGGTTTTAGCATTTTTGCTCCAAGAAGATTTTCCCCAGCTTCAAACCTGACTTCAAGTAAAAGCAGTCTAAACTAAAATTTTCATAGTCATCCCATGAATCATATCCATCTTGTTAAAAATTATAAGTCCAAAAAGCAAGCCAAAAACCCCTTACATGGCAATGTGTAATATGTAGGCTGGCAGCTGACAAGCATTACTTTTCAGCATTACTTTCATTACTTTTCAGTTTTTTCTTCTAGCCCAGTGTTTCTCAACCGGTGGTACGCGAGAGACAAAGGAAGAAAAAAAATTGAATACACAAAAAGTTAAAAAATAAGTTTTTGAACATCGTGATGCTGACAGCCGTTTTGGTCAGCTCAGTTCTGTGTTACAATATTTTTCTACATAATTTGAGAGACTCCAATAGGTATCAGCACCTTTTCATTGCTAAAGCAATTACGTACTAACTTCACAAATTAAATTATTTTAGGTTAAGACTCTCGTTTTCTGAGCACCTTTATACTAATGACTAATGATTTTGTGTCCAGTTACTTGATTGAACTTGAATTATTTTAATTTCAAGTTAAGTTTTGTATTTACCTTGTAGGCCTACTATATCAAGTTAGACACGAGAAACAATGAAACGAGAGGGAAAACCTATTTGGTCATATCGACAGAGAATTTTAAGTTTATCACTTGGTAACATTTTGAACACATGTTGTGTATTTGTTCAGTAAAGCCCAGGGTGATTTGTCAATAGTTTGTGTCGTGACAATTATTTGATTATGTTTAGAATTTGTCCTGATTATTAATTAGTCCCCTGACATTGATACTTTCCTGAGCAAGGAACAACAGCAAGTTTCCAATTGACAACCTCTTTGCTGTGAATTTGATTGATTACGAAAATGTTGTATTTTTATTGTTTTAGTAAATTTTGTAGGAATGCAAAATAACTTTTTGCGCCTTAAAAGTGTAGGTGGAACAATTTATTTCAATTTCATTATATTCAAGCTAGCAGTTTTTAGTGTCAAACTGTAAAGCATAATTTACTTATAACGTTATGTTAATTTATAATCACATTATTATTTGTATAGCTTCGGACTAAAATGTTGATCAAAATTTATGTTTATTCAATTAAATTATACCTTTTCCAATTGTTGTAAATTTGTGTTTTGTTTTTCTCACACCACTAATTAGGGGCCTATAATGCAAAATATTGAAAAAATATAACAATGATGTCCCATGCTCTCTCTGGCTGTATCTGTAAGGTTATGGTGAGAGAGAGAGGGTATGTATGAGTTTGGGTGATACGCCCAAAAAATTTAAAAGCCTCAGGTGGTATGTGGGCACAAAAAGGTTGGGAAACACTGTTCTAGCCTATTTTTAGAGTTTCAGTCTGTATGCATAATCTACTATACAGGGTGCATTTAAAGTCCGTCACCAAACTTCATAATATGGATAATTTGGGCTAAATAAACAAAATAGTCTTTATGAAGGTATGGTCCTAATATACATATTTACCCAGATATCCGCCATTTAATTTTTTTACACTTAATAAGTTTTATTTCAGTGACAGATTGATGTAGGAACTTCATATTTGGCATGGATCTTTATAATACTTTATAATGGATAATCTTTATAATCTTTATAATGGATGTCCATTTCCACAAGAAAAATTATTTTTTTACGACGCATATTTTCAAAATGGATAGCCTAGCATTAAAAATTTGTTTACTCAAATATTTTAAAACCGGTAAATTTTATCAAACTTTTACAAGACACACGAAAGTTGACAAATTTAGTTATCTAACCAATGATAACAAGTTTGTAAGGATTTGATAACAAATAAAGGAGTTATTGCAGTTTTTCTATGAGAATAACTTTAATTTGCATTAATTTTAATGCAATATCAACGTTTTTTTGCTGAAAAATCAAAATAACCATATTAACTTATTTGTTTTCAGATCCTTATAAACTTGGTATTATTTTTTAGGTAGTTAAATTTTTAAACTTTCTTGTGACTTTTAAAATGTTTATAAAATTTACCACTTTTAAGATAGACTATTTGAGTTTAAAAATTTTAAATGCCCGCCATTTTGAAAATATGCGTTGGAAAAAAATAATTTTACTGTGGAAATGAACATTGTTATTAAAAAGGTCCATGCCAAATATGAAGTTCCTACATCAATTTGTCACCGATATAAAAATTAAAAGTGTAAAAAACATGAAATGGCGGATATCTGGGTAAACATGCATATTAGGAGATGTCTTCATATGCTCTTTTTTTGCTTATTTTGACCCAATTAGCCATAGGCCTATTAAGTTTGGTGACGGACTTTGATCGTTGACAAGAAAGTAAACACAAGAAAACTCGTTGTGTCAATGGTTGGGTTCACGTTCATTCATCGCGCATCCACCGCAACCCGGATTTAGAAAATCACGTGACAAATCCCAATGGCCACGTGATAAATCCTGGTGATGTCATTTTGCTGCCGTCTTATGAACCCACCGGGATTTTGATTATAGACGCTCACGTGCTAACTGCAAAAAATCCACCGCATCCCGGTTGCGGTGGATGAACGTGAACCCGACCACTGCTAAGTATGTTGTGAATATGTGTGTCAAATCGTAAAATGCCTAGCCTAGCCTATGTCATAAGGGTAGTTTTTATTTGGTGATTCATATAGGGGGGGGGGGCGCAAATATTTCTCGGGTCCATAGTGCTTCACATACAAACCGAGGGCGTGAGTTAGGGCTAGACTAAACTGTTACAAATAGGCTCTATTAAAATAAGCCCCTACTAGACTAACTAGTCTAGCCTACATTAGAATATTAACTGGCCTAAAGACACTCCTACAATTTTTGGTTAGGCCTGTGTCCTTTCAACCAAGACTTTCCATGGAAATCAAAAATAAAATTTAAATAATTTTGTAAGAAACAAATAAAAAAATTAATACTGATGGTCAAGATTGAGATTGCACAGGCTTCTAATTCTACTTAGACCAAGTATAAAATACAAAAATATTTAAAATTTCAACGTCATAAAAATATTTACTTACCCTCGGGAAGGAAAAATAGCTAATCTGTCTCTTCCTGACATTTTCTGCTTAAAACTGTACTAATGAAAAATTTAACACTTGCACTTAGCTACAACCTCCCTTGATCCACAAATTAAAGTCAGGTGACACACGAAAACAGAACAGGCGTCTATTTCCCTCCGTTGTCATTTTGTGGGAGGACAAACTCGGAGGATGAGTGGGGGTAGAGCCGACAGTGTTACCAACGCCGCAAATACCACGCACGGCCATTACGGACAAAGCTGAACATCTGAGGACCTCGTTTACTATTAATTAAGAGAGAAGCAGACAAAAGAATGATACCGAAGGTCGTTATTATTAATAAATTTTAATTATATTAATTAGAACAGTTAGTGGATTTTTTGTTTTTTTTTTTAAATGAAATTTTAAAACTTATCCGTTATGTGCTTCCGCGACAACCCATGATGTAATAGGCCTATAGAATTTAGAGGAGGAAAGTTTTAAAACAACGTAAAACAAATACGTTTTAAAATAATTCTTCAGATTTCTAATATTAATAATTTTGTTGTGTTAACACAACAAAAATTACTATTATTAGGAATCTGAAAAATTAATTAAAAACGTATTGTTTTTCTAATTTTTAATATTAATAATTTTATTGTGTTAACACAACAAAAATTAATATTATTAGAAATCTGAAGAATTCATTTAAAACGTATTTTTTTACGATTGTTCTGAAAATATTCCTCCTCTAAATTCTATAGTCCTATAAACTTACATCATTTATTTATTTATTTATTTATTCACGGTTTCACCATTTTTACAATATATTACATAGTGGTTATATAATGCTGTAGTTTTACTCATACATCTATATAATAATTAACAAATAATGGTCCTTCGACTTTGCAGTACACCAACAAGAAAGTTAACTAATATAAATAATCATGGGTTGTCGCGGAAGCACAATAACGAATAAGTTTTAAATTTTAATTTTGAAACATAAAAAATCCAATAACTGTTTTACTTAAAATAATTAAATATTACAATTTATTAATAATAACGATCTTCGGTATCAATCTTTTGTTTGCGTCTCTCTTAATAGTAAACACGGTCCTCAGATGTTCAGCAATGTCCGTACCTGGTATTTGCGGCGTTGGTAACACTGTCGGCGCTACCCCCACTCTTCCTCCGAATTTGTCCTCCCACAAAATAACAACGGAGGGAAGTAGACGCCTGAGAAAACAGAAGACACAAGCACATTCAAAGAGGCAATCTGATTGGATAACAAAATTGAAGCTAGTCAGCTGACTTCAAGGAGGCTAGATCATACATTTAGTTGAAATAATTTGTATACTATATAAATAAATAATCTTTGCATCCGTACAATCAATATAAAGTGTATAAAATGTCACAAATTTTTTATTCATGAATGGTCATTATATAGTGGTCTGTAAACTGATGAGTAAATGGAAAAAGAGAGTTTTTATGCAGTTTAAATACAGAAATTAGAGTAAAAAAGCATATAGGTTTCCATTAAATAATTATTTATTCATTAATAAATACTGTATGGTATAGTAATTATTCATTAAAAAGTAGCTCAAAAGCGACTTTACTGATTGATTGTGATTAGCAAAGTTAATTGATTTGAATTCACAAAATATTTTATTCTCCATCGAATGCAACAATGATGCAGCTAAAATTTGTATTTCCAACCTAACACTAAATAAATAAAAACATGTTTAACTTTTATAATTAATAAAATATATAGTGCCCCACTCTACAAACTAAATTTAATCTTTTAGTATTGCTAAAATAAATCCAAACGCCCTTGAAAACCTTTTTTACATAATGGACTAGTGACTGTCGTCATGTCGTCAGCAAACGGAACGAGCAAACCAATGAAAGCAAAGCAGCTGATTTTGTCAAATTGTTGATTATTGTTGTT
The DNA here is from genome assembly GCA_030545055.2 of Neoaliturus tenellus. NCBI lineage: Eukaryota > Metazoa > Arthropoda > Insecta > Hemiptera > Cicadellidae > Neoaliturus > Neoaliturus tenellus. The sequence goes on from CM061537.1 coordinate 86,787,467, forward strand.
GTTAATGAATATACTTAGTAGCGCCAGAAAATTGTTGATATTTTTGGCAAAAATCGTATAATACATAATTTCTTAGGTTGCCACTGTGTTTTAGTTTTTAGAGAATGTTTTTTGAGCCTCTTAAAAATCTTACATCCTTTACAAGACTCCTTATTCAACAATGCTGGCTGTTTAGGTTATAATTGTCTGATTTACTTAAACAAATTCAAAGTAAAACTACTTTATAGGTCATGTATTCTACAAGACCTTCATCACACAAATACCAAGATTCTGTACAAACATTAGACATGCCAATTAGGAAAAAAATAATTTTATACTTGGCTTTGCTTCTTCTAGTTCTGTTGTGGTTTATAGGAGTCAGAAACAGAGGTATGTATTGCTTTGATTTAATATTCCATAGAATTAATATTGTCGAAGTTTCACTATAGGCCCCTGGTTCTTAAATAAGCTTAAACTTATTAGCACTGAAAATTTATAGGCCCTAAACACATTTAAGTAGGCCTACGCTTGCCCCACGTGTTTTCGCTGCCAAAGCCAGGTTTACCATATAAGCGGAGTTTAGCCTTAACTTTAGTTAGGTCTAGTGCTTTGTCAGATGTCCAGTCTAGTAAGGTTGCAAGGCATTACTGGTCATACGCCTAGACCATACTTGGGCGAAACTTTGTTACCTATCCAATTTCACCGTTGTTATTGATGTGGAAATTTCGATATTGCGATAATATTGCTATTCTACCGATGATACGATTACACAGTATGATTACGATTTTATCACCTGATTTGTTTTTGTTCTAATATAGGCTAATTAAAAATACCTTTCAACAATAAATCAAATAAACATGTACCATATTGCAAACAAGTAACTGAAAATAACAAAAACAAGTGAAAATTGTAGCTAATGCAACCTGTAACATTATCAAAGAACAACACAAAATAAACTACTGGTAAACTTACCCAAGTATATTGTGTAGGTGTATCTTAATTTTGAGAAGAAACAGACTTCGTTTTAGATTTAAAATGGCATCACACAAATGATGCCAAATAAGAATCTGAAAGGTATTTTCTAGCCATTGTGTTGAGGGAATAGGCATATGCGTTTGAAATGTTTCCAAACACTATTGATTTTGTTGTTATAAACATCGCTGTCAATAAAAGTGATGGAAGTTTACGGTTAGTTTGTTAGTTTAGATTATTATTATGAGTATAGCATAAATAAATTAGGCTTACCATATGATTGTGTATTACGTAGGCTATATCTTAACTCAAATAATTACAACTATCGAACAATCGCAATATCGAAATTTCCACGTCGATAATAACGGTGGAGTCGGATAACAAAGTTTCGCCCATACTTGTTAAATTTTTCAAGATCGTTCAACATGAAACTTTATTTTCCTAACTCCGTTTGCTAGGCTTATTAACAATGGTGATGGAGTCGGTTGTTATGTGATAGTGTTATCACAAAACAATTTTATCATAATGAGTATCCTGATTGATTTTTTATATGTATTCACATCATTTTTTATATTAAAAAAAAAATAATAGGGTCTACTATATCGTTACATTTATAAGAGTTTGCACTCAGTTTCTACCTTTAGTAATTAATCATTCTTACATGTAGCTTTAAATATCATCTAGATTTAGACACTTTTTAACCCTATCAGTGGCCAACTGTCGCAACGCGACAGTATGTCAATGCGATGTGGAGTGGCCACTGTCGCATTGCGACAGTATGGGTCCGAAAATTTTCTAATGGTTAAAAACCAATACTAACTAATTCTAATGTGGATAATATTTATACCGTTCGAAAGATAAGATCTAAACTTTCATTTTAATACATAAATGAACATTTAGCAAGTTCCGCAACACTGTGATGACAATTAGAAATATGCCACAATTTACGGTGCAACATCATATGAGCAGACGATGCGCCAACAACTGCAAAACGTGTTTTTTTAAATTCCATAACTCGGGTAGTTTTTGTCGCAGATAGTTCCAGGTGGTACCGTACCACTGGATAGACAAAGTATTGCCCTTTAATTTAATATTAATCGCTAGTAATATCGTAATAGATCTGAATTTATGAAATTTTGAAAACAGCTGATTTTTGAAAATTGAACGAGTGGCCTACTATCACAACGCGATGGTTTGGAAAATATGTAATTATATCTTCGATATAAAATCAAACTAGTCAAATTATATATCATTTTGAAGAAGAAGAAACGTAGAATAATTTAGTTTTGCGATTCGTAGTGGGTGGCATCACTGGCGCTGTCGTCCTGAAGGAGAAAGAGAGGGGAAGAATTTGCCACAACCGTCAGCTGACTCGCCGTTATTGTTTATGTTGTACAACACGTGGTGTATTACGTTCGCGTTGCGTTGTGTTTTCTGATGTAAATAATTTATTTAGCTGTTTGTGAAGTGTTTGTGTGTTTATAACAGTAATTTTTATGCATTATATTATGCATAAATATTACTGAAGTGTGGAAAATAGTGTTTATAAAGTGTGATTTTGTATTTAGCACGATATCTGGTGAATAGGCCTACAATCAAGCGGCTGTTGTTGTTTTATATAATGAAACATAATACATATAAAAATAATAATAAACCCTGAGTGTTATACATTTTTTTGTAGGGAATTCAACCTTCAACATAATTTTACAATTTTTTTTGCATAAAAAAGTATAACAATTTTATACCTAATAAAAAATACAAAAAAATTCTAATTTTTTAAATTTTATAAAATTTATAAGTATATAAAATTTATTTAATACAGATTTTTTATTATTTTTATGACTTATTTCTGTTCCTTATTTCATTGGGATTATAAAAATAAGTTATTCATGGATGGTAAAAATATAATTATATTATCATTGTTTATAAAATGTTTACACCATAAAATTTGACGGTCTTTCGGGTTTCCATATATAATTGTATGTAACTCATGCAAAAAAATAAAAATCCCCAAATATGCTATATTTTTATGTACAGAATTAAATTGTCTACAATATGTATATAATGAATTTTTCATAAAAAATTCATAAAAAAATTTTTACCCAGGCCGCTTTTGAAATTTTAAAAATAAATATCTTAGAATTTTTTACATTTTTTGTTTTTATTTCCAAATTGCCCTTTCTGATATAATTTATTTTATTATTTTTAGAATCTACAATGTTTTACAAATAAAATGAATATAAGGTTGACTAGGTTTCAATTATATTTGGAATTTATACGAATTTTCAAAAAAAGGTCTGCAAATTTGCCAAATCCGCCTGGCCACTTCCCACTTCTAACATTGGCCGCTGCTAGGGTTAAATAGCAAGAAATTAACTAAGCTACCTACTAGGATCGAACCGGCAACCTTTGGATTAAAAGGTTACGAGCACTATTACCACACAGCTATTCAGCCAGTGGTTCATAATACATCTTGTTCAACATTCTCAGTAGTACCGTATGGTTTTACTACATTAGCTCCTGATTATACGCCAATGGCGCATTTTACAACAATGACCTTTATAGAGACCATGATATTATTACAAGGAATAATAATGATGAAGGATGAAGGATTGCTTAAGTCATCACTGATTTCACTGACCTTGACCCGTAACTCAGTCAATAGGTTACATCAGTTTTCAATCACTGAACTCCTCAAGGTCATTACTACTTTGGATATACAACCACCATTCTTGATGGTTTTTTGTATGATTTCACTAAGTTACATAACTTAGCTTAACTTTGCTTTGGGATTAGTTTTTTTCTAACAAACCAAACTGGATCAAACGAAGGATTAAGTCATCATGACATTATTTGTGTGGAAATCTAGTTACAATATATTGTTTCCAGGACTGTTAAGTCAATTAAGCATAATATAGCCCACATAATTCATCATTTGAAAATTTTATTCGAAAAACTTTTCTGTATTTTTCAGCTTTAAGCCTCTTTCATTTTCTCTTCTTGTTTTTTTGCAGATCCTCACCAGTATGACAATATGAGAAGAACACTGGAGTTATATGAATATCAGGTAAAATTGAGTTAATATTTTTAATTTAGAAAGCCATAGGCTAGCTATTTTGATAATCCAATCTATTCTTATTTAATACGCTAAAGCTTTTACCTATAAGGAATACACTATTACCGCAGTAGTCATGGTGAAACCTAAGCCCGGGACCATGACACTTTTTTGTTTTTAGGTCCCCAGAAGCCAAAAACATCATTCGTTTAAATTTGTATATAATTTGAGTTATATATATTATCTATGATTCTGATGAAATTTGGTACAGTGGTGTAAGCCAGTATCTACTTGGATGAGTTCACAAACCAGAAGAATCGAACCATAGGAATGGGGTTTTATGGGGTTTCAAGAGGGTCAAAAAAGGGGTTTTGCCATTTTTTCACCATAATTTTCAAAGTTCAATAATTTTAACAACTAGACTATTTAGAGCTCAAAAAAGGTAACAATTTAGTATCAGCGAATTTCCCTATAGGGAATACGCTATTACGGTAGTAGTCACGGTAAGACCTAAGCCCGGGACCATGATACTTTTTCGTTTTGAGGTCCCTAGAAGCCAAAAACACCGTTCGTTCAAATTGATATATATATATATATATATATATATATATATATATGTGTCCGTGAACACGATAACTTTTGAACGGAACTTCCAATTTTGATGAAATTTGGTACAGGGGTGTAAGCCAGCATCTACTAGGTTGAGTTCGCGAACCAGAATGATCGGACCATTGGAACAGGGTTTTATGGGGTTTCAAAAGGGTTAAAAATGGGTTTTTGGCATTTTTGCACCTTAATTTTTAAAGTTCATCAATTTTAACTGAAACCATTTAAAAGAGCTTAAAAAACAAACAATTTGGTATTTTGAATTTTTATCTTAGGATAACTGGTTACGGGGAAAATCAAAAAATGTGTTTTCCATGTTATTCTTATGGGAAATCAAGAAAAGCCTATATCTTGCTTATTTATTGAAATAACTTAATCAAATTTGGTATGTACATTACCTAGATAAGGTTTAACTTATACTTGCTTACGAAACCCATATGGCGGCAAACCCCATGGGGTTTATGGGGAAAATAAACAGAACACAATAACCTTATAAAATTTGGTATGTACAATCACTAGGTAGGGTTTAACTTATATTTACCAACTAAACCCATATGGCAGCAAACCTACATACTCTCATCCCCACAGATTTTATATGGAAATAGAAAATATACCAAAATTCCATTGGAAATTCGCTGAGTACGCAGGTCTGCTGCGACGGGGGGTATTTTTAATTATTAACGTAGCTTAAATGTTTACGGAGAAAATCCAATTAGGCCTAAATATGTTTCCCATTCTTATGGCAAATAAACAAAACCCTCTATCTTGCTTATTATATTGACAGTACCAGGAGGACCGAGCGTTGCTCGGTGAAATATTAGTAAATTTAAATATCAGAATGAGTGGCAGCCACACTTTCAGACTAAAATTACTGTACTAAAAGGAACAGGTGATATGAAGTTCTGAATGTACTTCTTGTTTATATGTTGTTAATTCGTTGCCAACATGGCAACCCATAAGCCCAATGTTAAAATTTTGTAATTTTAAACTTTAATTTTTAGCAAAATTAGATTTTCCCTGGGGGCGAGACCCATCTCAATCGTATTTTTAAGGTAAAACTAAGTTTATTCCAAAATTTGAAGGAAATCGTCGGAGCCGTTTTTGAGATAATTGTGCAAGCAAGCAAACAAGCAAACAAGCAAACATTGCTCGTATAAGAGTATAGGATATCTTGATAGAATTAATCAGGTATGTGCATTAGTTAGTAAGGTTTTAACTTATATTGGCTTACAAAGCCCAAATGGCGGCAAACCTCCGTACTCACCTCTATGGGTTTTATGGAGAAAATGAAAAAAAAAAAAATACCGTAGCGTGATAAAATTTGGTACCTGTGTACATTTACTAGGAAGGGTTAAAATTATATTTAATAACAAACCCACGTGGTGGCAAACGTACGTACTCAACCCCATGGTTTTTACAGGAAAATAAAAAAAAATACCAAATTTCTGTTGGAAATTCACTGAGTATATAGGTCTGCTGCGACGGGGCTATTTCTGTTAAGAGAACTCCTCCTAAAATTACTTTTATATTTTCTTTTGATGTATCCACCACGCAAGTAGCATTTTTTTACATTTTGATGAGTAACGGTTCAAACCCCAGTCTTGTTACTATCCAAACAAGTTTTGGTTATCTAACCAGTTGGTAGAAAGCATCATTAATTAATAGCTTATAATTACCTGAACCGATTTTCAAGTTTTTAGTGTCGTTGGATAATGAGAATAAGAATGAGAATGAGAACTTTATTCAGCCAGTAAATATTTCATACAAATACATTGGCACGTCAATATTACTTTGATACATAAACATGAGCTAGAAATCTGTTGCATTACATATTTTTTCATATATTCTTCTACAGAATAGAACGATTCTTTACATAGAAAATTAGTAATTTTAACTTTAAAATCCTCATCATTAAGTAGTTTTATATCTAGGGCTAATGGTAACTTATTGTATAACCTAATAACCATTAACATAGGGCTTTTATCAGTCTTAAACAGTCTAACCTGAGGCAAATTAATATTTCCACATGATCTGGTGTTGTGACTGTGCAGATCTTTTCTATAGTCTATTTGATCTAGATTGGCTCTGAGGTAAAGCAAACATTGCTGAATGAATAAAGAAAATAAAGTTAAAATATTAAAAGCTTTAAAAATTTCTCTACAACTATGATATTTAACAATACAATTACAGTAGTGCCAAGATTCTGATGGCCTCTTCTTTTGAATAATAAATACTTCATTTGCATGAGAAGATGAACCCCAAGCAATTAAACCATAGCTTAAATGGCAATGGAAAAGTCCATAATATGCCTGTATAAGGGACTCCTGTTCTAATTCACCACATAAACGTTTTATTGCAAATATGCTTGAGCTGAGTTTATGTTTTACCCCAATAACATGTTGGTGCCAATTTAATTTTGAATCAAAAGTTAGACCTAAGAATTTTGGATAAAGGTCTTCTTTTGGCACTTTAGGATTTTCTCTAAGACTAAATATCACCTTGTCTTATTGTTATTTAAAAGTAGGTTATTTGCATTACTGTAAGCCAGTCCTCTACAAAACTTTTATTTATCTTACAGTCTTCTAAAAGTATATTATAATCTGTATTTCTAGTAATTACAGTAGTGTCATCAGCGTATAAAACAATATCTGCAGGGACATTCACACTCAAATCATTGATGGCCACTAAAAACAACAAAGGCCCGAGCCTTGAGGGACTCCACAGGATACAGGTTTACATTGTGACACTTCATTCCCTGATACTACATAATGAGATCTATTTTGCAGATAAGAGCTAAATAAAGAAAGGGCCACACCTTTGATATTGTAATGTTCTAATTTATTTAGCAATATTGCATGAAAGTCCTTCTTTTCGTAACAGTCAACCTTATCAACTAAAGAAATAATAGCATGGGTTGTAGCTAATCCTTTACGAAACCCAAATTGGTTTTTACAAAGTAAACCTTTCATTTCTAAATAATTCATTAGTTGCTTACCAATAACTATTTCCAGAACCTTGGACAAAACCGGCACCACAGCAACCGGCCTATAGTTTCCTTTTTCATCCCTTTGACCTTTTTGATAGGGCTTGGTCTGTAGTTGTCGCCGTCGAAAACTGATGGGAATCGGACTGATAATCGGGGAGTTATCCACAAATTAAATTTGAAACTTTCCCATTAAATTTGACTGGGACGGTGGCGTCGTCCTGTAATCCAGCTACTTGGAGGTCACGAATTGTGGATAGTTATAAGCGATGGCTTGTGGATGCGATATTCCCTGGTGGGGATTAACGTTCGCACTAGTGAATACTAGGTCATCCATTAAGACCATCCTCATAATTAGACCAATTCGTATATATGAGGTTGAAATTTTGGTTCGGATTCCACGTTAAACTGTAGGTCCCTAGATATTATTGGCTGTTGGGCTATTAATTAACAGTCCTGTCTAAGGAGAATGTCGGCCTTAGTCAGTAACAAGACTACAAGTTCCCACAATCATCCTACACTCATCTCCCATTCATATTCAGGTTAAAATACCCACTATGCGAGGTCCCTGTCTCAAAATAGTGATATAGTGATATTAGGGTTAAATTAAAATTGAAACTTACATTGGGGTTGGGTTGAGCATTAAAAAACATCTGTTAATGCACACCTGTAAAACACGTGTGGTTTTTTGTGATTACTGATATCAAAATAATTATATTGGTCAGATGTTATTAACTTAGAACTAAATGTAACTTTTGTATCTTAAGTACTAATTTGTATTTTTATTTCGTTGTAGTGGGCCTAACATGGTTTTAACCTAAAGCCAAAATAAAGAGAAAAAAATAACTTTTGTATCAAAATAAATTGCTATAATAGTGAAGGATATGATACCTTAACCGTCGTCAATACAGCTAGTTTATTGATGATTAGTTTCAGGAATAACGTCCCATTGCCAAATCTTCAAAAATGTCGTGGTCTTCATTGTTGAACAACGTGAATAAAAAATAAATTGCTTGATTTTGAGCAACAAGTAAACTAGTCTAAAAAATACTTCTTCAAAGTGCCTATCAGCATGTTCCCAAAGAAATTTTATGATCCATTATTTTACACAATTAATTTTCCAGTTCATGTGTTTTCTATTTTTTTAAAGTATTTTTACATATTGACCAGTAGAAATACCTAACATACTTCAGTGTGCTGTAAACTGAGTGAGTACATTGTAGGAGGCTGGAGCAGGTGGAGGTGCATTCACCAAGTCCTGGTGTATAATGCTGCCTTTTTAAAATCAGATCTAAAAAACTATCCAACATAAAATGTGTTATTTTCATACATTGTCTATAAAATATGGTATTATTCTTCCGATTTATGCATTTTTAAAGATACCATTTTAAAATAACCTCAAAAACCAATGGCATCCGTACAATGAACGAGTAAGTACCTGAACTTGTTAACACTAGATTCATTTTAGAAGGTGGGACTTTGTGGTTGTAGCTGAAGGAGTCAAAGGAGCACATGGCGGAAACGATGAGGCTGCTTGGTCGCAGGGACTGCGTGACTTGGGATCCGGACCTGCCCGTCATCTACGCCATCACACCCACCTATGCTCGGCCCGTGCAGAAAGCGGAGCTCACCAGGTGAGAAAACAAACAGTACAGTTAGGAAAGCCAAGTAAAATACACATTTTTCCCCAAAATCACCAGAAAAAAAGTTGATAAGCATTCATCAGCCTATCTATCGCTAGGCCTATGCATTGTTTACCTAACCGTGAAACTCGAAACGTCAGTGGTTGCCAGGTTATAATAAGGCTGGCTTTTCAACTCCTCCCCAGTGTGGTGACAGTGTTGTCAGTGTTCACTGTCCTGTATTGCCAGATTGTCTATGTTTTCATTTTGGGTTTACTTTGTATACCTTGAGCGACAAGTACACTTTGCCTCCCTAGGAAGATAAATTAAAATTTGCCCCATCTTTAAGGAGTACAGTTTGACTTTATATATCAGGTGGGGTAAAACATATTTGTGCCATCAGCATGTCAAGGGATAGACAATGTACAGAAAATAACTTTTTAGTAAGTATGTGGAAAGTGTATTTAGAGTAAATTTGATCATACTCAGTATGAAAAAAGTACTCCTCAGTTTCAGTAGGTTATCATAACTGTTTGAATTAGTACAATTCAAATATCAAATTTAAGGCAAACCCACCTATATAGTTTGTATGAACTATATATCGTTATTTTTTTTTATGTTTTATTTTTACTGCTAAAAGTTTTAATGGCTCTTTGGCCATCATCTTCAGAGAAATGATTAGGGGCCTAATTTATATTAATGTACACAAACAACAAATTTTGATATTAAACCAAAGATTCGTTGACACTATTATCAGTAAAAATAAAAAAACATCCAAAATAATAATTGTTTTTCAAATTTAACGGATCATCTAGTTTTCCATACTAACGATTAACCTGACCACAGGTGGATGTACAGCATACACAATTTAGCTTAAAATCCAATTATTTTATTCTTTTAGTTTACAATTTAGTTCAGAATTCTGTAGTAATTATAGCAACAACCTTGCAAATCTCCATCTGAATGAGAATTATAAGGTAACCGCAAAATGTAGCCAAAATTCTTCACGGTTGTCTATGGAAAATTTACAGACTGTCCCACACGCTGATGCTGGTTCAAAACCTCCACTGGATTGTTGTTGAGGACTCGGACCACAAGACAGCGCTCGTGAGCAACTTACTGGCGGACACTCGCCTCAACTACACTCACCTGCATGAGCCCACACCCGCCGACTGGAAACACAAACCTAAAGTGAGCGCTTCAATTTTGAAACAGAGTTCAACTTTAAAGGATAGAGTTTTCTTTGTGATTCTATCATCTCAGTACCACACATGTAGTGGGTTTAGTTTATACTCCTGCTTAATTTTTGGCAAAGTTAATTCCTTTTGTAACTCTCCTTGTTCCAACCAACAGTATTGTTGGTATTCTTATACTACCACTGTAGATGACACATACTCTTTCCTGACTTATTTATTTGTACTTATGTGCTTATTCTGTGGAAAAAGTTCATTACCTCTAGTAAAGTACTTTCGATAGTGCCGACGTAACGCTGTGAAAAATTCCGCAAATAAAGTTGCTCTTGGCACTTGCAGAACTGTTATCTAAGTGTCAAGTTATTGGGGTCTAATTTTTTAAGGTTTTACATTATGTTAGAAATTAATTGAATTAAAAAAATTATTCATTCAAAATTGAATTGAATTTTTTTATTCCATCAACATTATTTCAAATGCTTGAGTGTTCAGGAAATTTAGTATAGCTGACTCTCGCTAACTCAAACCGCTATAACTTAAAATATTTGGTAGAGCCTATCTTGAATTATTTTCAATCTTCTTGAAAAACCTGTCTAAGTTTAAAAAATATCAAACGGACTCAAATTTATTTTATAGTTATACCTGGTGTCTACAAGGTCTTGACCTGATTTCAAAGCTTTGCTGTACAGACACCTTTATAGCCACAGTCATCTTACATTTCTTGTTCTCAAAAGAATTTAATGTAGTCTTTTCCTCATTAATTTGTTAATACTTAAACTCATCTGATTGACAAAAAAGCTGTTTACTTATAAAGCACTGAAAAAAACACAAATTTTGGTGGCCCGACTAAATTGCCACCTCGTTCACTACATTTAACCTCTCTGGATTTATTCATGTTGGGATTTATCAAAGATTTGGTTTATTGTTCCCTAGTTTCTTAGTTAGAAACTCTAAAAGAGAGAATAATAAATGGAGTAATGTCCATTACTCAGGAAATGTTAACTAAAATTAAATACCCCCGTCGCAGCAAACCTGCGTACTAAGTGAATTTTCAGTAAAATTTGTTGATTTCTTTATTTTAACCGTAAATGTTATATGTGGTTTTTGTAGTCTATGAAGGTTTGCTGCATTTTGGGTTTTATAAGAAACTATAGGTTAAATACTATCTAGTAAAGCTAATACCAAATTGTGTCAAGATTCGGTAATTATTTTTATCTTTCCTTTAAAAACCGCATGGCATATGTTTTGCCTCCAGATGGGTTTTGTAAGCAAATATAAATAAATCCTTACCTCAACAACAAAAAACGACATAGAGAAGTTTGTTGATTTCCCGTAAGAATAACGTGGGAAACGTTTTTTATATTTTCTCCGTTACCTGTTAATATTTTACTAGGTAGGTTTTTACAAGGTTTTATTTTTACAAAGTAGGTTAAAAATTCAAATTACTAAATTGTTTATTTGTAGAGCTCATTTACACAGTATGCAGTGCCCTGTTGGTGGGCAACAGATGTGACACTACGAGAATCACCAAATTTCAAACAAAAGTATAAGCATAAAAGCATTCTTATTGGGTGACAATCTACAACTTTATGCTTTGCTACAAGCTTTGTAGCAATCTACAACTTTATGGCAATGCAAGCGCTCCGCTGGCGTCGTTTCAGTCGCTCTTGTCGCGTAGCATCTGTTGCCCAAGTAGTAATGGGCCTAAGTCAAGACCCACAGCAAACAGGTCACAACGTGTCAGTGACACATGTGGTACAGCTCTTATCAGTAATATTGTACTGTGTGTTATACCTCTGCAAGTCAATTTTAAGAAAAACTTCATCCGTAACTCAATCTATTCCTCATTCTAACTAGATTTAACTTAGAAAATTATGGACTCTTGATTTTCAAGTTAGCGAGAGTCTACTGTAATTTTATTTTGAAAACCTAGATAACCTTGAATAAACGTGTCCCATTATCTAACAAATCAACATGACTACCGTAATGTTTTCATACCAGGAGCCCAACTGGGTGAAGCCGAGGGGAGTGATGCAGCGCAACAAGGCGTTAGCGTGGCTGCGGGCGAACCTCAGCCCCGAGACCGACCGGGGGGTTGTGTACTTCGCCGATGACGACAACTCCTACAGCCTGCAGATTTTTGATGAGGTATTTTTAATTGTTGACAAAGTAAATAGGGAAAATGAAAAATATTGCAATAACAAATTTTATAAAGTAGACCAAGTAACTGATTCAATCTAAGTTGTAAATATCTCATAGTCAAGTGTGTTTCAAATAACAATTGAAAGTTATCACCAATGAAGTTTATTTATCAACATGTTGTATAAAAACAACAATTTAAAGTCAACCTCATTGCTTTGGTATTGCAATTCGCTAATTAAGAGGGGATTAAAAGCCTAGAGCCTGTGTAGTCAAGTGACCATGCTGGTAACTATTGGAATACGTTTTGCATTGTTGCACGACCATTCTGAGGTCTAACGGGTTAAAAATTCATCGTGCAGTGTTTCACCCGCTCCCACTTTGTGCCTTAATTTAAGTCCGATAAAAGTGGTTTTAAAAAGGTTTTAAATAAATGATAAAGACTTGGGCTTTTTGATTTGCTTTTGGATTTTTAAATATTTTGAATCTATATTAAGCTATGATGGTCTAAAGTTGATCTAAGGTTGATTAAATTTGAACAATTTTAACTTAGCATGGGTTCAAAGTATAAAAAAATCTAAAAGTAAATCAAATAGCCCAGGTCTTTATCTTTTATTAAAAACCTCTCTCACAATTATCGAACTTTAAGTAAAGGCACAATATGGGAGCAGGTGAAGCAGTTCCTAACCTTCTGAGAGGAGCTTTTAAACTCCCTCTTGAAGAACACATACAACACAGTTAAACATTTGACACATTTCTTATCAAAGGGAATGAACAAAACATCAACAACACCATGCCATTTAACAGGTGATTTAGTGGAGGGAAGGATCTTTTCCTTGACTAGCCTTCAAGTCAACTCCATACAATAATTGTCCCTTTATAAAACTTAAATCTATATTAATAGGCAAGAATGTTTAATTTCCTCCTTTTTTTCTCAGCTTGTGTGCATTGTAGGAGAAATCCACACATACTGTTAGAAAGGTATTGTCCTTTAGATGAGCAGATTCACATTATACGCATCCATCCCCAGGGCTACGCCCCACATTCTTTCAAAGTTTCAGTGTTAATCTTATGGAGGAAGTATAAATAAAAAACTGGTAGAAAAACAGGACGAACAGATGTTTTTATAGTAAAATATTCGTAAACTTCTTGTTTCAAAATCAACTAAAATTTTGTCTAATTTTGATCGAGGCGATTTATAGTTATAATTATTTTACAATGAAATTCCACATGTTCAACCCAATATTCAAATTTTAAAACTTTCTCGTCTAATGATCTTTATTAATTATTGAACCAAGTTAACCCACCCCTAAATGACCAAGGTTCTACAATATTTTTTATAATTCATTAAGTCTCACCATATTTGTTTAACTTGCTTTTCTTGACTATTTCTAAGCATTTGTTACTCCACCAAACAGGAATTAATTTATTCGAAAAGTTAAAAAAAATTATTATGATACTTTGTCATACAGTTGTATTGGGAAAAAAGCATAGCAAATTAACAAGTGGGACACAGTTGAATAATGAAGGTGCATACAGTGGTGTCAATCCATCCAGAGAGTCGAATTATTGGAGTTTTACTGTAACTAGAGTTTTTACAAATATCGATTCATAGATTTTGTGATATTTTTGGAAGGCCAACTGATGGGGTGTTTTGCTGTAGATGCGGTTCACCAAGGAGGTGAGCGTGTGGCCGGTGGGCCTGGTGGGGGGACTGATGGTGGAACGGGCCGTGGTGAACCAGACCACGGGGCGAGTGGTGGGGTGGAACAGCCAGTGGCGGCCCGAGCGGCCGTTCCCCATCGACATGGCTGGCTTTGCCATCAACCTGCAACACCTGCTAAGGCACCCTGAGGTACGTCGTTGCAAAAAAGTTTCATCAGGTTATCCGGAAGGTAGAACACAAATAATATAGCAGAAAGTGGTTTTATCTAAATTTGTTTCCCATCCGTCTGTCTCCATTTAATTTTTTTTTTCTGTGATATTTATCTGAAAAAAATAGGAAATAACAAAGTTATTGGATTCAAAGATTTTAAAATACCCTATATAACTAAAAATAAAATTTTTCTGAATGAAAAACACACTACTTGCAAGTTAACTTTTAGTGTTTTTTAGTTAGGTATTTTTTTATCTTTAGTTTTAATAGGCCTAATAATAAAAATTTCAAATTTCTGCCATTTTAAAGTGTAATAGGGAGAACTTCAGATGCATTTATTTATTTATTGTGTATCTACCTCAGTGGCATTTTTTTTACGTTTTGACGGGGAGCGGTCAAAACCCTGGTCTAGTGTTGATCTATCAACAACCAATTGTTAGAGATCATCATTAATTAATAGCCCAATGACAATTGGCAACTGGGTCTGGAATCAAACCTATTAACTTTAATCAAAGCTAGTAGGCCCTACTAAGTTTTCTTAGTATCAAATCGGCAACCTTTGGATTCAAAGATGAGTACTATAACCAGGGGCGTCACAATAGGAGGGAGCCTCTCCCCAAAAACCTGTATATAAGTTGGCGATTTAAGGATAAGTTGGGATTTTTGAAAACTTTTTGACAGTTAGTTGTGATTTATTATATATTATTGTGGAGTTTCTTGATGATTTCCCAACTAAAAAATACAAATAAAAATCCCAACAAAAAGATATAACACAGTACTAGGTTTTAATATTTATATTTCAATTTTATTCAAATTCCCATTATTCCAAACTCATATTATGAATTTTTACTTTCCCCACTCAACAACCTCAATTCCCAACAAGCCTCCTCCCAAATGCCCAGTTCCCAATTGCCTATAAGTTACTGTGGTTGACTTGGAAGTTTTATGATTCTTTCCAAACTATTTTTGGAAAATTCTAATTTGTTGAGTTGGAATCCTAACTTGAAATATTCCAACTGAACAAAAAATCTTTAAATTACAGTATACAGTTTACTTTACCACAACTTTTCTGTTTCTTTGTACTCCTGGTGGTATCGTTTTTCAAATAAAAGAATCGTTAATGGTCCTGCTGTGGAAAAAGAGGGAGGAGCCTGAAGGAACGACATCATGGTCCCGGGCTTAGTTCTTACTGTGACAACTACCGTAATAGCATATTCTTTAAAGAGAAATCCAGTAAAATGGAAAACGGAGACGGGCTTGAGTCACTGCTTTCCATTGTTGCTGTGATCAATTATGGATTCATCCATTATAGTTATGAGCTAATATAAGAGATCTTCTGATGCCGTTTATGATGCAGGTTAAGTTCCTGCTCCAAGTTCGTGGTGGCTGGCAGGAGAGTGAACTTCTTTCCCACCTAACCTCATTAGATAGGCTGGAGCCCCTGGCCGATGGCTGTACTAAGGTATGCTTGTGTTCAATTATATTTTTGGTTAAGATCTAAATGAAAGATCCATAAAAAAACTTAAAAGTACTCTAGTTACTGCTCATCTGGCTGTAAAAAAATGTTTGTGTTAGTCTTATTTTGTTGTGATGATGCCATTGGTTGTGTAACCATCACCATTGGTGATGGTTGTTTAATATTAAAAAAATTGTGCACGTGGTCTTATCATTTAATTTTGTTTCAGGTTTATGTATGGCATACAAGAACAGAGGCTCCTAAATTAAAAGAAGAAGAGAAACTTAAAGCAAAAGGAAAACGTTCTGATGAAGGAATCCAAGTTTAGGCTTGGTTCTGTTGTAAATAAGTAGGGTAATTATTATTAGCATCCTAAGTCACTCTGAGGTCATTATGATATTGTATTTTACAACTTGACTTGTTGTGTTTTATGTGTTTGTTACAAATAAGTTTATTTAAAGATGTGTTTTTATTTTTATATGACTTACAATTAGAAATATTTTACCGTAGAACAAAGAAATAGTTACAAGTTTTAGATTTTAGAGAAAAATAAATCTCTTTTATTCGTATTCCAGCCTGGATTGTTGATTATGGAAATGAAATTCTTTTACTTGCCTCTACAATGCTTTGGTTTACTATGGCAGATAAGTATTTCAGTTTTGAGCCATTATCAGAGTTGTTGTTTGATGGCAAACTTTGTGAGAATGACAGTACTGATGATGTTTTAAAGTGGAAATATGTATCCACCATAATAAACTAAAGGATGGTTGGAGTAAAGTTAAACTTATTTTACTAAATATCTTTGTCTAATTTTTGCCTTATGACTTACTTTATTTTTATATAAAACTTAAAGTTAATATATTTTATGTTGCATACTACTATTATATTTTGATACTCTAGTAAACAGTCCTTGAATCCGTTTTATCATGCTAAGAAAGAAATATTTTTAAAAAAGTGGTTGTTGCTTGCCGCATTTGAGTTTTGGGAATTTTTAACTTAGCATGAAATAACACCATTTATACCTGAGTTATGAAATTTATTTTTCATGATACCATGATACATTAACAATAATAAATAAAACTAAGTATTTTTCTAAAGAAAAACGGTGAGTGGTAGATTAATTTTTGCACTTCAGTAAAACCTCATTAACTCGACTGATTTTGGACTTGGGCACGGTTGAGTTTGGTGACGTCGAGTTTCCTGATCCCGATATTACTTTTGCTTTACTACCGATAAAGCTTTGTAATATTGTACTCAATAACGATTGGACCTTGGAATATCAGTTGCTTGCGATGAAACTGCATTAAATGGCAAAAAATACTGATTTGTCATGGTAATATTGACTCAATGATGCTCTTACCATATAAAAATAGCCATTATAACGACAGAATCATATCTAATGATTATGAGTAATAATATTCATAAACGGTATTAGCGAGTCACGTAACGCACAGTAAAACATTGTTTATAATACTCGCAGCTGATGCTGAAAACAGCTGTTTACCATATGGTCCAATGAAACAATTTCTTAGCTATTTTACAAATTTGATATTGCATTTTTGAACGTGAGAAGAGGCTTTATAGTTCATAACTCAATTTGTGAGGTGGAAAGCGATAAAAGACCTTTTGTCGGTGATGCAAAATTTTCAGTATAGCTGATAGAAGCGATTAAGGTTAAAATATCTTATTTCGGTTTTTCATCGAACATAGAACATGCCTGTATCGGTTAAATATTGAATCAAACTTATAAAACGTCAAAATAAATCATTTTGTTAGCCTGTGCATGGTCTGAGAAAAGATCGCTCATTGTTATTACACTACGATGCCATATTCTGTCTCAAAAAGGTACCCCTTGTTGTTATGGAGAAATAATAAAGGGCCAACAAGAGGTCCCTTTTCTAAAATACTGTACCACCTTTTACGATATGCTTTGATAAAAAATTATTTTCTTGAAAACTACTGTGAGTTAAGAGTTAACACAGTTATTGTTATTCCCCTCATCCAATCAAAGAGGACATTATAATCTTTCTTTTAAACCCAAAACCATTGCTTAAATAAAAAAAATATAAGTTTAAGGCTTATTTGAGATTTTCTAAGCAATTTTTCTCAAGATGAGCCTTTTTTGTTACCAAATTTCAAAGTCCACTAACCTTTACAAAAATAAAATCTAAGACTCATGGGACCTGTGCCAAATTATTAGGAATTAAATGAGGAATTCAAAAACTGTAATAACTCAGAATTGAAATTCTTGACAAGAGGTTCTTATTCGCCTTCCACTTCACATCTATGTAATTAAATCAAAAGATATTGGAAGTGATATAAGTTATTGATTCAAGCTGCTTGTTTGGTTGCCTCAATGGGAGTTTTTCAATCACTTTAGATCCTATGGACCACAACAAGTTCCTCACAAGGATGGTATGTCTGTTTAGTATCAAATGTAAATAGTAGTATTTAGTTCTATAAGATTTTATCTGGTGCTACACAATCTTATACTCCCAACTACCCAGTGTGTTTAATGCAATTTTTGTTTCAACTGAGTGCACACTCTTGCCAGTCAAACTTAACAAGGCTAGGACAAACAAACCAAAGGAAATTGATAAAAAGTTTGTAAATTACTTTGAACTGTTTTGTGTTTTCCTAAAAATATTTAAAAATCAACTAATTACAGAAAATTTGCCAGTGTCATGCACTTCTCATACTATGCAGTTGCGATTATAGCTTAATAATGTGAAAGGGTGGAGATGCCATAGAAAAAAGAAAAAAGAAATACTCTTGAACACTGAGATTCAAGTACTATTAATAGCAGTGCTATTATATTTCAACCAACAAAATATATTGCAAAATACACAAGTCGAATATTAAAATTATCTTTAACTGCGAGACTACAGTTTCATATCAAGCATGGAGAATCTTAGTTACTTTAAGTTAGACTATTCATTTTTAAGTTCATATTGGTTGAATTGTGAGTGATTTGCAACTGTAGTCTCACAGATTTTGCAACAATTATTTTGTCACATGGCTGGGATTTGTTGAGTTAGCTGTTATTGAGAATAATAATTGGTGTCACAGTTATGAATAAAAAAAAAACTTATTTTAGGTATGTAACTATAGAACAATTCAAATTTAGATAGCCCAGAGGTCCGTTGAAGAATACCCCAATGGTCACTTTTGTATTTATTGAATTTTTTGCTAGGCCTAGTAGGCCTATAAAAAAAAAAAACCACGAGGGCAATTTTGTGTTTACTTTATCTTTTTGCACCATTTTTTGTATTTATCATGGACAAAGAATTTTAGAAAAATTCTAGACGTCTGTTTGAAAATTTCGAACATGTAGTGACATAGTAATACTGACATTACTTTTTCTGTTGAGTTTAGAAAAAGTCAATGCCTGAGTTTTCATTTTTGAATATGAATAAATGTAATAAGTACACTCAAATTATACTGTGCATTATAAGAAATTGTAAAAGAGCTTTTCTATTATTTCCTTACTATAAAGCCAATCGGAAAGTAACTTGGGTAAGTCGGTGGTGTAGTGTTTGGCTAGATTTCGGAACCATATCAGCGATGTTGTAGGTTCAAATCTGCGTTCTGCTATGAAAATGAATTAGTACTGAAGTGGCACTTCCCCCCCCTCACCGTACTTTGCCCAATACGTACAGATCAATTATCAATGTGGACGTGACAAAATAAAGCAAAAAGAGGCCTGCCAACCTCTTTATATTGAAAAAACTTATTTTAACACAAATATTAACACCAACTTTCAGAGTAGATGCTCTTCTAACCATCAATGCCACTTTAATTCTTCGTTTATGTGAAGTTTGTTTAAACACACTGCCTTCCCTCTAGTCTTTCATTTTATTTAATTTTTGTATTTTATGTAAATTAAGTCTTACTATCTTTAAGATCTAATAATTTGTATTATTTTTTAGTGACACTCAGAAATTAAATACTTTAGGAGTAGGCTTTTTGGTTAAATAGCTAACAGCCAAGGGCTATTTAACAGAATTATTTGAATAAATTGTAGAAATTTAACAAGCTTACATGATTTTGATTGTCACTTATTAAAATCATGATCAAAACATGATTCAATATTGTAATAGTGTATTTTGATGCCAGTCTTTGATCAGAGAGATGAAAATGATTGTCCGTTTAAGTGAATCTCAAGTAACAATGCACAACAAACACGTATTTCTTCTCTCTTTACCTGTGATCAAGTTCTTGAACACACCAAAATTCTTTCTCATTGGATTCTCTTGTATTCAAGACAGGATCTCCAAAACGTTGACAAGCTTGGTGATTCTTCTAAAATTTTTATGTTGTGACAGGTATTAATTAGTAGGCCTAAGTAAATATTTGCTATTTTTGTAAAGTATTATTATTTTATACCATAAAATAGATTATTCTTATTAAGTCTGTTTATTTGCCTTGATCAAATTTTGTGATGATATGGAATATTGAAGCCAATGGTATATATTGGAGAGAATGTAAATTAATTAATGAATAAAACTCATTGAAATAATTTAATTCTGTCTTTAACCTACCTTTTGTTTCCTATGAACAATCTTTATTTGATTGATTCTTTTTGTTGTTGATTTTGTGTGTTCCTTCGGCCATCAAACTGCTATGTATAGTAACTTTCAATCCATCAATAGGTATTTTTATTTTTTTTATATATTTTTTAGGGAGAGGTGGAAAAAATGCATTACGCACACAAGTGACCAGCCTGTAGTGTGGGGCTCCCCTAAAAACGGGTTTACCCACTAAAAAACCTCCTCTACTCTTTAGGATTCTAACCTGGAATTGTTTATAACATTACATCAGGCTAGGCCTAAATTTGTCTTACGCCCGTGGGGCTCGCTCCTTATCCAGCCGCTCGATCAAGGGATCTGACCCTTAAGTTCCATGTCACTGTATCGCGGCGCGGCACGGTGGCGGCAGGCGCGAGTCGGATACTCGGAGACGACATCCGACATCAATTGACATCAGTTTTGACAAGTGATTTCTTGAGTTTTGTAAATCTATGCACAAACTCAATACACTTCTATATATGTGCCTTGGGTTACCTTTAGATCTTTTAAGCGACTTTTTAATTAGTTTTTTTATTACAGTTTGAACCGTTTTTTATTTTAGATATTATTTAATGAGTAATGCAACATCACTCCATTTATTATTCTCTCTTTTAGAGTTTCTAAATTCGGAACTTGGGAATAATAATCGAAAATCTTTGAAAAATCCCTAAATAAAGAAATCCAGTGGTCAAGTGTCGTGAATGAGGTGGCAGTTTAGTCAGGCCAGATTTGGATTAGTGCATTATAAGTAAACTGCATTGTGGTCAATCAGTTGAGCATAGGTATCAACAAATAATGAGGGAAAAACTAGATTAAATTCCCTTGAAAACAAGATATGTAAGATGCATGTGGCTCTAATGGTGTCCATTCAGCAAAGATATGCAATCAGGCAAGACTTTGTGGACATCCAGTATCAAAGTAAATTATTATGATTTTATAATAATAATGTTTTCAATCTTAATCCACATTTCTTCACAAAATTATCTTGAGTCAACATACCTATTTATATTAAGTTATGAGATTGAGAATGTGAAGGAACCAATATTCTGATAAAATTATTATCAGTTGAATAAAGTTGTAACTTAGATAAGCAGTTCCCATACAATGTGTAGACTGATGTGAAAATGGTTTGAAAGTACAGTATAGTGCCCAGGAGGTTGTTATTTTTTAGAGGTAATTTATAATTTTCATAACATTTAACCGTTTATTGTCTCACATCAGACAATTAATTATATTTAGATTAGTAGTGGTAATATTCTAATCTTTGATTTTTTTATACTTGAGACACCGATGTTGCATATTTGAAGGTGAATATAACTTAACTAAAGGGTGAGTACGATTTATGTTATTAATCTTAGCTAACTGACCTAAAATTCCATTAATCCTTTCAGTGCTATAAAATGTGTCCCATTATGAAAAGTCATTAGGAAATCACCACACTATAAACAGCCAACTATAAATATCACTAAATTACATAGTTGTTAATGATCATATTTACATCTCCAGGTGATATGATGAAGAATATAACTACAGTAGAACCTACTACTACTACTAACTACGATAGTTCGACACTTTGTGGACTTAGAGAGTGTCGAACTATCGAAATGTCAAACTATAGGGAGTATATGGGAAATTTTAACATTGGGAGTATAAAAATCATAATTTGAATCTAGGAAACACTAAATTTTAGTGAAACCATAACCTAATTGAACTTTAACATAAACAATATTCAAATCATTCGCCGATTTGCTTACATTTTCACCTTTGTAAGGCTCCAACATGGACACTATCGGTCATTAATAACATGTTAAGTTGTCATGGACCATGTCGAACTATCAGGAGTGTCGAACTATCGAGAGTCAAACTATCGAGGTTCTACTGTAGTTCAATTAATTAATTAATTAAATTCAATTTATTATCAAATTGATTAATTTCACCCTTCCCGGGCTATTGACGGATATGTCCGTTAAATTCCATTTCTATTCCGAGCTGAAAACGGATGTATCCGTTTTAGAAATTTTCTTTTCTGGGATAAAGACGGATATATCTGTCCAAAAGTATGAAAAACATATGTTGTATATATTATGATTATAAACATTATATTGACTTTTTGACGGGTAATTTAGTTTTTACAGTTGGCAAGATTATGTCCCGTGACTTTTTCACCTGTTTCATGCCAAAACAACACATGTGTAGCGCGAAACTGTCAGTTTTTGCTGCGGCCTTACAGTGAGTGTTTGTTTACGTTTTTGTAACGACGTACTATGAGTTTTATTTCAAAATGATTATTCCTAATGACAAAAATCTTGTTAAAGATGTTATAAATTGCTAAATAAGAAGTGCATCTGAAGGGGATTTCATATTTGGCAGTCAAAATAACGATAGGCCTAATATGAAAAATGATTCTGGCAATGAACCAGACGCACAATGTATTGTAGTTCTTGCATTTTTAGGTTTTGTTTTTTTTTTTTTACTGTTTTTAAGAGGAACGGTTTTTAATGTTAATATTATGATAGGTAGTAAATAAAACAACAAAATGACATAAACGGATATAAAGGTGCGTTGTCACTGGTGCGACTGCAACGATAATCGTTGAACGATTATCGTTGGACGATTATCGCTCGGCGATGATCGTTGCAGTGGTCATTGTCACTGATGCGATTATTATGCATTCGTTTAGTTGCTATTTGACTTTTGCCAAGTGAAGTACTGAATGGTGAGTTTAAAAAAAAAAAACGGATACTGAGTTATATGTTGATTAAACATTTATTTAGAAGATGAAGAAATTTTTGAAATGCTAAATGTACCACGACCTAACAGACATAACATGTTTACAAGTAGAACAGAAGAAGGTACTTAAAAATATTAATAAACAATCATTTGCAAGATGATAATAGAATGTTTTCTGAGTTCTTCAGACTTATTAAACTTCAGTTTATGGTTGTGTCTAGTTTAATCAATGAGGACGTTATGAAGATGTCTCCAAACTACATTCCATATCCAATCACGGGAGATTAGAAGTTAGCTCTTACGTTAAGATAAGATATGTTTGTTACCCTTATTTAATTTTTGTAAGGCAATGATTTTTTAGAATGCTTGTATAAAAACAAAAATTAATTAATCGAAAAAAGTTAAAGAATGTTTCATAATGTCTGGGTGAATAAGAGAAAATAAATTCATAACTGGGATTGCTCATTTTGAAAATAAAGTAATTTATGAATACAAGTATAAAAAAAAAAAAAAAAAAAAAAAAAAAAAAAAAAAAAAAAAAAAAACAGACACATATGTTTAGTTCTGGTGTTCAAAATTATAAGTAAAAGTAATCTGAAGAAAAATGTAAACCTGATGTTAAATATAAACTCCGAAAAAATAATTATCAAAGACACTCAGTCTCCTTTACCAATCAAGTGTCAATACACCCACTCAAACTAGAAAAATCGTCCAACGACTGCGATTATGACTGCTCCAGGAGCAGACCCGTACGATTGCAGTCAGCGACTCTGCCGGCAGTCGCGTCAGTGACAACGGCGCCATTGAAGACAATGCTTAGCAGGCGCTCTACGATTATCGTCCAACGACTATCGTTCAACGATTATCGTTGCAGTCGCACCAGTGACAACGCACCTATATCCGTCCTCCGCCCGCAAAAATGCTCCAAATTGTATGCAGTTTTCATATTTCTCGATTGTCGTTCTGGGCGGCGGACGGATATATACGTTTACTTAAGTTTTCTTGCGGGCCAAAGACGGATATATCCGTCTTCTCAAATTTTATTTTCTTTATAACATGTGCAAAAAAATTATTTCAGCACTGAAAACAGTTTTTTTATAACACATAAATTATTTTGAACAAATTAATAACAAGAAATTACCACATTATGTTTTGAACTTTTGCTTAAAATAATTCCGTCTCAGCCCGTGATTTAATGTAGCCCGGGAAGGGTTAATTTAATAATCAATGTAATTAATTTTGCCCCTTGAGTTTGGAATAAAACACTTTGAAGAGCAAAGTTTAAACAAAATTTACCCGATCTATTTTGAGATCAATGAAAAATACATCGCAACAGACACTCCTTGTAGTATAAGATTTAATGAAAAAGGTTTTTAGAATAGAAACTAATTGTGGATCTCTAAATAAAAAATCAAATATTTAAACATACTAGAGATTGCTAACTGCTCGAAATTAGACCAAAATTTTACTTGAACTTGACCCAATTCTTTTACAACTGAAACATCCTCCTGTTTTGCCAGCATTGTTATTACGCAGTTGTCTAAAGCTGTGTCCGCACTGGCCGAACATGTTTGCTAAAAAGTGCTGAACAGTTGTTTATTTGTTGTTATTTATTTCTTTTATTGTCAGTAATTGTTCGTTAGAAACATTTGTTGATTTTTGTGTTTACCAAACAAGTTCGCCATGAATGTCTTGTCTGTTGGGATGTGGCTTAGTGATTCAATAAATTACCTTTCTTCTGTAAGATTAACATTGAATCTTTGAAAGTCCTTAGGGCATAGCATTGGGTTCTATGATTTGAATTGTTATGGAATGCTGCTCGCCTGCTGGACAACACCTTTCTAATTTTACACGTGATTACAATGAGCTTAGAACAACACACACAAAGCACACACAAGGTTCTCCTACACAAAAGCTCAGAAAAAGGGAGGAAAAGATGCTTGCCTGTGTTAATATATAGAAGATAAGTCTGTTAATTTAAGGGCATTCTCTTGGGCTGGTTACTATAGGTACAATCTAAATAATGTATTGTATACTAAATTATATTTCTTTTAGAATAAAAATTCAAATTTAATGTGTTTTTCTGATTTTTACTGAAGTTTTCAAGTACACTCTTCATAGTTGAAAACTGTGTTGAATTAAAAAAAAAATAATAATAAAAGAAATAAAATACCCCGTTGCAGCAGACTTGCGTACTCACCGAATTTCCAAACGATCTTGAGATATTGTATTTTCCCCATAAACACCATAGGAATCTGTATGTAGGTTTGCTGCCTTGGGATGTTGTTAGAAAATGTAATAGTTACGTTAGGTAAATGTCAAACTATATCAATATTCGGCACTTTTTATTTTTCCCCATAAACCCCATTGGGGTGAGTATGTAGGTTTGCCGCCATATGGGTGTTGTAAGCAAATATCAGTTAAATCATTGACTTTGTACACTACGTGAGTAGACTTCTCATAGCATAGGCGTGTGTGAAGCATATTGACGGTGGTGCGATCTCGTGCGGCGTCCATCGAAGTACGCGTAGCATATGATAGATAAATCAGTATTACCACTCTTCTAAACCAAGGATGAAACATTTTATAACTGAAAGTTATGTTTATGTTTTGGTAAAATGTTTTGGCAGCACTGTAAATTCAGCTGAATAATAACAACATCGATGGCAGCGACTCTGGTGCGTCGTCCACCAAACTTCCAAATTTTTGCCTCAAACTAAATGCATTGGATGAGAGGTCTATTCACGTTAGTGTACATAGTCAATGGTTAAATCCTACCTAGTGAATGTACATACCAAATATTATCAAGTTATGGTGTTCTTTTCAATTTCCCCATAGGGGTGAGTATATAGGTTTGCTGCCATGTGGGTGTTGTAAGTAAATATCAGTTGAACCCTACCAATTGAATTACATACCAAATTTTATCACGTTATTCCAATAAATAAGCGAGATACAGAGTTTTGTAGATTTCCCATAAGATTAACATGGAAAACCTAGTTTTGGCTTTTCTCCGTAACCTGTTAAGCCAAGTTAAAAATTCAAAATACTAAATTGTTTGTTTTTTAAGCTCTTTTAAATGGTTTTAGTTTAAATTGTTGAATTTTGAAAATTATGCTCCAAAAATGCAAAAAAGCCATTTTTGACCCTTTTGAAACCCCATAAAACCCCGTTCCCATAACCCGATCATGCTGGTTCGTGAACTCATGAAAATAGACCTAGTCATACACCTTCATACCAAATTTCATCAAAATCGGAGGTCCTCCTCAAAAGTTATCAGTACCATGGACACACATACACACATATGTATGTGTGTGTATATACATATATATGAAAATGAATGAACGGTGTTTTTTGATTCTGGGGACCTCAAAATACAAAGGTAACATGGTCCCGGGCTTAGGTCTTACCATGGCTACTACCGTAATAGCGTATTCGCTATAGGGAAATTCGCTAAAATGCAATAAATAAAAAATTGAAATGAAAAAGTAAACATCGTTACATTTCTCATATAATCAAAGCCCTCATCAACAATTATTGATTTTAAACTAAATCTTGACACCAGCAATGAGAAGCAATGACTAAAGAATAAGTATCAGGAAATTCCACAGGTTAAAATGAGTGAAGAAAAAGATAAGGGGTTGGGAGTCACTCTGGATTGTTTCGAACGTAAAATCAAAGAACCAGATCCTGAAGCAGCAACAGACAATGCAAAAAACACTGAACGTCCAAAAACTGCGGAGGAAAAAGAAATTGAAAACATGTTATCGGGTGAAGGGCCAGATGCCGACTCGGGGCCGCCCGAGGTGACGATCGTCCGACGAGAGGAGTGGAGCAAGATCGAGCGCCCGGGGGAGTATATTACATATAAAGAGCCTTTGAAGTTCGTTCTAATGACTCACACAGGCACCAGCTCCTGCTCAAAGAGTGACGAATGTATCAGGCTTGTGAGGACTCTGCAACGGGTCCACATCGCCCTCGGATACGCAGATATTATCTACAAGTAAGTCGTACAATTAGCAGAACTATTGTATCTGATGTTGTAAATATACCTGACAACTGGACGTTTTTTTATGTTATTTGGGAAGTTATCAGAACAAAGTTTAAGTTCTCTTATTTTACACTAGATAAATTTTTATGTTTATTTACAGATTAAAAAAAAAAAATTGTAAGTTTTGAATTTCTGAATTGAGGTTTTTCTTAAGTTTTCCAAGAAAATGCTGGATCCTCAGATACTAACTGATAGATGAAAAACATTACAGATAAATTTTTTAAATGGATCTAAATGTTGACAACATGCAACAGATATTTAAAAATTATCCCAATAAAACTGGAAATCATAATTTTCTTATAGTTCTGAATTGATTAATAATTTAATAATTTTTTATTTGTTTTGTACGTAGCTATCAAATGATAAAAAATTATTAACAAGTGAGATCTTCCTTAAAACCTTAATTATTTTCTTGTGTAAATTTAATTAAATAAACGAGATCAGCAAACTACTTCTAATGCCTTTGTCTAATGTCACTACTGACAATCACTAAATGTTTAATACGCAGAGTTTATCATAATTACTCTGGTCATTATGTGCCACACCTCTACGTCTATTGTTACTACAGATTGTAACTATGTCCAATGCATGTCTTTTAATGTTTTTACTTGCAATGCCTGAGTGTCGCTGTGTCTAACCCCTAAAATTTGTTGACACAAAACGGATTGTCACTATGTCTAACATCTATTTCTAATGTCACTATTTTGCCTAAAAATTGTGTATTTTTTCACTACACAAGGCACTGTGTGTCCGACATCTGTATCTATTTCCATTACGGATCATCACGATGCTTAACACCCACCTCTGTTGTCACAATAGTCCATAGGCATCTCCTCGGGGAGGGAACCTTCCCCCTAACTTTGGAAAAGTTCTATATAACAAAATATAAAAACTTCAGAGCTGATAAAATCTCGTAGCATTTATTTGTTCCGTATGGCCTTCCAAAAATGTTAGTCACGCTAAGCCAATGTTAAAGTCTATCAATATGTTTAACTCCTATGTATGTTATCACTATATCGACAATCACGATGCTTAACACACACCTCTGTTATCACCACAGTCTTTCACTATGTCTAACACCTACATGTAATGTTACTATGTCTTTCACGTATGTCTCATCATCACTGCTGCCTGTCTTTAGATCTTAAGCCTAATGATGCACTATGGACCATCACTATGTCTAACGCCACTCCAGGTTGTGTTCAGTTTCCTGATCGGCGGAGACGGCAAGGTTTACGAGGGCCGCGGCTGGGAGTGGGAGAGTGCCTGGATACCCAAGTACGATGAGGAAATCGGCCAGGCCATGAAAATCGCCCAGATCGGGTACTATGGGGGTGAGTCTTACATTAAGAAATCTCTTCACCCTGTTTCAATGGAAGGTAGCTAGCTATTGGTATAGCTCTGGCGCTGACTTTTTATAATGATTTCAGATTGTGAAAAATTGAAATTTAAGTTTTTTACATCAAAGAGGTTCCCAGTAGATGAATGGAAAGTGATGGAAATAATTTTTTATCATTCTGCACGTAATTAGCCTGTTTTGGTTTTCTAAATAGTACCAAAACCATTGACTATGTACACTAATGTGAGTAGACTTCTCATACCATAGGTGTGTGTGAAGCATATTGACGGTGGTGCAATCTCTTGCGGCTAACATGGAAGTAAACGTAACATATGATAGAAAATCAGTATTACCACTCTTCTCAACAAAGGATGAACCATTTTATAACTGAAAGTTATGTTTATGTTTTGGTAAAGTGTTTATGCAGCACTGAAAAATTCAGCTGAATAACAAGATCGATGGCAGCGCCTCTGGTGCAGCATACACCAAACTTCAAAATTTTTGCCTCAAACTAAATGCATTGGATGAGAGGTCTATTCACGTTAGTGTACATAGTCAATGCCAAAACCATTTATTTTTTGTCCTAGGACTGAAAAGTCAGCTGTTTGCTAAGTATTATTATCCTATACTATAATACGAGCAATGTCTGAAGGGATGTGTGTTCCACGATATCACAATCTAGCGGGTGGATTTTGCTTAAACTTAGCATTTAAGAGTGTTTTGGCACAAAAATAAGTTTAGAAACAGTTTCAAACCCAGGAAAAACCAAATTTGGTCTAATTTAAAGTGTTAAAATAGTAATTAATTTTTAACATTGGTCTTATGGGTTGAGGGTTGCTATTTTGGTAACGAAATAACAACAAAAGGTATAAAAAAATAAAGGAACATTAATGTTAAGCAGTCTTTTTGAACCAGCTGTTTACTGTGAAGAAGTATAGTTGGTTGTTGATAGAATTTTAATGGCTTTATTACCGTGACACTATATCAAAAGTGTATTAAAACCAACGAGCAAGGCTCGGTTAACCTGATACTTATTATTCATTTATAAATTTTAAGGTGCAGAATTTTGAAATTCAAACGTTATAAAGAGCTCTGCTTGTAAATAACAGAAATGTAAACACTGCATATTACCTACTTTGTAAATATAACCTCGAAAATACAACTTTTAGTTAATATTTTTAACAATAAAAAGTAATTCTGCATCATGATAAAAACATTGTTCATCACGCCAAGCAAAAGTGTCTTTTTGATGCTTAATCGGTTTTTAAAACTCTTCTGTGCCTTGTTTTTAAACACGATTGCGCACCAAAAAGATCCACTTTTGCTCCTAGCGATGAAAACTACTATTACCTCACAGAGTGTAGTTAAAGATTTCATAAGATTTTGTAGTAGACAGCAAATCTTCACTGCAAAATTGGAAATATATAGGAATCTAAAACTATTCAAATTAATTATATATTATTATTTGAAGAACCATATTGAAACCCATAAATTCTTCACATGTTTTTCATGTCTTTACTTTGATTAGATACAGAAGATAAAACCATAGCTACAAACATAGTAATTTATTGTGATGGTATGCAAGCAATCTGGTGAGTATTTTAAGATGAATTTGACTGAAGGGTGAGTGTGATGATTGTGATAAGCAATGGAAATAAAAAGTAAAACATCGCTACATTTTACATATTATCAAAGCCACACCTCATTAACTTTTTAAACAAAATCTTGACACTAGCAATGCAAAACAATGGTATATGTATCAGGAACTTTCACTGGTAAAAATGAGTGAACGATTTAAAGGTAGTTTCGAAGGAAAAGATAAGAGATTGGGAATTACTCTGGATTGTGATTTGGATCAGGTGAGGTGTTGTGGATTTGTTACTGACAAAGACCATCTGATTCATTCGTCCCCCATTAATAGCCTGATGAACAGAGAGAGATAGCTAGGTCCAATTTCAAAAAGCTTCTTTCTCGGGATCAAACTTTTAGATTTATAGGCCAGCTCTATAACAGCATGGTTAAAAGGAGCTAAATGTAAAATAACTAATGTTTTCAGATCATTCCAAGAAAAAACTTGAGCAGAAGCAAGAGAAACTGATGTGTGATCTGATAGAAGTAGGGATGTACAAGGAAGCCATCATGTGGAACGCCTCCATGATCACCGACTATAATGTACCATCAAATATTGACATTTTGTAGATTCATAAACCCTACTAGCAAAGGTGATTAGACTGGCAGAAAAGTAACCATAATGTATTCTTGAATTTTACATATAATGTATTTATATTATGAAAGGTTCAAGGTTCAATAAATACTCAACTCCTATACATTAACCATAGGCGGCTCTAGACTAAATTTTCTGGGGGGGCTAAGGCTTCAGAAGTGTTCGCTGTAAATACCCCCCCCCCCTCCCCCGCAACCACCAATGCAATGACGTCATCGGCACAACAGCAGAACGACTTCAACGTTCTCATTACGCTTTGACTATGCAATCCAATGTTGTATGTTAAGTGGCCTTATTTATAGAACAATATTATAAATTACAATAATCAAAATGAAATATCTGGAAGAGTCCCTAATGAATGTATTCAGAGTAACAGAATAATGTGGAACGCCAACATCGTTTACTAACTTTGGTCTTAAATCAAAATGCTAAAATTTGTTTCTCACTTTGTAGCTCGTAAATGTGCTAACGAAGCTAGGCTAGATTCTATGGAAACATCTGAAAAATGTATATAGTATAACTTACATAAGTTACTGTTGAATATAATGCAGAAAACGGGAAAGAAAGAAACCAAAGACGAGTCCGATCGGATGCGAGATAAGTTTTTCACCACTCTACATTGAGTTCATATATCATTAAGGATATTCAATCTAAGAAATTACGGTTATATTTAAATAACGGTTATAGTTAAAATTATATGGTTTATAGTTTGGTATTGGATTTCCTCCAAAATATTAAAAATTCCAAAATCAGCAAAACTAAAATTACAAAAAAATACTAAATATTACTATGTTACAATAAAGTCTGACAAGGACAGTTAAGGGGATAATTGATAAGTCTACTTGATTACGAGCTTTCATTGGCAAAGATAGGCTTATTTGTTTATTCACGTAACCCGTTATGTCACTCATTGCTGCGCCTTTACAAATTTAAACCCTCATGATAGCCAAGTTCATCCTTACTGATGGGTACTGAACCAGACCTATCTGGTTCGGGGTTTTGTGAACAGTTGGCCTAATAGGCCATCGATGCAGGTGAACGATAACTTGATGGGGACTAAGAAGCAGACGCCAAAACTAATTCATGGCCTAGCTGGGATCAATCCATGGGATCAACCCTGTTATGAGTAAAACATACAAAACCAAGCTAGATTACCTATCAACTTGTTAATTGGAGAATGAATATAATATTATCAGTACTCAATACCACTGTAAATAGATTCGTTGCTCAGTACCAAAACCAAAAAGTGACAGATAGCAGACGGGTGCTATATCAAAACTTGATATCTGCAATTTACTATTTTGTACTGCAAGTAATATTTGACAGAAAGCACAAAAAACTGCGCCCTGACATGTAGCTAGGGAGGGCTACTCTCTAGGAGATAAGACATATAACAGTGTAGAAAACCATAAAGCCTAACCGTGAAAATAACATGTACAAATAGCTGAGAGAAAATAGCTCTTTTTCTTCATACAATTATTATTCATTGACATTTTTATGAATAATAATGATTACATTATATCATTTCACCCAACTCTATGCAGAGTCTATTAATGTCAAATTGCATTTTCAAAACTCCAGTCGGCATATAAGTTATTATATTTATATAATATGTTTTTTACCATGCCCAGGAAATCTTGGGGGGCTTAGCCCCCCCCAAGCCCACCCCTTTAGCCGCCTATGACATTAACACAAATTTAGTTCCTAAAACTTCTTTGGAGGGCTTTTAGTCTCCACAAACATTATGAAGTATTAGACAATGATGTTAAAAATATTTATAAAAATTGATTAAAAATTATTTACAGGGCAAATGAAATACATTGACTTTCCCTCGACCACCTAAATTGGTTGAGAATTTGAATTAAATTTCCTACGGCAATAATGTAATTAAATATGGAAATATTATTTTGTTGTTTAGGCAATAGTGGTTAGAAGATTTTAATCAAGATATTCCGTTAAGTAAAACTAGTATACGTGTTGCTCGAAATTGAGCAATTTACTTTAATACAATACAAATGTTACTTTTAGCTCAAAATCAACGACATCCGGCCAATCCACTATTGTGAATATCTTTAATCACCAAAACAACACGTATTTACAGCTGATTATTAACAGATGTATAAAATGCTTTATTCAATCCCAATGTTATTTAAATGGGAAATTTTGAGATTTCAATGGTGGATAGCGCCTTTATTTTTAGTCTGATTCTCATCAGTTTTTGGCAGAAAAAACTACAGACCAAGCCCTATCCAACGACACCAAAAACTTGATAATCAGTTGAAAATTGTAGGAGTTCTCAAGACAAAAAAACCCTTAGCGTATTGAATAAGTATAGATAACTAAATCCTCACATGGAGTTAAAAAAATTAAAAATAGAGTTAAAAATATAATTAAAAATTAAAATAGAGTTAAAAAAATTCTTAAGAGAAAAAAAAATCCTATATAGGCTTGAATTAAAATTGATTCCCTTAATTAGGAAGTAATTTTTTAGGATTTTTAACTAGTTACTGGTATAAGAATGTAATTATAAAATCGGATTTGGTGATAATAAAAAAAAATCTTGCTGATAATTATTAGGGAACTAAGTTTAAATAAATACGATACCTATAGTTTTTCAATAACTATTTTCTTTATTCCTTTCTCCCTCCTCTGCTATTGTGTGGTTCCAAACATAAAAAAAAACAGAATGTTTCTAGTTTTGAGTTTAATATAATTGACTATTACATATTATATTTAGTGTTTATGATAAGATAAGTTCTCAGTTTGTTGTCAGTTTTAAAAACTGTTTCTACATAGTGGACATTTTGTGTTTATATTTTCTTGTGCTTGTGTTTCACTATAACCTCTCTGAAAGCTGGAATCCCTATTACTTATTCTTAGTGTTTGTTTTAAAATGTGAAACTGGAATAATAAGTGCCCAATCTTCAGCTATTTATATAAATAGCGTATTTGTGAATACGCTATTAGAAAATGTACATTATGCAATATATAGAATTATGAATACCAGTAAGTTTTATGAGTTTGTATTCTTATATTTAACAATTTTACAAAAACTCTACTTGCACTACATTGAAATACCAACCAAAACTTTGGGGAATTAAAAATGCCAAAAGGCATTTTAAAGGTTAGAACCATTTTCAAAATTTCCTATTGTGCCTGTTATGTACATGCCTAGTACGCCTTTCATGGTAGCTTTGATAAAAATATAATCATTGTCACAATTTTTCAAAATAATTTATGTAAATTGAAACTCCTTGTTATTTAGGCAAGAGTGGTTAGAAGATTTTAAACACGATATTATTGTTCTGGAATCTTATCCCCTCTTCAGGTGAAAGTATACCTAGGAACATAAGTTAGTAAAAAAAAAACACACCAGGTGAATATGACTATTACTAACTGACGTTGCTAATTTTGTTGTATTCTAGGCATTACTTCCTTCTGAAGATGAGATAAGATTTCAGATCCTGAAACCTCGAGAATTTGTTTTTACTAATTAGTGATGGAAAATTTCCGCAAAAAGACTAAACAATACTAAACAATAACATAAACTAACCACCACCTTCAATGAACTTTAAACAAAGAACTTATTAATTTGAAAATCCGTTGTTCATGTTTAAAATGTGATCACGATTTTTTTATACCATAATTTCATTTTAGATTAGCCATGCCCACAATATCAATAGGATTTGATATAAATTGTCAGGTATGTTGGTACGCCTTCAATTTTTCACCAGCAGCATGTAGATAAGACTCACATGTTGCATGTTAAATTTGAAGGCGTCAATATCCAATAAATAATTCAATATTATTTGAAACACTCTTTTGATGCTTAGTTATTTTTCCTCGGCAAAATAGTATAACATTGATTTGAATCAAACACATAAACAAAAACTAGAAGTGGATATTAAGTTGGTATTGACAAAAAATTATAAAAGTAATTAATTTATGGTGCTTGGAAAAGATACTAATAATATCTTTCTTGAAAATACGTAAATGTGTTAGAGTTACACCTAAACAAACTATATTGATCTAGATTTTCCTTATTGAAGTTGACTTATAATATAATTCAATAACGACATCGACTAGGTATGTAGCAACATACCAATACATACAATATTTTACCTAAGGGATTACAATAATATTTCATCAATTATTTTAAAGGTTTAATTAATGTAACTTCTCAACGCATATAAAAATTTGGAATTAATTTTAATGTCATATTAGCATTTGGTGTTTGAACTAGAGAAGGTCCCCCTGGACAGATTTTCCATGAAATGTGGCATGAAAGTTCTAAATTAATAATGATTCAATTATTTTTAATTTTTATTTAATATATTATAAAAAATCAAATAAAAAAACTAGATGACTCCCAAAAACCTTAACATTTGTAAAAACGTCTCTAACGATTTTTATTTAAATTTTGTTGTTTATTGAGGGTGAAAAGCCAGATAAAATGACACAACGTGTACTCGAGGGTTATAAAGCAAAGTTACAAAAAGTAATTCTTAATTTTTTTTTAGAAAATTTGTCAATTTGTAGTAAGTTTTACTTATCACTATTGAAAAACGCTCAAAACAACATATGTAATACAGTATTTTAAACTATTACACAACGTTAAATTATTGGAAAGAAATTGCAATTCTATGTCTAGCGGTAAACGCAGTATGTTGCGAAAGTAGCTGCGCTCATTGGTGGCCTTCCACACTACAAACAGAGCTATCAAGACATTGTTGTATTATTCCTGTGAGAGAGTTTGTGTCTGTCTACTGGTGTAGTCCATAGTGACAGTTTACTTTCACTTGAGACCCTCGCTAACGTCGTTGCCACCCGCAGCGCCCTCGGAGCTCCCCTGGGTGTCCAGGTTGTCTTGGGGCTCGCTGCCGCCCTCCGAGCGGTTCCGCCCCCTGGGCCGGCCCCTGACGCACGTCTGGTGGCAGTACACGGGCCACGAGAGGACCGTCAACTCCGACGTGAAGTGCGCCAGGATCCTGCGAAATATGCAGCGAGAGTGCGTGGATCGAGGATACCCGGACATACCGTACAAGTAAGGTACATCGGACCGAACATCGAACCGAACAAGATATCAGACCGAGCATCGTACCGGACAAATTCACGGAGCGAAGTGAAGTAAGTTAAGAGAGAGAGAGAGAGGGATAGCGTGAGTGACTGAGAGCGCTAGAGGATGCGGTGCGAGGGGAGGGCCGTTCGTTCCATTGGAACAATTGTGAGCGTTCGGGGCGACGCTCGGGACAGCGTTTGGAGAAAAATTGACCCTGACACACTACCGTACATCGGACCGTAAACCAGACCTATATTTTCTTTGATGTTTCGCCAGAAAACCGCCTCCAGTGCGACGTTCGGTACGGTGCTCGATCCGGCGTCTGGTACAGTTTACGGAACCGGACTTGCGTTTTTTTTGTCCGGTACGATGCTCGGTCTGACGCACGGTCCCGGCAAAGTCGCCGGCTGTATAGGGGCACAATATAGAGTTAACTGCACCTTGTAGAAGCAATCAGCTTAGTAGTAGATTACACTCTAGTATTTTATTTGGTATCATCCTAATTTATATTTATAAACTTGAGATGGCTAAATTAAGTCTAACTTTAACTCTGTACATTTAAATTAAATCACTTAGTAAGCGATCACAGATTCACAGACCATATAAAAGTTACTTGAAAGTTCTAATGTTGCATGTTAACATAGTCAATGATGTAAGTTCATTGACACAACATTTCAGGTCAGTCTTGTGTCCAGTTTCGTGATCTGCGGCAACAGCAAGGTGTATGAGTGCAGGGGTCTGGGGTTCGAGCCCGACCGCAGCGGTGACAACAGGGGCTTCCCTACCCGATGTCTGGACATCGCGTTCCTGGGCTTCTACCAATGTGGGTCTACTGTGAGTGAACCAGAAAACACTGATGACCTGACAGAACCCCTAACCTGACCTAACACAACTTAAAGTAACCTATACCAAACTAACCTAAACTATAGTAAAATGCATGAAAATAGTCCGATGGAAATTTTAACAGCTGTTTCCCCCCTCACCCCCTCTCGCTCTGCAATGTTGTTATTTTTTTGTTATGTTTACCATGTGTAATAGCCTACAGTATAAAAATGTGTTTCAGAATAAATTTGGCAACAATGTTTTGACACTCATCGGACTATTTTCGTGAATCCTACTATAGGTTAATCTAATCCTACAAAACCTAATCTAAAATAACCTAACCTGACTCATTACCTTTAAATTGACTTAACGGACCCACGTTCTCATAAGTTAGGGAGTAATTTATGCACGGTGAGTTTAAAACGTAGGCAACTTCATCTGAGGTGAAGTACGTTCTTTTCTTCAACAGAAGTCTTCAAGAAAACGTAATTGGCCAATTTTGTATAATACCATAAAGTTCCTTCCAATTTGAATTCGGGCAAATATGCCAAAACCCTGACATAAGTTGTTAACACCTCGCATCGCTACCCGATGGACGGTGCTTCCAGCTGAAGATCAGAGATCAGATGTTAGTCTATAAGTCTCGTCACTTAAGTTGACGAATGGCCAAAAACAGCTGAGATGGGTGAAGGGGGTGAGGGGGTATTTAAAAAAAATTTAATACGTTACATGTTAATTTCACGGAACAGCTGATTATCCAATAATTTTAACTGAATAGTAGTGCAAATTTATCCGTCAAGTTTTGTGGCGAGGCTTATAAAACTTACTACGTCATATACGGTACTAAAATGACGTCATGGCCATTTAGCAGTTAGGCCTGTATAATGTAGTATGACTTTGGCATAGGACAATACAGTTTCCTCTACAACTTACTATAGAGGAAGTCCCCGATGTTGTGTCCAATCTGGAATTGTGGCAATAGATATTTTTACATCTAATAATGTCCCCAACAATAATCAAAATCAAATTTCGTTAGATTTTCAGTTCATGCCCAACCTGGTTAGCGCCCGGTCTTAAATTTTTGACTAAAATTGCAGCTGATCAGACCACATCCCATCACATAAACTTATACAAATGCTT
This sequence comes from Neoaliturus tenellus, assembly GCA_030545055.2. Lineage (NCBI taxonomy): Eukaryota > Metazoa > Arthropoda > Insecta > Hemiptera > Cicadellidae > Neoaliturus > Neoaliturus tenellus. Next base: position 86,825,275 of record CM061537.1, read on the forward strand.
ATGTGTTTCCAGATGAAATGCCAAATTCGAAGATGATGAGCGCAGCTAAGAATTTCGCAAAATATCTCGTCAGGAGTAAATTTGTTCCGAAGAGACATTATGCCTTGTCATTTCTGAAAAAGAAGCACCTGGAGAGACCAGAAGGGAAGAGAAAACCGGAAGAATCGTCTTGTCTTGTATTGTCATATGGGAGCTCATCTTCGGAGTAAAAATTAAATAGACCCGTCGCAGCAGACCTGCGTACTTAGTTAATTTCCAATGGCAATATTTACATGCCTGTACCAAATTTCATAATGATCAGACGATTTTTGCAATAGTTATCGTGTTCACAAACACTCAAAATTAAAAATTCTATTTCCCATATACGCCCATGTTAAATTTTTTTACTAAATCTTTATTTGCGAAGTTTTAAAAGTGTTTCCAACAAAAAAACCACTACGTATCCAGAAAGTACACATAAAAAGCTACAAATTGATATATACAATTATGGAATCGCAGAGTGGACCCTAATTACGGATATTGTATAGCTCCTATGAAAACGACGGTAATAGCATTATTCCAAAGGAAATTCGCTAATAGTTTTTTGCACGATTTCATATTATAAGATCGAAATTTTTAACAATTATTTGTTACTATATTAATCACCAAACTATATAATAAACTCTTTGTTTACAAAAATATAGGTAGCACATCAATATAATTGAGTGTAATTTCTTAACCACACAATTCATTCTATTTATTACAATGCATTTATTTATGTGACGTCTAATTACACAGTTTCGGCTCCCCTATACACAGTTTCGGCACCCTTTGCAGTTTCGGCTCCTCTTTACACAGTTTCAGACCAATTAAAACAGAGTCAGCCCTCCTTTATATAGATAGTTTCGGCCCCCTTTTATACAAGTTTGGCCCTCTTTTAAACAGTGTATGTCCCCTCCCTTTATACAGTTTCGGCCCCCTTTTCCCTACAATTTTGGTCTTCCTTTAAACAGTCTCGTTCCCCTGCCTTTATACAGTTTCGGCCCCCTTTTCCCTACAATTTTAGTCTTCCTTTAAACAGTCTCGGTCCCCTCCCTTTATGTAGTTTCGGCCCCCTTTTCCCTACAATTTTGGCCTTGCTTTAAACAGTCTCGGTCCCCTTCCTTTATACAGTTTCTTCCCACTTTTCCCTACAATTTTGGTCTTCCTTTAAACAGTCTCGTTCCCCTGCCTTTATACAGTTTCTTCCCACTTTTCCCTACAATTTTGGTCTTCCTTTAAACAGCCTCGGTCCCCTCCCTTTATACAGTTTCGGCCCCCTTTTCCCTACAATTTTGGCCTTGCTTTAAACAGTCTCGGTCCCCTTCCTTTATACAGTTTCTTCCCACTTTTCCCTACAATTTTGGTCTTCCTTTAAACAGTCTCGGTCCCCTTCCTTTATACAGTTTCTTCCCACTTTTCCCTACAATTTTGGTCTTCCTTTAAACAGCCTCGGTCCCCTCCCTTTATACAGTTTCCGCCCCCTTTTCCCTACAATTTTGGCCTTCCTTTAAACAGTCTTGGTCCCCTCCCTTTATGTAGTTTTAGCCCCCTTTTCCCTACAATTTTGGCCTTCCTTTAAACAGTCTCGGTCCCCTTACTTTATACAGCTTCGGCCCCTTTTCCCTACAATTTTAGTCTTCCTTTAAACAGTCTCGGTCCCCTCCCTTTATGTAGTTTCGGCCCCATTTTCCCTACAATTTTGGCCATGCTTTAAACAGTCTCGGTCCCCTTCCTTTATACAGTTTCTTCCCACTTTTCCCTACAATTTTGGCCTTCCTTTAAACAGTCTCGGTCCCCTTCCTTTATACAGTCTCGGTCCCCTCCCTTTATACAGTTTCCGCCTCCTTTTCCCTACAATTTTGGTCTTCCTTTAAACAGTCTTGGTCCCCTCCCTTTATGTAGTTTTAGCCCCCTTTACCCTACAATTTTGACCTTCCTTTAAACAGTCTCGTTCCCCTTACTTTATACAGCTTCGGCCCCCTTTTCCCTACAATTTTGGTCTTCCTTTAAACAGTCTCGGTCCCCTCCCTTAATGTAGTTTCGGCCCCCTTTTCCCTACACTTTTGGCCTTCCTTTAAACAGTCTCGGTCCTCTTCCTTTATACAGTCTCGGTCCCCTCCCTTTATACAGTTTCGGCCCCCTTTTCCCTACAATTTTGGTCTTCCTTTAAACAGTCTCGGTCCCCTCCTTTAATGTAGTTTCGGCCCCCTTTTCCCTACAATGTTGGTCTTCCTTTAAACAGTCTCGGTCCCCTTCCTTTATACAGTTTCGGCCTCTCTCTTTACAGTTTCGGCGTGGGACCGGTCGGCGGCCTCATAAAGCCATAAAATGCGAGCGCTCGTCACCGACCCGAGTTGTTATAATTATGGGGGTTTATGGGGGCCGTAATCCGAGTCCATAAACAGGCGCATCTCGGCCATAACGAGACTGGAACGTCTCTGTGCGCGGAAACGAAAACAGTGTCATTACATTGTGGGTAATTGGCGTATTGCGCGAGTAATTGAAGGTAAATATGACTCGAAAATAATGGCAATGCTCCGTAAACTGTTTGAATGCATGCACAATAGAATAATGGCCTTTAAGATTAGTATTAAATAGAAAATTAAATTAAAATATTAGTGAATTACTTCCATCAAGGCTCCACCACACAGGACTTTAAAAAATCTAATGTTATATTTAAGGCCAATCTTTGATACGAACTTGGGTAACAACGAATCTGAAAACATTTGAGACTTAAAGGCGTTGATGTTTGGCACTGGAAGATCCTCTTTGCTCTTAGGTGCTCATCACTAAGAAAAGGGGCTTCAAATGTTCTTTAGGGCTCCGCCTCACATTACTCCAACATTTTTATATAATATCATCCTTATGGCCAAATTTAAGTAAGAATCAAGGGGAAAAAACGAATTTCTGAACCTATATACTGTAACTCACGGAGCTGAAATTTCGCCTGGACGTTTGTCTTTGCTCATAGATACTCTCTAGAAACGGCTATGCAAAATTTCTTTGGGCTCCATCCCAGGACTTCAAAATTATTATAGGAGTAATTCTTATGGCCAATTATCAATACGAATAAAATAATATAAAATAATGAAGGGCTCAAGGGGTTGAACTTTTTCATAGCCGTTCCTCTTTGCTCAAAGCTACACATCAAAGATTCTAAATTACTATAGAGCCTACAGGGGTTGAAATTTGGCAAGTACGTTCCTCTTTGCCCATAGTTAGGGCCTACTCAATAAGAAATTGTTTTGCCAATAAAAGAAACTTCAGTTTTCCATCCCACAAAATAATAAAATCACTATATTATGCCTTCGGGGCTAGAATTTGAAGTTTACGTTCCAGTAGTATAGATATGTTGCTCCCAAAACATGAGGGGGTGCGAGGGGTGCGAATTTCCTAACAGTCCTATAGACCTATTTTAACCGGTTTTCAGTGATTTTTGCCTACTTTTTGGCAATTTTACAGCACTTTACAGGAATCCCGAGGCATAAAACAATTGATAGAGGAGGGTGACTGCACCATGAGGGGGTGCGAATTTCCTAACAGTCCTACGTAAGGACTAGTCCCGCGCAAGGACTAGTCCCGCTTGCTATTGTATTCAAATGGTCCTTCACATGGACTAGTCCCACGTACTATTGTATTTAAATTGTCCCGCGTAAGGACTATTGTATTTAGATAGTCCCGCGTAAAGACTATTGTATTCAGATAGTCCCGCGTAAGGACTATTGTATTTAGATAGTCCCGCATGAGGACTAGTCCTGTGCAAGGACTATTGAATTTAAATAGTCCGGCGTAGGGACTGTTGTATTTTAATGGTCCTCCGCAAGGACTATTATATTAAAATGGTCTGGTGTGCTATTGAATTTAGATAGTCCGACATAAGGACCATTATATTTATAGTCCGTTGTAGTGATTTTCAACTCTCAAAAGAAATTTACACTAATATACAACACTTGTTGTTTCAGCGAGTGATTCAGCTGAGAGGAAAGAGATAAGAGATAACAGACTGACGTCGACTGACCTCGTGATTGCCGATAAAAAGTTTTAGTGAGAATGTTTGGTAATTAGGTTGCTGATAACTGACCGGCGCGGCGCCAGACTCCGTCATTAGTGATAAGAATTTTAATGAGACTTTTTGTTAATTATATCGCCGACTTATCGGTGAATGGTTTTAACAGGGTGATGCAATTTGGACTTTGCCCAAATCAGCCATAGAACTTTAGATATAAAAGAGGCCAGTGTTCAAGCAATATTCAGTTTGCTTCGAGATCTGTCTTAATCGTGGTGAGTAATATTTTAGATAATATCTCTGTTAGTTATTAACTCAATAGACAAAATTATCATAGAATATTTTCATACAATAATAAGATGAGCGTTTTGAGTTATCTTATCAAACCGCCTGACCCAGATGCCATGTTTGTATGATAACGTGATTTCACTCAATCAAAATTGTTGTTGTTTAATCGGCTTGTATGATTTTCACTTAAAATCAAATTAGTTTAATATATATTTTAAATGTTTGGAGTTTAGCTGTTTTGCCAATTTTTTATTTATAGCTGTTTATTAAAAACAATAATATAATATTTTTCACTGGTGCCCATTAAAATTTTTATTCTGATCAGATTTTTGTTTTTCTCTTATAGATCGCATAAGAAGATGGCTGCGATTAAAATTAATTGCAATTTCTGCGGCAAGTTAATATCGAAATCACACATCTCACATCATGTTAAAGTGTGTCCTAAAAACCCAAACAAGGACTCGAGCTCCCGTTATACGAAAAAGTCTTGTGATAAATGTGGAATATCTATTACAAGTAATCATTTTAGTAGACATTACAAAACATGTCAATCTACTACCAATCAACCTTCCACTTCAACGCCTCAAAATAATGAACCACAACCAACACCCAGCACCAGTGGAGCTCAAAATTTGAAACCCTTAATCCAAAAGAAAGCAAGTTATGAATATAAAACCAAATGTCCGAAATGTGAAAAACTTGTAAGAAAATCTAATATGAGTTACCATTTAAAAACACACGAAGAATCAGCTTTGGTTAGCCGTGGTGGAATTGTGGATGAACATGATGGACCCACTCCAGCGAAAAGACCTCGTCTGGATGAAAATCATGTTAAAAATAAATCTGTTTTTTGAAACTTTGCAGGGGGTTATATTTTTAACGATGGCGACAATTTGCAATTTGGTTAAAGGGCCTATCGGTGGTGGTAATACGTTTACACCGAAAGATTCCGAAGTCGAATTAGTGAGATCGGCTTTCGGGGGAGTCGTCAACTTTTATTGCATTGAAAACATTCACGCTATCAAAGACCCGATCATATTTTTGGACGCATATAAAAATATTATCATCAGGAAGATAAAAGAATGGTTGGGTGAATTTGAATTGAAGGTCCGATTTAACTTTCGAATTGATTTCAAGAGGAAAGAACAAGTAGAGGAATTCAACTTTAAAACGAAATATTCTGTGATCGATTTGAGTACCGATATTTCAGGTTTCTACGATTTTGCTAAGGAAAAGTTACTCAACGAAATGGAAGAATTTCAAGCGAAAGGATCCGGTTGGTCTTTATTCAGTATAAGCGATTTGGAAATTCAAGTATGTCGCTATAACCCCCTCAGAGCATCCAGTTATATTCCTCTACCTAAAGATATTGCGGATAGAAAAGCTATTGTTAATGTAAAAAATGATGATGAAAAATGTTTTCTCTGGTCAATTTTATCTGCATTACACCCAGTTGCCGTTAACCCTTATAGAGTCAGTAACTACAAACAGTACGAACACGAGTTTGATGAAGCTTTCAAAGATATAACGTTCCCCGTACAAGTTCAGAAAAATATTATAATGAAATTTGAAAAACGGTCTGGCGTGTCAGTAAATATATATGCTTGTGATTTAACTAAAGACTCTGAAAATTATGATAAGTTTGAGGACTATCCCGGTGCAGGAAAAAATCTAAAAATGCTAAGAAAAGTGACATCTACGTTTTGTATGTAACGAAAAATGAAATACCCAACAGACATGTCAATCTGTTGTATTTGAAAAATGAAAACGGCAATTCACATTATTGTTGGATAAAAAGCATGAGTAGGTTGATAGGTAGGCAACTCAAGAAAAACAGAAATAAGATACATAATTGCAATCGTTGTCTCCAATATTTTGGAACTGAAGCCTTGTTAAAAACCCACAAAGAAACCTGCAACGAGCCAGAACAACAGGATGTTGATGATTTGGATACAATCTTTATATGCAACAGATGTCTCAACGGATTCGATGATGAATTGAAATTAGAAAAACACAGGGAATACTGCAATTAACACAATGCTGTTAGAATCGTCATGCCTAAGGCGATTAAAATTAAAGATGATTACATCAGCCCCACAATACAGTTCAAGTACAAATACAGAAAAATGAAAGTGCCCTACGTAGCGTATGCTGATTTCGAATGCATCTTGACACCAGTGGACGACCAGCGGGGGATCAACACCAAGAAATATCAAGCCCATCAAGCGGCCAGTTTTGCATTGTACGTCGTGAATGCGTCAGACGACTATGACATCCCCTTCGATTTGTATTATGAATATTTAGGCGCCGATGCTGCACAGGTCTTCATAGATGGACTCGTAGACGTTTCAAAGAAAATAGCTCAACTCTACAGTCGTGAAGCAGCGAAGCCCATGTCTTTGACTGCTGCCGAAAAGGCGGAAGCCAGGTTTACTTCGGTTTGCCACATTTGTGGAAAAGTGTTTGATGAAAAAACTGGAAAAGCCGTTCTCGATCACGATCATTTGACTGGGAAATTCAGAGGGGTAGCCCACAATTCATGCAATTTGAATTTCAAAAAGCCCCATTTCCTGCCGGTCTTCATCCATAATCTGAGCAATTATGACGCCCATTTATTTATAAAAATGCTTGGAGCGGATAAGAAAGATATCGTTGTCTTGGCCACCACCGAAGAACGTTACATATCTTTTGAAGTGAAAATTGAAAACGGGGTAAACTTGAGATTCTTGGACTCGTTCAGATTCATGGCTTCCAGTTTAGACAGTCTGGGCAAAAATCTCGCCAAACATCAATTCAAACACACTTCGAAATTCTTCTCAGATGACAAACTGGATCTGGTTATTCGCAAGGGGATTTACCCTTATGATTATATGGACGGTATGGAGAGATTTGGAGAGACGTCTTTGCCTTCAAAAGAATCGTTCTACAACAAATTGAACAATTCAAACGTCAGCGATGAAAATTACAAACACGCGTGTGATGTATGGGAAAAGTTTTCCATAAAAACGATGGGTGAGTATACTCTGCTGTACAATAAAACGGACACCCTACTGCTGGCGGATGTAATAGAAAATTTCCGTAAAGTGTGTTTGAAAACGTATAAACTGGATCCAGCGTGGTATTACACCTCACCCGGTCTGGCCTGGGACGCCATGTTGAAGAAAACCGAAGTAAGTCTCGATATGCTGACGGACACCAACATGGAACTGATGATTTCGAAAGGCATTCGCGGCGGTATCTCTCAGTGCTGTCACAGATACGCCAAAGCCAATAACCCGTATATGCACGATTATGACGCTGGAAAACCGAATGATTATCTTATCTATCTGGATGTAAACAACCTCTATGGTTGGGCGATGATGGAGTACCAGCCCCAGAGGCAATTCGAGTGGTGTACAGACTCTGAACTGGACCAGATTATGTGTAAACTCACAAACGGGCAATTCATCAGTAACAAGTCCGACACCGGCTACATCCTCGAAGTAGACCTCGAATATCCTCAACATCTGCACGACCACCATAGAGACCTACCTCTAGCACCGGAGAACCAATGCCCGCCGGGATCCAATCAGAGGAAACTATTAACAACGCTGTACAACAAAGAGAAATACATCGTACACTACAGGAATCTCCAACTCTATCTGTCCTTAGGAATGGTTCTGAAGAAAATATATAGGGCCATAAAATTTCAACAGTCGGCGTGGTTGAGTGAATATATTAAATTAAACACGGACATGAGAACCAAAGCAACGAACGACTTTGAAAAAGATTTCTACAAGTTGATGAACAACTCGGTGTTCGGCAAGACGATGGAGAATATCAGAAAACACGTCAATATCAAACTGGCCACTCACGAACAGCAGTTGCAAAAGCTAGTGGCGAAACCCAATTTTAAATCCTTGACAATATTCTCCGAGCACTTGACTGCTGTCCATATGGAAAAGACCTATTTGTATTTCAACAAACCCATTTATGTCGGTATGAGCATTTTGGACATCTCCAAAATAGCGATATATGATTTCCATTACAACGTCATGAAACCAAAGTATGGGGACAACATCAGAGTCCACTACGGAGATACCGACTCACTGGTCTATGGTGTGAGGACCAACGATGTATACGAGGACATGAAAAGCATGATCGACTATTTTGACACCAGTGATTACAAAGCGGATAACGTTTACGACATGCCGCGAGTCAACAAGAAAGTCATCGGAAAATGGAAAGACGAACTAGCCGGAGATGTCATGAGGGAGTTTGTCGGGCTGCGATCGAAGATGTACGCATACGACTCGGAAGGAAATAAATCTGGCAAAAAGGCGAAAGGTGTGACGAAATCCGTTGTCAAGAAGGAGTTGAAGCTTGAAGACTACAAATCGTGTTTGTTCAACGAAACGGAAGAATACAAGACGATGAACACCATCCGGAGCAAGGGGCACAACATTTATTCCATATCACAACATAAAAAAGCGCTTTCCGCCAAGGATGACAAGAGGTACATCTGTGAAGACGGACTGACGACACTGCCCTGGGGACATTTTCGGATACCCGTCAGTATGGATGTTGATGAAGATTTCGATCTGGACTGATTTCAACGGATTTTTAAAGACCTGTTTCATTGATGAAAATAGCGTGTTTTAAAAGTGTCTTAAATAAGTGTGTTTAATTGTTTTTCTCAACGATAAAAAATAAAATTTAAAACTCTTTTTTGTAAATCAGCTGTGATGGAAATTGCATCACAACTGATGATTACATCAAAATTTAATACTTTTTTTTTTAATCAGCTGTGATGGAAATTGCATCACTACTGATGATTACATCACAACTGATGATTACATCAAAATTTAATATTTTTTTAATCAGCTGTGATGGAAATTGCATCACAACTGATGATTACATCAAAATTTAATATTGATCAAAATTTTTAATCTTCTGGTTTTCGCCCATTGGAGTGATTGGCGTCTACCTCCAATTGGGACTTTTTATGCCTCAAAAAGTACTCTGTTGAAGGTGGGAACTTTGACGTAGTAACAGAGCTTTGTTACCAATATCCACCGACACCAACATGTTATCCGATCCCCCTCGGATTTTTATCGTACAAATTATACAAGCGTAAATCCCGTCAATATTTTTCATTTACTAGAATTGTAGAAATGTATTAGAAAACTAAATCATCATCTGTACATATTCCTTTTTAACATCATAAGTGAACATGGTCTGTGATACCACGATGACGTAGGCCGTAGTGCCTTTATCAGCGACCGGACCGGAAACCGCGTTTGTAAAATCCAATTCGATTTGGATATCGTTTCTTTTTCTCTCGGTCGAAAACGGATGGAGATGTGTGTCAATCACCATCACCGGGTATTTGTTGATGAAATCGTTTATATTGAGATATACATCATCGTTTTTGAACATGACTTGTCTCATCGAACAGTAGCTGTCGTATAGCAGCCTGTACTTTTTATCCGTGATATTCAAATTTTGCTGCTCCTGCGGGTACCGTTGTCCGTTTATTTTCACGTGGAAATTCTTCATATTTACACTGTCGAACTGACCGGGGTCTTTGGTCTGATCGTTCTTACGACTCGTCTGTAATCCGATTATCACAAAGACCGGATTCAGTATGTTCCGGTAGAGATTCGTTATATCGAACGTGTAATTGGAGCCTATCACACCGAATTTTTCAATACAATCCCAGCGGAAATATTCATATACCAATTCGCCTTTCTCGCTCAATTTCTTTAGCCCATCGATGAGCACGGCTTTCTTGGAGGGGTCGTAATCCACGAGGGGGACTTTCAACACGAAACTGGTAATTTTTATTTTTCCCTCCGCTGCGTCAACAGCATTGGCGCCGGAACCTTCAGTCCAGCGGTAGATGGCATCATCGTCTTCCGCGCGGGTGAACGTTATTTCAAATCCACCCTTGTACATGGGATACTTTAGACTGCCAAAGAAGCCCAGACCCAGGTGGGCCAGCGTTCCCAGTGCTTCGAACTTGCCGCCACCCTTGTCGTAAACCGATTTGAATCCGCTGCTGTAGTACGTGTTTTCCTCCGATCTGCTGTACGTGGTCAACCCTTTGATTGTGCTCGTGATACCGACTTTATCCACTGAATCGATGACTTGGTTGTGTTTTTTCAATTCGATACTCTTGAACAAATAAGCCGCAAAATTGTCCACGAGTTTGATGGGGTCCGTGCTGGCGTAACTAGCACCATTGGATTTCTTGACAACATCCCCTTGGATGTGAAACAATATCCTGTTGTTGTAAAACGAATCCCCGTGGTCCAGTTTGAATGTGGTGAAATTATTGGGTGAATTAAAGTGCAAGTCCGATACCGGTAGGACCGTGACGTATTCGCATCTCGCTATCTTATCCGATGCCTCTTCGTAATATTTCTCCATTCCTAATATAGGTTTTAGGTTTTCCGAATTCCAATGAAAAATAAGAAAACTGTTGTGGAAAGCAATAAAAAATAAAAAACACCGAATTCCTGATCGCTTAATGAAATCGACTACTTGAACAGTTTTACGTTTTTGTACATGTTCAAACGTCTCAACCCGAGATTTCGAAAAACCCTTTTATCTTCAACATTTTTTATTACATCCAAACAACGCTCTACGTAGTCGAGACCCTTCGGCTGAGAAATCAATTTTTCCATCTTATCGTGTATGAACTTTACGATGGCGATTTTTTCATTGTGAAAAGCGTTATTGCCGGCTTCCTCTTCGGCGCGTATAAACTTTAATCTTTCAATCAGTTTATCATCATCATCGATGTATTTGTACTCGACGGGGGCGTGTGAATCTATCAACAATCCGCTGCCCGATGACTGTTTAAATTCTTTCCAGATCTCACCGATCAAATTCACCCATTTCCAAGACTGACTAGACTTGGGGCGTTTCAACTTTGGATCGTTGTTCTGAAAAATCGCATCGGTTTTTATCAGTATATCCTTGTAATTATTAAAGTCCTGAGCTGTGAAAGCACCCGCACTTATTAGTTTTTCACGCGTCGTACCCTCGCCCGGAGACGAGCCACTGATTTCCGCTTTCGTCAACAGACTCCACAATCCCGGTGTGCCGGTATATCTATCTCCGGTGCTGTCTAATATGACATCATCATTTTCAATCGTAATAGTCTTCGATCCAATGGCCAGTTTGTTCAAGTTGAAATCGTAGCGAATACCGAAAGATCTATCGTTGCTGGTAGCGAGATGTTGTTTGGCGATATCACCAATATCTTGCCTTTCAGTGAATTCGCGGATCGAACGGTTTATCCTGCCTTCGTCTGGCGATTCTATTTCCGACGGTAAAGGAGCGGATTCTCCGGGTGGAGGTGATTCTCCGGGTGGAGGTGATTCTCCGGGTAGGGGTTCGAGCACATCTTCATCTTCACGAGGTAAAGGCACCTTACGCGCCGCCATCAATTCTCGACCCGGTGTACTGAAAGCGCGGGGTCTAAAAATGTCTTTTTTTCGTTGTATAGTTTTAGACACGGACAGACGTTGCGGTGGGGTCTTTTTATCGGAACCTTGCTCCTTGATCGCTTTGACGACCGGTTCCTGTCGCTTTTCAATCTCACGTTTTTCTTCAACTTCACGAATCTTTACTGCTTGGGATTCACTGACCAATTGGTTTTGCAATTTATCCAATTTTTTAGCCTCCTGCACAGTTAAAGGTTTATGTGCAGATATCGGTATGAAAGGAATTTTGGGTGCGTAATGCTCACGTATCGGCGGATGTTTGCGAAACAATTCCGCTCGCTCTTTCACTTGTTCTTTTCGGATTTCCTCATTTTCCGCAACCCATTTATCTTGTAGTTTTTCAATTTTTTTACCCTCCTCGGCAGTCATCTCGTCGGGCCACATTTTGTCGGCCAACTTGTGTTTTTTAACTAACGTCTTGACAATCTCTTTATCGCTTTTCCTCTTCATCGTACTAATATAGGTAGTTGGGTTTTTAGTAGTAAATTTTATGTTTGATAATCGAAATACAAAAGTGACGAATATTTTCACAAAAATTTTGAATCGAATAAAAAAACGTCCGACAACGTTTTTATTAAAAAAATAACGTTTACACATCGATTTTGAAAAACGTTCGTGGACGTTATTTATTAAAAACAGCGTCTAGAAATCGATTTTCGAAAAACGTTCGCGGACGTTATTTATTAAAAACAGCGTCTAGAAATCGATTTTCGAAAAACGTTCGCGGACGTTATTTATTGAAAACATTTTTCATATTGCAAATGTATTTTCCACACCGCGCTTTTTTCGTCATATTTACCGTGAGAAAACCATAAGGTTCATTCCAACACTTGTTGCATATATTTTCAAATTCACCGAAAGTCATGTCCGATCCCACGAAATCGTCGTAAATCCGTTTGGTGTAATGTTTATTTTGTTTGAAGACACAAAGGAAATTTATATTATTCCGTATGACTTGCATGTCCACTTTGCCGTAACTCTGGCTCAGGTAGACGCATGAAATCTTTTTATGCCTGCCTCTGATAAAATAGTCTTTAATACCTTTTTGCTCTTCCATCAGACAATCGTCGAATATCACAAGTGAGTTATTCTTGCACTCGTCCACCGCCGGCAGTTCATCGCAATTGTTGAAGAAATACGCGATTCTCTTTTTATACTTTTTCTCTGCGTCCGCATAGGTTTTTCTCAACTCCACATAAGCCGGCTGTTCTATGGATTTACTGAATACGTACAAGTTTTTAAATATAATACCGTTTTTATTGTAAATGAAATTGAGCAGTAAATTGGTTTTGCCGCTGCCTGAAGAACCCACTATGAGACATCGCAAAGGGCTGGGCAACAGGTTGTCTTCGAATGCCTCTTTGTAATATGAAACTATATCCATCACTATGTGGGTGGAATGACCTCTTGACATTCAGTAAAAAAATGAAAGCGGAGAAATGATTTCAAAATTTAATTCTTTTTCAAATTTACGACATTGGAATTATTTACAAAACACACATGTCTTTCATTGCATTTTTTACAGCTCTGATAAAATCGAAATCGCCGTAAATCCATGAAAATGTGTTCAGGGTTGTCATCCGGGGGGGGGGCCGCGATTTGCAGCCCCCTCGGATATATAATAAAAAATTGTATTTGCTTTCTCAAAAGATTCTCCGGTCGTGATTTGAACCTTGGCCTGGGTGGGGCGCTGATATGTTAGCGACTGGACCACCGGGCTGTTGACTGGCGTGGTGGTTATCGAGTCTGATGTGATCGAGCGGAGGTGTATTCGATTGGGCTTATCTATTTGTTTGCGATTTATTGCTTCGGGTGGGATTGCAGTTTTGCAGGGCTATTTAAAATTCAATAGTCCCTACGCAGGACTATCTGAAATTCAATAGTCCCCTTGCCGGACTATCTGAAATTCAATAGTCCCCATGCCGGACTATCTGAAAAATAAAAACAATAATCCCAGCACAGGACTATCTGAATAATATTTAAAACATCGTACGTTGTAATTCTTTCTCGTAGAACCCTCCAATTATATCTTCACCAGTTTCATCCGCAATCTTATAAGTCGTGGGTCTCGTGTTTAAAACTTGCTTGATTACAAAAATCTCGGACGTCCAGTTCTGTTTGTATTTATTCGTGAAAACATCTTTTTTCGCTGTAATGCGGACTCTGTCTCCCACATCGAATTTCGCCTTTTTACGTGGTATTCTATTTTCCAATTCGTTGTACATTTTCAATAATGCCTGCTCGTTGCCTTTATTCACATCCGCGGGCCTCATTTTTATAGTATGGTGGAAATCGTGTTTGTTGTATTCGTCGGTCAATTCTTGCAATATGTCGTGCCACTTGTGGGAATTTCTAACTTGGAATTTTACTTTCAACTTCTCATTTAACGTTCTATGATATCTTTCGATTATTGCGGATTTCTCCTCGCTCTCGGTGTGGTACAATTTAATGTTGTGTTTTTTCAACAACTTGTTAAAATGCGTATTTTTAAACTCTGTCCCTTTATCGGTGTGTAAGAGTTTAGGCGGTGAATGACCGTCATTTTTGGCCCGGGCAATTATTTTTTCAAAAGCTGATGTCACATCCGGACCATCTTTTTTCTTCAAGGGCTCTGACCAAACGAACTTACTGAACGTGTCGATCACATTTAAAATATATTTATACCACTTGTTTTCCCTAGCATATTCTTTCAAAATCAACAGATCGGCAGCCCACAAGTCATCGATACCTTTCGTTACGATTCGGCGTTTTATAAACTTTTTCACGACGGGTCTGTGCAGCTCTTTAGCTTCCAAAACTTCCGGTGGGTCTTTGATAAACGAATTTCTCTTACTGCCGCATATCGCACAATTGGATGTCGCAAGCCACCTTTTATTTCTCGTTTTGACCGTTTTGACATCCGTGGATGGTGTGTTTGTTTTACACTTTCTGCAATGCAATTCCATGTCTAATAATGCGCAGCTACTTTTAAAGTCAAATAAAATATTTGCAAATGCAAAGTCGCTTAAATAAATTGTACATTTGCGTAGATTGTGTGTTATATGTAAGGATAAGAAACGAGATGCAGCACAGACATAAAATCCAGTTGACCAAGGGTCAAAAGAACAAGTTGCGTATCGCTTATAAAAAGCAGAAACTCGCTATTTTAACTTTGAACAGAGATCAGTTGACGAACGGGAACGTCGAGGTGATGTTGACGGACGAACAACATAAACAAGTGTTGAGAGCCATAAAACACAATAAAGGCTTGAGATTGATATTGAGCCATTCGCAGTTGAAGAACAACATTGAAGGGGGTCTACTGAAAGAGATTCTGGAGTTGGCGGAAACGAGTATCCCCTATTTCAAGAAATTCGCTTCACCCCTGATCAAAGACAAAGTCGCACCAGCTATAAAAGATAAATTTGTTCCGTGGCTGAAAAAGATGATCGACGACGAGTTGGATACAATTATAGAAAAAGATCCGTCAGGTGCCGGATTAAGACAAATGATAAATAACCGACTCAATGCGGCTTTGAATGATGTACGGGTAAAAAAAATTAATTCCGTTGACGTTGAGCGATCTGGAAGTGTGGGCCAATAAATTGAAATTGAAGAATTTTCGCGGTGTTTTCAGACGAGAGCTTTTACCTGATGTACCTTGGAAAAACGAGTGCGGTATAGTCAATCTCGGTGATCTGGACACACCCGGAACACATTGGACGTGTTATTATAAAAATGGTAAAAATGTAATTTATTTCGATTCTTATGGAAATGCGGCACCACCTTTGGAGTTGGATAAATACATGAGAAGTTTTGACATTCGCTATAATTCGGACCGATTTCAAGATTATGGCGATCCGCCAATCTGCGGGCATCTTTGTTTAGAAGTTTTAAGGCAGTTTTCAAATGGAAAAACATATGATGAAGTCAAAGACATTTTGAATAAAAATAAATACGCTTGGCTCGGGTGGTTCAATTGAGTCACTTTTTTATGATGCCCCCGTCAATAAATTGTTTACACCATTTTATTTTTTTAAATAATTTATTACCACCCGAAAATCTGTTTTCCTAATATAGAAATGTCGACGTTAAGATCATCAAGTCAAACTAACCAGTCAGAAGCATGGAACCTGCTTTCCATGGCGCCCAGAGAACCCAAAGGGGTTTTGACTGACAAATTCATCATGAGGTTCGATCGGTATTTGAACTGGGATCTGCTCTCTTCCCATTATGATTTTCCAATCGAGATGTTGCGGATGTACCCGCACAGAGTGAATTGGTCCAAGCTGTTGAGGCGTATTAAATTTTCGGAGGAATTCCTAAGAGAGATGGTCCCCCATTTCGATGAATGTTGGGGTATCCTGTGCAAATATCAAACGCTGTCTGAAAAGTTTATTCACGATTTCGCAGGTAAAATTGATTGGAATTACGTGTTGTTGTATCAAAATGTAACTAGCAGATTTTTGGACGAACACAAAATGTATTTTGATGAATCCTAGTTGAGTGGCTCAGAGATATTCAAATAAAAACCCGAATTCGCATGGATCGACCGGTTTGAATAAATGGTATTTAATATTCGCGGGATGAATAAAAACTAGTTGCTGTTTATTTTTTTTATATAAAACCATTAAGATGTAAAACATTTTTCCTAACATAGAAATGACGACTTTTAGACTATCAGGTAAGACTTCACAACTGACCTTGAACTTGGAACATCCCATTCACTTGGATGCTGAGTACAAGTTGGCACTCACCGGACTTTTCTGCGAATACAACTTTTATAATTTATTTGAGGGTTGTAGTGTTTTTTTTGACGGTGGAACGAAAATCGGTTTCGGTAAAGGTTTTTGGACATTTGATGCTATACAGAAACACATACAAAAAGGTGTGGATCCGCTGTTACGCGGTAAAACAGATGATAAAAAGAATAAAGTCACGGTCGTTTCAATACTTAAAACTACGGGATACCGGGTGAAAATCACTTCACCTGTAAAATTTCACATGGAAAATCCGCTGCGGCGTTTGCTGGGTTTCGATGAAATTGATGCCCCCGAATACTTGGACACGTACAATGCGAAAAAACCGCACAACATAAGACCATGGGACATGATTGAAGTCCACTGTGATATCGTGGAAAATTGTTTTGTCAATCATGACGAACATTGGCACAAACACAAAGAGTCTTCGGTGTTGTATAGTTTCTTTCCATATGGTGAATTTGGTAATAAAATTGCTGTGATGCCTCGGCCGCCGCTTTACGTATCGTTGAAAAAAGGATTGAATAAAATCCAACAAATCAACATTTACATTACAGACCAAAATAATAATTTATTGCAGATGTTCGATTCGAATGTGCATATTTATTTGGAGTTGATTCGGGTGTAGTATTTTTTAATTTATTGAAAATCGGCTGTTTCTATTTTTTATTTGACACCGCAAAACGTTATTCCTTGTATAGGTAAAAATGAACGGTCCTAACTTTAATGATTTACTGAAAGAAATCAATGGAAAGTCTTACATCAGGGTGGGTGACCTGGAAGTCGGTAAAAAATATTTTGTGGAAAATATGGATAAAATCTCTTCATCATACGGTATGAGAATATTAGTCACATGCGATGATGTGAAATTCTATCTTCCCGAAAGCTGGAATGACAGGTTGACGAATAATTATATCAAACAACTGTTGAATTTTAAGGGGAAACTCTATGTGTTGTACAACGGTAAAATAACACTTTCAGATAATAAATTCAAGCACAGTATCGAGTTTAAGGTTGACGAATAAAAATGGTTTTTTAAAAACATAATTTAAATATATTTTTGAAAATGCCCCGTTTAATTTATTTGATATGGAAATCCGTTATGCATACATCAGGAATCAATAATGGCTGAAAGCTACGGTTATTATTGCTTGACTGAAAAAGCATTTGAACCGTACAACGGATCATCTGATGCGGCCGGTCTTGATCTGAGAAGCGCGTATGATTATGTTGTACCAAAACGCGGTCAACAGTTGATAAAAACTGACTTGACTTTCAAATTCCCAGATGGGTGCTACGGGAGGATAGCGCCAAGATCTGGCTTGGCTTTAAAACATTCTATAAGTGTAAATGCCGGGGTCATAGACCGGGACTATACTGGGAATGTCGGTGTTATCTTGATGAACAATTCCGATACCGATTTTCATGTGCGTCGTGGAGATAGGATTGCGCAGATCATCTGCGAAATGTATAAAAAGCCAAACTGTATCAGATTGGACAAAGTCGAACAGACTGAGCGCAAAGACGGCGGATTCGGAAGCACTGGGATTAATTAATAAATATCATGTTGTACGTTATCTTCTCTATTTAAATGTTAATCATTAATATCTTGGAAATGTGTTTGAAATTTATTTTTTCTGACCTCCTAATAATTTGTTGAAATCAAAAGTTGATTAAACATATAGTAGTTGTAAACATCATGGATTTGAAAAATAGAGATTGGTTCACTGATGAAGATAAATACGTGATATCCGTTTTAAAAAATTGCAAACCTGGGAAACTGGAACGCTGGATGAGGGGTCTACCTAAAGCGGTGAAATGGAAAATAATACATAGCAAATTGGGTTACGTTCCAAAAGCTATCGTTTACAAGCCTAAAGAATTTAGATCGCTAACAGCTAAAGAAAAGTTTGCGGTCCGAGAAATGGAGGATGCCAAGATAATATACTGCTATGATTGCGGGTTCGATCGCATAGTTCAACTAGAAGCGAATGATGAAGCTGTTGAATTACCTGATAAGTGTTTTAAATCGCTGCGTTTCCTATGTCACAAGTCAGCATTTAAAGTTACGAGATGCGGACGTGATCTGTTGGCGGATCCCGATTATGAAGATGAAATGTCGGATGGTGACGAAAATGTTTGTATATTGTCTGAGATACCCTTTCAAGACTATCCAGGTCATGTGGGAATTTTAGATCAGCTGGGGTACTTGCAGTATTCTGATGAAGAAGACGATGGTTGAAAACTTATTTGTTCTAATCGCTATTATTTTTTTAAATTTTTTTATTGCTTTTGTACGGTGAAAACCCACACACTGCACTATAAATATAATAGTCCTTAATAGTCCATACGCCGAGATATCTAAATACAATAGTCCCCACACCGGACTATTAAAATACAATAGTCCCCACCCCGGACTATTTAAATTCAATAGTCGTTGCACAGGACTAGTCCTCATGCGGGACTATCTAAATACAATAGTCCTTACGCGGGACTATCTGAATACAATAGTCTTTACGCGGGACTATCTAAATACAATAGTCCTTACGCGGGACAATTTAAATACAATAGTACGTGGGACTAGTCCATGTGAAGGACCATTTGAATACAATAGCAAGCGGGACTAGTCCTTGCGCGGGACTAGTCCTTACGTAGGACTGTTAGGAAATTCGCACCCCCTCATGGTGCAGTCACCCTCCTCTATCAATTGTTTTATGCCTCGGGATTCCTGTAAAGTGCTGTAAAATTGCCAAAAAGTAGGCAAAAATCACTGAAAACCGGTTAAAATAGGTCTATAGGACTGTTAGGAAATTCGCACCCCTCGCACCCCCTCATAGGACTGTTAGGAAATTCGCACCCCTCGCACCCCCTCATGGTGCAGTCGCCCTCCTCTATCAATTTTTTTGCCTCGGTATTCCTGAAAAAGTCCTGTAAAATTACCAAAAAGTAGGCAAAAATCACTGAAAACCGGTTAAAATAGGTCTATAGGACTGTTAGGAAATTCGCACCCCTCGCACCCCCTCATGTTTTGGGAGCAACATATCTATACTACTCGTTCCTTTTTTTGTGAAGTTTACACAGTCACCAAGAAATGGTTTTGCAAAATTCCTTCAAGTCGCTGTCACAGAGGACTTAGAAATTTAAATATAATCTTATTCTTAATGCTAATTTTAAATACGAATAAAGGAAACAACGAGGGTTGAAATTTGAAATAGACGTTCCTAATTGCCCATATGTAATCACAATGAAGTGGCTTTGCAAAGTTCCTTTAAGCCTCCACACCACAGGAATTCAAGATTTTTACATAATAAATAGAGAAAACAACCTTCAAAACTATAGGGTCTGTGAAAATTTTACGTGGACGTTACTCTTTGCTCATAGGTGCTTTATATCCAGGGCTTTGCCTCAAAAAACTTCAAAGTTTTAATATAATTTAAATACCGTATAAATTGTTTTATAGAAGAGTTTTTTTCGAATTCTAAAGTAATTTTATAATATATTAATTTAACAACGTTCGTGGGCGAATCCGGGACGAATATCAGTACAGCTTTTAAAACATGGCAATGAATAACTTACAAAAGCTGTCAACAAAAACAGAAAAATTAAACAACATAAAAAAAATATTAATATAGATTTTGTAGAGAAAAATCCACAAAAACCTCCGCTTTTGGCTTGTACATCGCACGTTAACAATCATAATTGATAATATAAGTAATTTCTCAAATAAAATATTATACCATGATCTTTATGTAATTTAAAATCATCCATACTTACAAAACATTTTGTAATTATAAATCAAACTCATGTATAAACTATTCTGCGGTGAATATTCATTGATGGGATTTGACGTTAATCAATTACATTTTTACTGACATTTTCAAAATTATAGTAACACTACTGGTTTTTTGATGATGGTGATTTAAAAATTTTTGACAAATATTAGAAAAATGTAAAATTGTACAAAATTGCAATACATAGATAAAGTTGTAAGATTTAATTGATTAAAGAACCGTTAATTAATTTCCTTCCTGAGAAAATGTGATTTTATAATTGAAACACTTTTAATTTAAACCAAATGGAAAATTAGCAGTTTTCGTTAAGAAAATCTCATGTACTGTAGTCAGTTACCTATTGTAAAATGTGTATAATTTTCTCATTGTTGTTTAAGTAGTTCAACCTTACCATTTCTTATAGAAATAAACTGCAATTTTGTAAAATTTATACCATTTTGATACCTGAAGTGGAATAATTTTTAAATTTCCAACAAAATGGAACTGATTAACATAAATCACTATTCGAAATTTCAATTTGATTTCTTTATCAAAAACAGAGATAATTAATTGAAAAACACATACATACAGAATATAAACAAATACAGATAAGAATATAGGGCTATATTAGGGCAACATGATAAATTTTGTTGGTTCAATCTATGGAGTATCATGTCCGTTTTGGTCGATAATTTTGGACACCCTGTTTAGATAATCTGCAATACATTATCACTCTTCAAGAGATTTTGAGCAAACATTCCTCTATATTCGGCTGAATTCCTTTTACCCGCCCATCACCACAGCAGCGGCCTCAACCTCAAGTCGTGCGCGGTGTCGGTACCGGGTGACAGGTAGCGCCACCAGCGCAGCGCGTGGATCCAATCCGGTCACATGTTTGGCCAGCATTAGCCGGTAATGGGCCGTTTACGGACGGCCGTATCTTCGCCTCGATTTACGACTTGTTCGCTATTTATGCTCAAGCGGGCGGCGTAATTGTTTGCTGTGCGGGAGACGGTAATTCTTCCACCTGCCGGATTCGTTGTTCTACGCGAGATTCGTGACGCTGGGGTTAGCGGGGTCGAAGATTAGCTGGAAATGAAACGGAGGCCTACATCGGTGGGACAGTGATGGTATAGTGAGGCCTACATCGGTGGGACAGTGATGGTATAGTGAGGCCTACATCGGTGAGACAGTGATGGTATATAGTCGGGGACAATAGAACAGGCGGGTGAAGGTCAAGCTAATTAACATGTAGTTAAATGAGCAAAAATCAGCTGGCTTATTAAAAGACTTGACCTTGACACGCCTGTTCTATTGCTCCCGACTATAGTGAGGCATACATAGGTGGGACAGTGATGGTATAGTGAGGCCTACATCGTTGGGACAGTGATGGTATAGTGAGGCCTACATCGGTGGGACAGTGATGGTATAGTGAGGCCTACATCGGTGGGACAGTGATGGTATAGTGAGGCCTACATCGGTGGGACAGTGATGGTATAGTGAGGCCTACATCGGTGGGACAGTGATGGTATAGTGAGGCCTACATCGGTGGGACAGTGATGGTATAGTGAGGCCTACATCGGTGGGACAGTGATGGTATAGTGAGGCCTACATCGGTGGGACAGTGATGGTATAGTGAGGCCTACATCGGTGGGACAGTGATGGTATAGTGAGGCCTACATCGGTGGGACAGTGATGGTATAGTGAGGCCTACATCGGTGGGACAGTGATGGTATAGTGAGGCCTACATCGGTGGGACAGTGATGGTATAGTGAGGCCTACATCGGTGGGACAGTGATGGTATAGTGAGGCCTACATCGGTGGGACAGTGATGGTATAGTGAGGCCTACATCGGTGGGACAGTGATGGTATAGTGAGGCCTACATCGGTGGGACAGTGATGGTATAGTGAGGCCTACATCGGTGGGACAGTGATGGTATAGTGAGGCCTACATCGGTGGGACAGTGATGGTATAGTGAGGCCTACATCGGTGGGACAGTGATGGTATAGTGAGGCCTACATCGGTCCCAGACAGCAAGGAAGCTTCCTGCAAATATTCACTTGGTTTGCTATTCGGTTGCAGTGAAAATATTCATTTTAAGTTCAATGATAACTAAATAAAAGCTCTGCTACACAAATAAGCGAAGAAAGTGATCAGATAACATGAGCAAGTTTTTTCTGCAACGGGAAGTTTATTGTTGTAGGGCTACCTGCCTCGACCCTTATTAATTCCGCCTGGCCGACCCAGGGCCGCACTAATGCGAAGGCGGTCGCTCGGAAATATGCTCTGAACACTATATGAAAACTATTTTATCTATGGAATGCAAATATTGGTTGTAAATTTTCTGATTATGTTTTGAAAGTTTTCGGTTGAGGACGGTCAGTTTTTGTTGAAGGTTACACCAGCTTCTGATCTATTTTCACTGACGCATTCACTACTTCATTCAAAGGCTAAGTGAATTTTGCCACAACGTAACATTTAAAACTTGTAAATTTTTCAATGAAAACAAAATACATTTTCCAAGAATTATGTTTTAATGCCTTAAAAGGATACTGTACTCAATGCATTATTAACGAAATATCTATCAAGCCATTTTATAAACAATAAACTAGTATTCAATTAGCCTATATCAAAGCTCTGAGGGAGACACCTAGCCTACATTTAATATGATTAAGTTTTACAACAGCCACTTGGTGATTGTTTAAAATCGCGATCTGGAGTTTATTAGATTACTTGTTATATTGTTTTTTCTGTTTGAAAAATAAAATGAATATAAAATGGTTTTATTTTAACAATTTTTGACAATCATTTAAACAGGCTACCGTACCAATAAAAAAACATTTAATCCTTTAACTTGAGCTTACGTGATTCATAGAATATAAATGCCCAAATAAACAAATAATTATAAATTTCATTCTCATCATAAAATGTAGGTATATTTAGGAAAAATAGGTCCTTTAACTTTATGTCGTATGTATTGCCAACTGAACAAAAACGGCATTGAGCAAAAATAAATAAAAACGAATTAATTTACAGTATAAATAAACAGATTATTTAAGAGTAAAACTCTATGAAACTTATTTTTTTCTTTTCAAAAGGTTATCTCAATGGGTAATTTGCATAAACCCCTTTCAGACCTACCTACGTAGGTTCAGAATACACTTACAATGTAATTTTTAATACCACACTATTGTCATGTATGCACCAGACAAAGGAAGAACCTGTTGACTGGGGTGGCCCAGCCCCTCGGCCCCTTCCCTAATGACATTCTTGGAACTGGCATAATGCCGCCTGCTCAAAGAATAGGCGGATCTATCTATGGAGTAACGGGAATCGAGTTGGCTGAAAAAATTTGCTTAGTAATATCAACTATAGGCACGACTTTGCTTTGCCTACACGTTGATGATGGATATAATGAGTACACAATACATGGGGGGACGTTGAGGGATTTTTATAATCAAATAAACTTGCAGTTAATTGTATTTAATTTTTTTCTACTTATATTAAAAGCCTATAGTGTACATAGTAAGTAGACCTACACAAATCCATAAACAACCTATTAAAAAGCAACACGGATATACTTCTTGAATTACAGTAGTCTTTATGTGATTTATATATCTACTCTCTCTCCTAATAGTTTCAATACTATTTAAGTTGTTCATTTTAAGTATTAGTACCCGGACCACGGAAGTCGGCACCAGTTCTTAGTCGCTATATATATAAAAAAAAGAAAGTCGGCACCCGTCCCGGGAGCGGCCGCCATGACACCATGAAAGTCCGCACCTGTCACGCCGGTTCCTCCTTCCACTTTTACCTCCCAGGTTAACCGAGCCTTGCTCGTTGGTTTTAATTCACCTTCGTTATAATTTCATGGTAATCAAGCTATTAAAATTACACCAGACTCTTCACAGTTAACAGCTGTTAAAAAGACTTCTTATTAAAATTAATGTTCCTTTAATTTTGTTTACTTTTAGTTGTTATTTCGTTACCAAAATAGAAACCCATAAGAACAATGTTAAAAATTAAGATTTTTAAGCTTAACTAGTATACGTGTTGCTCAAAATCGAGCAATTTATTTTAATACAGTACAAATGTTCCTTTAGCTCTAAATCAATGACATCTGACCAATCCAATAATGTGAAAATCTATAATCACAAAATAACTACATTTATTTACAGCTGATTATTAACAGATATTTAAAATGCTTTATTGAATCCCAATGTTATTATAATGGGAAGTTTTGAAATTTTGATGGTGGATAGCGCCTTTATTTTAAGTCCTATTCTCACCAGTTTTTGGCGGACACAACTACAGAAAAAGCCCTATCCAACTGCACCAAAAACTTGAAAATCGGTTGAAAATTGTAGGAGGAGTTCTCAACACAAAAAAACCTTAGCGTATTAAATAAGTACGAGGTGACCCGTGCGCAAATTGCGCATTTTATGATTCTGTATGAGTGAAACTCAACTACAGTACGTGAATGTTGATTATAATGTGACAGAGATCTATTTTTGTTTACTATCTGGCTTTTAAAATTCATCTGAAGGTAATCAGCTGTTAAATTACAATTCACAATAAAGAACTTGCAATAAAAGTTGGTCAACATTTTAAAGCGCCCTCTAGAAATAAATCAAAGGCGAGGGGGGCGAAGCCCGAAACAATATGACCTTTTTAATTACGATTCGTCACTGCGGTATATCCTAAGCTTTAAAATGACACCTCAATCTTAAAAATCGGTTCAGTAGGTTGAAAGAAAAAGGGACGTAACAGACGAAACCCTTATAGAAATAAGAAGATAGATAGATTTTAGACAAAATTGGAATTTCTTGGGGTTGAGGCTGTTTCTAACTTACTTTTGAGCCAAAACACTTTTAAATGCAGTTTTTAAGGGCAATTGCTTAAGTTTAAGCGAAATCTACCCGCTATTTCGAGATCGTGGAACACACATCCCTTCAGACACTCCTCGTATTATAGTATAGGATAAGGCTTGTTAGTAATAGCACAGGGGTATCTGTGAAGCGCATAATATGCGCATTCATCAGATTGGGTTTACATTTTTATTGTACAGTAGTTCGGTTTGGCTTCTTCAGTACTGTGCAAATAAAGGGCTACATGCCCATCATTCAGAATGGAAATACCCTCTAAATACACCTTATTATACAAAACTACGAACTGAGAAGAATAATTTGACATTTCAAACGGTAAAATTTGTAAATAAATAAGAAAGGAGTTGGATTTACAAAAGGGGGTTTCTCGTATGCTTATGATGTATTATAAGGTTAAAAGTGTGCTATAAATATTTTAAACGTACGTGAATTAACGTATAACAGTTATTTGTGCAATAATCTTTTCCAAATCCATTTATGAAAAAGTTTTAATTCCATTGAAACACTATTTATATATCGATTATAGGGCATTTGTTTGTGTGGCCAATGGCACTTTCACAATTTTTTCTTATCATTGATTTAGGTTACGTTATAGTATTTGCAATAATAATAATAAAAAAGACAAACAAAAAACAGCTATATATGTGGTACAAACGTTTTATTGTTGAATAGGCCCATTTATTTTTCAGTTTGTTGTTACTCAATCAATACTTTATCAATTTAAAATAGCATTAATTACCGTACTTTTGCAATTATCATGTTTGTTATTATGAGGTGAGCTGCGTTCACACTGGTTTGACGGACATATTCTGCCGAACTGTTGTTTGTTTGTTAGTATTTATTTCTAATATGTAAATTATGTGTGGTTAGCAAGCGTTTGACGTCGTAATTCCTGTATTCTGGTTAGAACAGGTGTGAGAAATCTAAATCAATTTGTGGAGTTGCGTTTGCCGCGATCATGGATATGGCAAGCACAACTAAAAACTGTAAAACATTGAAACGTGTAATTTTTACACAATGTTCAGTAAATAGTCTTTTTTTAATTTATGTGTTTTAAGACTTCAGTTCAAAATAACGTAAAAATAGTTGCTTATGTATAACAAATAAGTACCAAATTGATTTCATTCCTATTTAGGGCTACAATTATCTTTTATTTTTTTAATAGAAAATAAAGTTTACAAAACCAACTTCCAACTTATACCCTTTCACAGTTAAATGTGTAAAAGTATGTAATGTTATTTGTTTGCCTTTTCTTTATTCCGTTACTAAAATAACAATAACCCAACACCATGTTAAAAATTAATTTTCAGACTTGTTTTTAAACTCAGCAATTTGTTCTGGGTTTGAGACGGTTCATAAATTTATTTTTGGACACAAATGCTCTTACATCAAAATTTCAAACAAAACCTGTAGGCCTATAGGCTACGCTAAATTTTTAGATCAAAATAAAATACATTGCTACTACAGACCATGCTACAGACACTCTTCGTATATAGAAGATATTGTAAATGAACAACGTAAGTTCCATATGAAATTTCTTTTTTATTATTAGGGAAGTTGTATATTAACATGGTAAAAGTTAAACATTCGTCCACGTTGAACCTGGGAATAATTTTTACTAAAGATCGCCACTGGCATGAATTCGACCAAAAATTTAATTGATCTTTACATAATACGTTTTAAATATAGACTAACTTTAAATGCCCATTCTGTTCTTCCTGATTTGAAAGCATTTGTTATTACAACAGCTGAGTTGGTGTTTGCTTATCTTTAATACAGCACACCTTTCTAACGGTATGTGCGGATATCTCTTAAGAAGTAGCCTGCGCAAAAATTGAGAAATAGGAGGAAATTAAATATTATGCTTGAGAAGCTTGCGTAGCCTATAATTTTTAATTATCTGTTAGTTAATTTTATAAACGTGGCGGTTGGGGAAGTGCTTCTTTTACCATTCCATGTAAACTTAGTGATAATTTTTCTATCTTTTGTGGAAAATATTTGTTTTTGTACTCGCCATAAAAGAAATGGCGCTAAGAAATTTTGAAAAAATACAGTAATTTTGTTGCATAAACTTTTATGCTTATTGTTATAGTCTATTTATCCTTGAGCTTGATTCTAATTTCTTTAATCGTCTAAAAATTGATTTGTGTAAAGACGCGTAAAATAAAAAATAAATCTCTTATCTGTGGATAGTTTTAGAATCGAAAAAAAAACAATTAATTTAATTAAACTTATTCGTGAACATTTACTTAACACCGTGACGTCACATGTCACATCACTGGACTCGGAAATTTTTGACGAGTGTCTTTTGTCAGGACTGGGGAAAACTGATAACCTGATAACATCAAAGAAATTAAACATCCCTTATTTTGATGTATACGTGTTGCTCGAAATCGAGCAATCTATATATTAATACGCAAGCATGTTTCATTTCCTCCTTTTTACTCAGCTCGTGTACATCGTAGGAGAAATCCGAGCATACCGTTAGAAAGGTATAGTCCTGTAGATGAGCAGAATCACATTCTAATTCACATCGGACTCCAGGGCTACCCCTCACAGGCTTTCAAAGATCCAATGTTAAGCTTATGGAGAAAGGAGAATTGAATGAATCATTAGACAGCTGTTGTAAAAACAACTGCTAGAAAATTAGGAAGAAAACAGATGTTTTAGTTCTAAAATGTTTCTAAGCTTCTTGGGTCCGGATCAACTGAAATTTGATCGAATTTCGATCAGGAGGCGATCTCTAGTTTATTTAAATACAGCACAAATGTTACTTTAGCTCTAAATCAATGACATCCGACCAATCCAATAATGTGAATATCCTAATCGCCAATAACTACACGTATTTACAGCTGATTTAACAGCTGATTAACAGATGTTTCAAATGCTTTATTCAGTCCCCAATGTTATTTAAATGGGAAATTTTGAGATTTCAATGTTGGATAGCGCCTTTATTTTCAGTCCGATTCTCATCAATTTTTGGCGGAAACAACTACAGACCAAGCCCTATATCCAACGACACCAAAAACTTGAAAATCGGTTGAAAATTAATTGTAGGAAGAGTTCTCAAGACAAAAAAAAACCCTTAGCGTATTAAATAAGTATAGAAAATAGATGTTTTCTGCAGTCCAGGTCTATTTGTACCCTACTTGGCTGGCGCTGTGACGGTTGGCGGTTCGGGGTCCGCCATTTTTTCTACTCATCACCTCCACCTGTTGTTCTGTTCCAGTTCCAGACGCAGATAGATAGACGGCTGTTGTGTATGTGTAGACCGTGCGTTAAGTTAATAATTGTTTGTTTTTGTGTTGAACGTTATAATTTCGTGATTATATTTTACTGTGCGACGTTATCTACTCACATTGGACATTGAAGGTAAGTTTTCCGATTTATTGATGCTTTCCAACTAGCTTAAAGATAAATAAAGTTCTGAATAAGTTATTAGTAAATTGATGTCTTTCAACATCAGCAATTCAACATATAACCTCACCCAGTCAACATTGTGTCTTCTGTGAGAATAATTGTCTTTATCCTTTTTTGTTAATTCATAATACTACTTCTACCAATAATAAAAAACAATTAAAATTTTTGAATAATTATGGAGAGTACTTAGTGCTTTTAATTGCTTTTCAATTGTAACAAAGGCTATTTAGCTAGCATAGGCCATACAAAATGTCTCTAAGCTTTAAATGTTATTTGTAACCTGTCCTGTTTTGTAGGTCTGTTTTCATAATGTAAATTAACTAAGTTATTGTGTTGAAGATATGTATTTCAAAAATGCTACACTATTGTGGAGCAATATGATATTTAATATCCAATACTAGCCCATATAAGCCTGCATTATAGGTTATTATCGATCACTGCAAAACAATCTAGGACCTCTAGGACCTAAGCCTATAGGCCTACATCAAAATAGAAAAGTAATTAAAATTGTTTTTATTCTATCACATGTAAATTTACAATGAATAGAGTCAGTGCTAAACCGTCACAAAATACAGGGTACACGGTAGTTAAAAAGTAACTTGCACCCCTCCTTAACTTTTTGGCTATTTGAGATAGCCTAAGTTATTTGAAATCAGTTTATTTATTTATTTGTTCCAACGGCTTGTTGCCAGTTTACAATTTAACACAATTAGAGAAAAGATGAACAACAAATCATACAATTAAACATGCAATTTAACAAAAAATGATGGTGTGCAATAAATAAGTTCAGATAAATAATTGTAAATTTTTGTAGTTAAATAAATTTTTGTATTTATTAACTTAACTGTTTTTGCTTTCTCTCATGCTAATTTTATCTGTGTAAATTTGACTTGCAAACAAAGTGACTAAATAGTTACCATGTAGGCCTATTCTTTTATCTGTGATATACCTGTGCTTAGTTTTTAGTTGTACTTTGAATTTATATATCTAAGTTTGAAATGATGTTCTTGTCTATAAAATTTAACGTCATAACAACATACCCCGTTGTAATGTAAAACAAAGTGACTTGTCTATGTGCTTTGTAACACTCTAAGACCAATAAATTCTGATTCTGATTCTGATTAAGTTCACGAGTTGCAATTTCACTGTGGAGTACTACATGCAGTAACTCTAGAAAAACCACAAAGGACCTTCATTCAACTTAGAAACAAGCAAATATAACTTGTCAAGACTAACTGATACATGCATATAACTTACAATAAATAGTTAGTTTGCGGCAACCTTCTTGGATTTGAGGGGCTACAATAATGATGGACAGTCTCATGTCCAATAAGGTTGCCGCGAACCAATTTCAAATAGTTAAATTGACACATGTGAATTTATTAGAGAAAAATATAAATTTTAAGGCATTAATGGTTGCAAATTTTTTACATTTTATGTACCGTCAATGTCAACTGGGGAGACATGGTCAAAACCCGGATTTCGTTATTTTTCACCATAAATTATTCTAAAAACTCTAGTTAGCCTATATTAAAGTTGTTTGTTCTTTAAAATATCTCTAAATGAAAATAATAATAATCTTTATTGTATAAGGCATCATTGACATAATGAACTTTAACTTCATTAGGTAGTGCATTGAAAAAACTTGGCTGGAAACCGTCTTGTATGAATTAAAAATTAAACAGCAAACATTCTTTAAAAAAAGTCCCAAAAACTCTGGCGCGCGACTGGCAGAAAACTCATTTCTTTCTTATGAGGTATTTTTTTTCTTGTTGGCCTAATTTGGTTTGTAGTTAAGGAGATCTCAAAGATCCATTTAAAGTCAATTTTATAAAAAAAACATTTTGCAAAACTTGACAAATTTTTTATATTTTTCGGAGTGATTATGGTCTAGCTTGAATATAACAGTTCGCAAGTTGTATTCAAGAGAATTGGCCTGTTTTCCTCCTTTAAATGATTATTTTTTCCATATTCCGGCATTGAAACAACAGTAAATTAGTACATGTTAACTAATCTTTTCTTTATGTTTTGTGGAGTTTTTAGTGATTTCTGGTAGTGACAATTACTAACTTTATGATTACTTCTAACTAAAACCATGGTGCTTAAAGGCTTAGTTAAAAATGAAAACGTTTAAGCAGAAAAAAATTATAGGCCACAGATATAACTGTGTGTATATCTGTAAATATTTTTTAATAAATAAACACTGAATTTTTTCTGAAATTGAACAAACTATAATTTTAAGTGAGGAAACCGCCTCACACGTTTTATCAAGTTTTCACAAGGGAGGAAAAATTTATTTGTTGCATATATAATTTTTAGCGAATTTCCCATAGGGAGGAAGCTATTACCGTAGGACTTATGGTAAGAACTAAACCCAAGACCATGTTCCTTTTTTGTTTTAAGATGTTCAATGTTCACAGGTAACATATCCAACAACTGTAAGGAGGGAAGGAATTTC
This sequence comes from Neoaliturus tenellus, assembly GCA_030545055.2. Classification (NCBI taxonomy): domain Eukaryota; kingdom Metazoa; phylum Arthropoda; class Insecta; order Hemiptera; family Cicadellidae; genus Neoaliturus; species Neoaliturus tenellus. Next base: position 86,856,357 of record CM061537.1, read on the forward strand.
TGGAGAGCTAACGACTTGCTAACTGCTAACTGCTTGTAGTTTGCGAATAATGTAAGTCAAATAATTTGTTTATTTAAGATTCTCAACAGATACACTGTTTAGTTACCGATAGTTATTTATCTATTGCTTTTTAATAATCAATAGCCTACGCCTAAAAACTCAACCTCGCTCGCTGAGTTAATAGAATGCAGGCAAATATGATTTTTCTTTCAATTTAGGCCTACATGTTTTTAAAGACCCCCATTCAAGATAACATAAAAAAGTAACTGGCTTATGTATAACAAACCAGTACCAATATGTATGCAGTTTTATATTTCATTATAGATTGCTCTATTTTAAATAATGTTAAGTTTTAAAAAATGGTTCTGCAATTAACTTATTTTTTCCACTTCAAAATGCGTTTCCAGTACAAATACACTGTAATTATGTATCATCCTAGAGCGGTATTCTAACGTTGTTGCCCAAATTTTCAACAAAAAAGTTTCAATGTTTAGTATATTGGGTACTAAAAAAAATTAATACAAAAGTTGGCCTCCCAGGTGACTCCCCTTGCACTATAAAAGACGCCAATGATAGCAACGTATAAGACTGTTATTAGTTTCGTAAAATGATTCCCCATTTTAGTGCTATTTTTCTATAGAATAATGCCTCTCTATAGTTGGAAATTTAAATAATTTGAATATAAATTTTAAACAAACCTATAAAAAGTAATTGCAGTGGAGGGTCAATTATTCAAACTTATTGGGATGGGAGGTGTTTCGGATAGTGAAACATGGAAATTATTTACAATTTGGAACAACTAAATAGTTCATTGACTGTTTTTGGACTTAAATATCCCTTAAGAATCTTGGGCTTTGATAAAAAATAGCTCTAAGCAAAAAATGGTAATTGCAAAAGGTATACATTTCTTAATAGTCTATTTTGTTGACACTTCCGTTAAAAGTTTTTTTTTTTTTTTTTTTTTTTTTTTTTTTAATACTGTACACTGAATTGGTAGGCCATTCAGGGGTTTTTGGTTAATTGACATTTGGATATATCGACACTTAACTACAGGGCCCTATTCCAATTTGAGATTTTTTTTATGACGAAATCAGAGAAATAAGTTAATGGCTGAAGATGGATGAGAAAACAAATTTGGACACCCAATGAAATTGTTCGCTTAATAGTATATTACAATCTTTTGAAATTTTTTGTTTCAGCTTCAGTGATGGAAATTCATTACAAGTCAACAGAGGACGCAGTCAACACATAGGCCCTCATACAGCTGGTGAATCATCTGCTTTGCTATGAAGTAAGTGATAGTACATTTTATCTTATCTCTTTCACAAGTTCTTTCCTTGAATACTTTGGGTATCCATAAGGCTCGGGTTTAAGGCTCTGGTCTATTTCTGGCACGCCACCCAAACGCAAGGGTTTTTGAGAATCGTGTCATTTCCTGCTACCGTACATCGAGCGTAGAGCTATAAATAAGGTGTCATGTCAATAAAGAAGAACGCACTTACTTTCCTCGGTTACACTTTTTAAATTATTTCAAGAACAAAACTAACCAAAAACCAGTTAAAAGTTGGGAAAACATAATTATTTTAAACAGTTATAGGCCTAACTGAAATTGGAAATTTTATTCAAAAATTCTATAACCACAAACAAATTTGTCTTTCTTATTTCTTATTTTTCTAAATATTACAAAAAAACCGGGACGAAAGCAAAACCGTTCGGGACACCGTTACAAGAGCGAAAAACCGGGACTGTCCCTGTCAAACCGAATGTATGGCAAGCCTAGTTATAAGCCTCCAAACATTCATGTCTTAATGGTTCAGTCAAATAGGTTACCAGCTAAGCAGACTCTATGCCACGCGCGTCTGTGACTTTTAACAATGTACTCCATTTAACACCAAATGAAAAATTTGTTTTTCTAAACACTTGTTGCTTTCCAACTTTTGAACGTTTATTTTCTCGGAGATACGGGGGGTGTCATTTTATTCAGCACTTTACTCTTAATAGGCCACAAAATTTTAATCAAAATTTTTAGAGCTGTTTTTGAGAGATTTTGATTTTTTTTATGGTTTAAGGGGTTTTAGGGTTAAATTACCCTTATAAACAAAAAAAAAAAAAAAAAAAAAAAAAAAAAACACCTGAAATTATTATGGATGTTGACTTACATGCCAAATTTAATCCAAATCAGACCATTCACATTCAACCACACACTCACACAGAAATCACTCTGTAAACCACTTTTTTGGACTCAGGGGGCACCATAATAGATAAATCCACCAACAACTCAAATTAGAAAATTTTGGCGAAAACAATAAGTTACTTTCTCCATATAATATAGTATAGGGAGGAAGTAAAAATCAAACGAATTTATAGGTTCATTGATTGTGCCAATTGTTTTATTTTCAAATAGCCTAATAGGAGTGATAGACAAATTTAACCGCTATGTGAGGTCCTTGTCTCAAAATAGTGATATAGTGACATTTGATTTAAAATTATCAAGTCGTGATTTCCAAGGTCGAGTCAAGTTTTTTGGTACAGTAACAATTTATTTAGAGTCAAGTTTATATTATATAATTTGTTAGCGAAAAACAATAAGTTAATACAATAAAGAAAGGAAACCCCTTACTTTAGAATCAACCCAATACCATTTCATTAACCGACTAGAAAATTCATCCTCACAGAAATACAGGGTGTTCGGAAAAAACGTTTCAGGAATTCATTAGGTTGTTGCCCACCTCCAAATGAGCAAAAAAAATTCCTGTAAACATATGTCCTAAAATGCTTTGTTAACCTGCTAGCCGCCATTTTGTTTTTTATACAAAATAATTTTTATTTCCTTAACGAATAAAAATTAATAAATAAAAAACTTGTATGAAGTTCATATTTGGCATGAATCTGTATCACACTAATGTTAATTTTCAGGAAAAATTATTTTTTTCTGATCTTTATTTTCAAAATGGTGACCATTTTAATTGTTTAAACTCAAATATCTCAAAACCGGTGAATTAATTATATCAAAATTGTATAAGAGACAAAAAGTTGACAAATTTAATTATCTAATTAATGATATCAAGTTTATAAGGATCTAACAACAAATAATGGAATTATTGCGATTTTTCTACTAAAATAACCTTAATTTCCATGAATTAATTCTAATGAAAAATCAACTCTAATATTTGTTGTTAGATCCTTACAAACTTGATACTATTGGTTAGATAATTTAATTTTTCAACTTTTTTGTCTCTTGTAACATTCTGATAAAATTTACAGGTTTTGAGTTGTTTGAGTTAGAAATTTTAAAATGGCCGTCATTTTGAAAACATACATTGAAAAAAAAAAATTTTTCCTGAAAATGAAACTTGGTGTGACAAAGGTCCAAGCCAAATATGAACTTAATACAATTAATTATTCGTTATGGAAATAAAAATTATTTGGTGTAAAAAACGATATGGCGGCTAGCGGGTTAACAAAGCATTTTAGGACATATGTTTATAGGAACTTTCATGCTTATTTTAATGTGGGGAATAACCTCCTGAATTCCTGAAACGTTTTTTCTGAAAACCCTGTATACATAAATATTTTCTTATGATCAGGTTTAAACTAAAATGGTGCAAACAGTCCTAAAATTGATGTTTTGCCATATTTTTAACGTGCCAGGGCAATTTAAAAGTAATTTAAAATTCCTTATCCTTTAAAACAAGATTTTATTTTGGTTTTTTATATGAGGTTTTCAATAGTGATTGAGAAATGTGAGTGTAGCAGGTCCCACGACTAGAAACATGTGAAAAATAGATTGTTAAAGTATTAACTAGTGCACGTGTTGCTCGAAATCGAGCAATTTATTTTGATACAATACAAAAGTTACATTTAGTTCTAAATCAATTAAATCCAACCAATCCAATATTGTGAATGTCAGTGATCACCAAAACTACAGCTGAACGTTAACAGATATTTAAAACTCTCAACCCAATCGCAATGTTATTCTAGTGAGAAAAATTTAACCCATTGGCATACCAATATTCCACTACCTGACAGCATGTGGGAATTCCTATTTTTCTGGCACTTTTGTTGACTTTTATAAAAACTGCTGTAACTTTCTTATTTTTTACTATAAGGTATTGAAACTTTCAGAGATTATTACTGATACTACTAAACCTAACTACCAAGCCTAAACTGCTACTAGGCCTAGGTTCCGTACCGGTCGATTCAGATGTCGTCGGTAGATCTATTTCATCATCTTCGTCGAAGAGATTGTCGACTGTAAACAGATGGTCAAGTGTGGCACGATCTAATTTGACACTTTCTTCATCGGATTCAAACGAGGATAATTCACAATTATCAAGATACTTATCAATTTCACTCGATCTCAAACACGGTCGCGTCATTTTCGCGGCGAACACAACCTCAAAACTACACACCTGTTGTTTACTAATATTTTCGTTCTCAAAGACAGGTTAGCCAACCAACAAAACTGAAAAAAAACAGCAGAAACTATTGCAGATTCATTGTCAAACAATGATCGACCCGACAAGTGCTGCGATCCCTCGGAAAAATGTCGAACTACTAGCAGACGGAACAGTTCCGTTTAGGAATGCAGGAGCGCATTAGCGGCGTGACGGATAGGTTCCGTCCAAGTATGCCAATGGGTTAATTTGTGGATAGCGCCCTTAATTTAAGTCCGATTCTCATCAATTTTTGGCGGAAACAACTACAGACCAAGCCCTATCCAACGACATCAAAAACCTGAAAATCGGTTGAGAATTGTAGGAGGAGTTTTTAACACAAAAAAAACCTTAGCGTATTAAACAAGTATAGATTAGGCCATTTATAGGCCTACATTTTTTAATTCATTGTATTTTTTTCAGGGAATCCAAAGGAGCTCAACCAGACCAGAACCAAACTAACTACTTGTGTATAGTTTATGAATCAATATATGTGTAATATATCTATATATCTGTAATCTATATATCTTTAAATTTATAATCAATATATCTATCTATCTAAGCTCTGTAAATAATTCAAAATAAAAATATGTGCAAAATAAAGATTTTTATTCTTACGTTTCCTGCTTTTTTTGTTATAAAATTGTTTATATTTCATTGAAACAAAAGAAAACATTGATTTTATAATAGTATTCATGCAATTTATGAAACATATTAAATGAAGTTTGATTATAACTGTAAAAAACTCGATCTTAAAACAATTTATTTTTAAGTTTATGTACTATGTGTTTAAATTACAGTGATTTAATTTTTAAATGTTTTACTTTTGGATAACTTTACGATTCATTCTGCTCATGACGTGTCAAATAACTAAAAGTGTTTGAAATTAAGCTGTACATAAGTTTATATAAACCATATTTATTTTCCACATTTATTAACAACTGACCAGCAACCCATTCTATTATTAAAATTATTCTATATAAAATTTATTGTCAATATCTCTCAGTACTGTATTTGAAAGTAGCTACTTTACGTACAGCTGAGGCCTTTTAAAGTCATCAATTTCCAAACAGAGATCAAACTAGTCACCATCAGCTGTTTTTTTGTGCATAAACATTACTTTCGATCCAAGGAAAACAATTTTTTACCTTACATCAACAAACCTTTCCCGTACAGCAAAAATTCAATCAGCTGAATTCAAAACAAATTAAATTTTTAATTCTGGCTTTGTTAACTATGTCTACTAACAACAAATTTTTAAATAATTCTCCGAGAAACATTAATATATTTTATTAGTTGCACCGTGATGAAAAGTATCGTTCACAATTCGTCTGGAAAGTGACCCATTTTGGGGCGAGATAGTGTTTTCCACGCTTGGCTTTACCTCTCGCGCGTAAAACACTATCTCTCCCTGAAATGGGTAATTTTCCGGACGAGCGGTGAAATATACATGTTTGCCAAAAGTGTTAAAAAGATGTTTCAAATAGTGGGCAATGAATAGTATAAATAAATAAATAAATAATTTATTCACCTCAGACATGTAAACATGCGTTAGGCATACTTAATCTAACTTAAATTTATAATACATAATAGGTTTTGTATGCTAATTTCTTCCATATGGTTTCTTCTTTTTCATCAATATAAATTCTTTGTGTTCTTCTTTTTTTCATAAAAAATTTCAAGTGAATATAAAGGTTCTTCCTTAAGAATTGAAAGTGTTAAAAAATTTACTTGAGGAAGAACCTTTATATTCACTTGAAATTTTTTATGAAAAAAAGAAGAACACAAAGAATTTATATTGATGAAAAAGAATAAACCATATGGAAGAAATTAGCATACAAAATCTATTATGTATTATAAATTTAAGTTAGATTAAGTATGCCTAACGCATGTTTACATGTCTGAGGTGAATAAATGATTTATTTATACTATTCATTGCCCACTATTTGAAACACCTTTTTAACACTTTTGGCAAACATGCATTGGAACACTTTTGGAAAACATTCGTTTATAACTTTTGGAAAACATTCATTCATAACTTTTGGAAAACATTTGTAGATCACGTTTGGAAAACATTCGTTCATAACTTTTGGAAAACATTTGTAGATCACGTTTGGAAAACATTCGTTCATAACTTTTGGAAAACATTTGTAGATCACGTTTGGAAAACATTCGTTGATCACGTTTGGAAAACATTCGTTGATCATGCTTGGAAAATATTCGTCGATCACGTTTGGAAAACATTCGTCGATCGCTTTTGGTAAACATTCGTCTATCACTTTTGGTAAACATTCGTTGATCACTTTTGGAAAACATTCGTTGATCACTTTTAAAAAACATTCATTGATCACTTTTGGAAAACATTCGTTGATCACTTTTTGCAAACATCTGTGGAAATCTTTCCGCAAATGTGAGAAGTGTAAACTTGCATATTTACGGAAAGTGCTTAAAACAATTTCATGTTATCAATGAATATTTACAGCAAACATTTTCGTTTGCAGTTGAAATTGATGTGCAAACTTCTTGTAAACGTTCATTGCTGTCTGGGGTGGGACAGTGATGGTATAGTGAGGCCTACATCGGTGGGACAGTGATGGTATAGTGAGGCCTACATCGGTGGGACAGTGATGGTATAGTGAGGCCTACATCGGTGGGACAGTGATAGTATAGTGAGGCCTACATAGGTGGGACAATGATGGTATAGTGAGGCCTACATGGGTCGGGAAGGTATGGCTGTGAGGCTTGTATTAATTGAGAAGAGATTCCTTTTTTCATGATAGGATTGGGGCTCTGGCAAGTCCGGCTATAGGCTTGTTTCACTGGACAACCAACTTAAAGTGGGGATTTTCAGGAATGGGAAACCTGTCTTACTCCAGAAGAGAACCCTACGTGGAATCTTTGTAATCCAAGAAGTCTTTTAAGTTCGCCAAACAAGAACCACTGGCGCTTTCAAAACTCCGACCGATGTTTTTCTGAGGGACTACGATGGTTTGCACCCAAGACAAGGAAACTAGAGACTATTAAATGTCATTCTCAAGCAGCGAGGAAGATTCTGTTCTCCCAACATGAGCTTATACAAAACAGACTCGACAGCTGGGGACATGAGACCTTGAAGGGAAAATGAGGGATCCGCAAGATTAAGAGAGATCGGTCACACCAGTATTACCTGTTTCTTATTTCCTACCAAGATACTTCCACCTTTGTAAAAAAATAAAAGACGAAAATATTATAAATTATATTACTGAGCACCTTAATAAACGCTTACACTTACGCAAATTTGGATCGATGTAGGTGCTACACTGTATACCTACCTCAATTTCTTTAAGATTATAACTTAGATAAGACAGAAAAAACACTGTCCAACATTTCAAAAGCCAATGTTTTATTGTAATACGTCCAATTTATGAAAATATTATCTTAACTTCCTCCCCATTTGCAACTATGGCCAGTATAGCCATAGAACTGTAAACATTATAGCTTTGAGAGCTTTTACAAAAGACGATTGTTGATCATAGATAGCCACAATATCTATATCGACCAGACGTTTCCACCGCCACTTCCACCTCACCGACCAGAGCAGACAGAGTGCGTGGATTTATCTCCCGCAACAAACTGACACTTTTTATTGTTCCTGGTTCTCGTTTTCACACAGTAGCCGACTGCCGTAAATCAACAAGATGGTTATCTCCGAGATCTGTTATCTCCGGGATCCGAGGATCTCGTGTAACCTCTCACTCGCCCCGGTCGGACCCCGCAGCCTCCCCACGGCCTACAGGGACAGGCGACGTTGTGGATGTGGAAGTCACAGTTCAACTGACGCGACGACACCGAACACATTCCTCGCAACAACTGTACAATTTATATTGTGATGTAAAATAATTTTTACACTAAAACTTCTTATAAACATTCTGGCTGGGTAGCCGAGTGGTTATAATATGTAGTGAACTCAATGGTTGCTGATTCGATCTTGAGATAAGTTAATAGCTTTTTGGGGTTCGGTTCTCGACTCAGTTGAAATTTGTATTTTGGCTCAACAGGTCGATGCTAGATAGTAACAAGATGGGGGTTTGCAGAGGTCCCCATCAAAACGTGAAAAAGTGACACATTCAAAAAATGCGCAAACAAATATTTAACAAATTTAAATTTTGAATAATTTTGAAAGGGACCTCCAACTTTAATGAAATTTGGTAGGAAAGTGTAGGACCAGGTCATCAAGAGTTAGCTAATTGCGGGCTAAGGAAAGTTTTATGAGGTTTCAAAATGGTAGGAAATGGGGTTTTGGCATTTTTTATCTCAATTTTCAAAATTCAACCATTTTAACTAAAGGCCTACTCATTCAAAAAAGCTTCAAAAAATAATAAAATTGTATTTTGAATTTTCAACTGGGCTTAACATATTTCGGAGAAAATCCAAAAAATTGTTACCTATGTTATTCTTAAAAATGGGAAATCAACCAACCCTGTATCTAGCTTGTTGTTGTTATCGGTGGATAAGGAACACCCCGGCCAAACCGCTAAGCAAGTCCCCGGAAGGATGGGATATTGAAGGAAGAGAAAGGGTGAGGGATCTTGCTTTTTATTTATTGGCATAACTTGATCAAATTTGGTAGGTAGGTATATTCACTAAGTAGGGTTTAACTTATATTTGCTTACAACACCCATATAGCTTCAAACCTACGTACTCACCCCCATGGGGTTTATGAGAGAAATTAAAAGTGCCAGATCTTGACACAATTTAGTATGCATTTGCACTGGGAAGGCATTGTCCTATGTTTGCTTACAACACCTCCATGGCAGCAAACCTACATCCTCATTCTCTTGGTTTTTATGAGGAAAATGAAAAATAATAAATTCTGTTGAAAATCCGCTGAGTTCCCAGGTGCGCAGCGACGGGGTATTATTAGGCCTAATTATACTTGATTCTAGTTTGATTATAATTAATTAATAGTATAGTGCTCTAGTAAATCACTTACTATAGTTTTATTTACTCTGAAAAAATATAGTTTTCAACTTTTAAACTAACTTTAAATCGGCTAGACTGATATTATACAACAGTTTATATAAATGAAGCTATGAAGCGCCCGGGACAAAGACATCGCCGTTTAATGGCCGTAGAAGTTTTAATTGTCGACGGAGTATCTCACGGGTCCAATTACGTTTAAATATCATGATTACCTGATTCGCCGACAACGTTTTGTGAAAAGGTGGAGTCGCCAGCTCAGAAAATTGCAGCTCTTCCTCCTCAGAAGTTATAATTGGCTCGGCTCAAAGCACATCCCGCGCCTATTGTGCCCAACACTTTTATTCGGTCCAATCAAAATGTTTATGCGCGGTTTAGCCATTAAAATGAATAATGTTTTGGGTTCAACGCAACAAATTGAGTGATTAGAGTTTTTATCCAATAACATTGTTGAAGTATTTGAATTTAAAGATTTTTAATTAAATTTTATAAAATCTATGTCTAGGGCCTACTTTGCGGACATGTCTTTATTACCTTGATGGGCCAGGATTATGTGAATTTCGTTTAGCAAATAAAATGTTTATGTAATTGCAATTTCTTTAATGTAATTTGTACATATTTATTTATTTAAGTATATCATTTACAATTTACTCCCTTTAAACTTACTGCTTTTACATAGTTTAAATGGAGAAATAGTGGTAATGCATTACGATAAAAATTGATCTCTATGTTAATCATTGTCCACTCATAACAAATAAGGTGTCATTGAAATCTACATAAAATAGGCTGGTTTGATATTTCATGTAATTTGTATGTTTTCATAGAATTTGGCATAAAATACTTTAAATGGCTGCTGATATTATAAAAAGGTTGATGATATATAAGTGTAGTTTTGCACAAAGATGAATCTTAATCAGACAAACATGTGAAAAATATCAACTCTGTATAGTCAAACAGTTTATAGGTTATGATTTTTTTTTTAAATCACATAGACTACAGACGGGAAACTAGGCACCAGAGAACCATTGACCCATAGACGATTGCCCCATGGTGAAATGTGTTTGTCTTGACCTAAATAATAACACTATATTTTGTTTTCCAGAGAGTTACGGGATACCCTGGATAAACACAGAACCGAAAAAATTCATAAACGTTGAGGAAACGGTTAGGAAAATAAAACGTTATTGAGGATCAAACACTGAAACGCTGTAATTAGGGAACAAAACAGTAGCGTGACATCGACTAGAGGCACTTCAGGAAGCACTACTTCCCCTCAATATAGATACCGGCAATCGGAATCTACCGTGGAACGGGTTCAGAGAAACAATTAAATGGCACGGTAGTCGTGCCTGGGAGTCAGCCCTGACGGATGGATGGACGACAGACGGACAGATTTATTGTAATGGCGGCGGTCAACTGTCCGTCACGGCTAATGGTTTATTGCGGGGGACGCGACTGTACCGCGGCGCTTTGTTATGGAAATGTACGCTCTGTTCTGCGGAAAATGGAACTAGTTTTCTTTCGGTGCTCGTTCGAGGCGAGTTCATTAGCGGCGATTTGTCAGTGAGTTATGCGGCTGTTGACACCGATATTGTGGCGTCCCTCAAAACTCGGGAACATTCAGCTCGGGCTCGCCGTCGGGGGCGGACAGTCAGGGACGCGGGAAATCGGTGCGGACAGGGTCTTAAACAAACAAACGTTGAGTATGTGAATATCTCTCGTTGATTATAGATGATTTATCTAATTTAAGCGGACTGGCATACATAGGTACGAACCTGTATTAGTCATATTTAAGGCCTTGTTTTAAATTAAAGTGAAAAATTATATATACCTTTATGGAATTACCTTTAAGCATAAGTGGCCATATAAATAGAAATAATACATTTTTAATTTTAATCTTTGAACTACAGTACTGCAAATTCAAAACTAGGCCCTTTCGTTGCACTAACACGCAATCTCATAATATTTTGGATGTTTTAATATATTTTAGTGGATATTTTGATTTTGGTCTGTATAAATATTACATTTGGCTTTTATTTCAAACAGGGGGTGATACAATTGTACAACTGTGGACTATCATCCACTTTTCATAACAAGAGTAATCAAGGGTTTCTTTTAAAATTTCTGCTAATCAACATTTTATTTTAAATGCAGTATTTTAAAATTAGAATTTTAATATACCTATATTTTTTAAGTTGTATACTTTTTGAGAAAAAATAACAATAAGCATAAAAAAAATAATAAAAATAATGTGAATATCAAAAGAAATCACCCTATCCAGGTGCCCATATTCAAAATTAAGAGTATTCCAAACACCCCTCAAAGGGCTAACAAAGGGAGAGGACAAGCTATTTTTGGACCGCTCGCATCTGAAGGGAAGGTTATCATTATATTAAACGATTATGAATGGTTGGAATCAGGGGCAAGGGCAGTGCGTGTGCAACTACAATTAGCAGCAAAACTCTAGCCTTCTTGTCAAATTACAGGTCTCAACAGTTGTGAGAAACTTGTAAATAATTGGGGGCTACCGGACAAAAAAACGTGGCCTGGGGGCCGGCACTGGCTGCCGTGGCGGGCCCTTCACGCACCGGCGGAATCTGAATACGGGGGTCAAAGATGGACAGAATCGCCAACAGCAGGTGATGAAGAGGAGTCGGGGTTCTCGGTCATATGGGCGGAGCCGACGAGAAGTAAAAGTACATTCCGTTTAAGAGTTTTGAGCGGAGTAGGTAAACCATAATGGCGGTCTTAAAGTTGCTGAGGAAAGAGTTAATTAGGGGTAAACATTTGAGATGGAATGGTTAAAGAAATAAATGTAAAAATTTATAAGTAAGATTAATAGCTAGTAAGGATGGCTAGAATTTAACATCTCATTAAATCAAATCAAACCTCCGCCCAACAGATATGTATCTAATAATACGGTAAGTGAAGTCAGTACGAGGTTTGGGACTAAGTACTCTATTCAACTAACATAAAACAGACAAAGATGCATTTACAGTTTTATCAAGGTTTTTAAAAACTATCAAGCAAATAGAACGGTTATTTTTTTTAGAACTTTAGAAACAGAGTTCTAAAATTATTGTACGACTACCGCAATAGATTTGATCATTAGGGGAATACAGTACGCTTAAATGAAATAAGTTTTTGATTCAACATGCGCTTATGCAGTATTGGTTTAATGGCTCGTGATAAACTGAAACAATTACTTAATATATCAAATTTTACAAAAAAACGCCCGCTAATAGGACTAGGACTACACTCTCTAAAAGAGTGAAACCCACTAATTTTGGTTGATTATCATTTGATCCAAGTTGAGTGACAATTTGAATAATTTGAGTGTCCCTAATTATTCATATCATTTTTACCGTGCAATATGGCTTTTGAGTGTGGTTCTTGCGTCTACAAAAACTTTATTCTAATTTATTACTGTATACGGTAGGCCTACCTATATCACTTTTTCTGTAAAAAATCTTAGTTTAATTAATTAACAAGACCACTGCACTCTGGGTTTTCAATTCTCCCCGGTTACACTTCGTCCCGTCCTCTGAAAGCCCCTATGATACGCCTAGGTTACGGATTCCTGACGCTAAAATAATCATACACTTATTTAAAGTGTAACACACACTCAAGGAATGTAGAACATAAACTAGGAGTACGCTTATTCTGCGCGTATGGGGATGAACGGACAATAAAGATAAGGCATAAATAAATTTAAGAATAAAAAACAAATAAAACACAACTAAATCCCCACACATTCTATAATTTACTTGATAAGTTCTTGTACTCATTTCATTAAACCTTGGAAGTAGTTTATAAAAATAAATAGCTTTATATTTCTGGGAGTACGTAGAAGGATTCTAAAATTTTTGCATTTCTGTTACGTCCATTTGATCCCACTTTGTGGTGATTAAAAAAACTGATATAATTCATAATTCGAAAATTCACTTGCCTTACATACATGCAATACATTGTTTTAAAATACTTTTATTCACATGGATTTCTATCATATATAAATTTTTTTTTTTTAATATACTACTTGATGTGTTGGGTCCTAAACATTTTGGCCAACGTTACAATTATAACTTGGCCATATAATTTGTATATGATAATTATATGTTATCAATTTATTGCATTGTCATTTTATCAATTTATTTTTTTTTTAAAGTGGAAGTTTAAAGATAATTTAAAATGGATTGTTTTTAATGTTTTTTGATAAAATAAAGTTTTATTTTTATTCACAGATCTTGTTTTTCAATTGGAGTTTTTTAACAAATGGCTCCATTATTAAACCTATAAATGGAGTTTTTTATAGGTTTATTATAATTATTTAAAAGATCAGTACAAATCAGCTTGCTTGCTCCACGTAGTCTACTAAAAAAAAGGCATTTATTTTGATTATTACTGTACCTTCCCCCATATATTGGGTGATTCACGATGAAGTGCAGAAATTTCGGGAGCTGATTCAAAACATGAAAAATAAAAATAAAAGTCATGTCAACATATGTCCTAAAATCCTCCGCCGCTAGTCGACATTTTGTTTTATACATGTAATCATTTTCAATGTATCTAGTTGATCATTTTTATTTCCGTAACGGATTGATGGATTTACTTCATATTTAGCGTGAACCTTAATTACAACAATGTTAGTTTTCAGAAAAAAATTATTATTTCCTTAAGTGTATTTTAAAAATGACGGCCATTTAAAAACTTTAACCTAACATTTCTCAAAAACGGAAAGTTTCATAAAAGACCAAAAAGTAATTAAGACAAATTAATTATTTAAACAATGATACCAAGTTTGTAAGGATCTGAAAATAAATAGGGCCTAAGTGATTTATTGTGATTTCCCTGCATCAAAATATCGATTTTGCAATACAAATTGAATAAAATTTCTTTTAAAAAGCTCAATAACTCTGTTATTTGCTGTCAGATCTTCACAAACTTGTTATCATTGCTTAGATAATTAAATTTATCATTGGTTAGATAATTTAATTTGTCAACTTTTTTGCCTTTTTAAAATTTTGTTGGAATTTGTCGTTTTTGTGCAATTTGTGCTCAAAATTTTAAAATGGCCGCCATTTTGAAAATACACATGGGAAAATAATATTTTTTTTCTGAAAACAAGTTGATGTGATATGGGTCCACACCAAACATGAAGTAAATCCATCGATCCGACACGGAAATAAAAATGATTACGTGTAAAAACAAAATGGCGGCGAGCGGCTAAAAGAAAGATTTTCGGACATATTTATATGTTGACATGACCTTTTTGCTTATTTTTATTTGTAGAATTAGCTCCCAAAATTTCTGCACTTCGTCTTGAATCACTCTGTAAAATGGCTAATTATTTTTTTGATACAAAAATATGATAAGGCTATTTTGAGAAAACTATAATAATTAAGAGTCATATCTGTTTGTCAATAGGCCTAGGCCTACTACACAAGAGAACAATTCAAGTATGTTCACAAACTTACCAAAATTATTTAGTTCAGCTTAAAGATGTCAATCTTAGCTGCTTGTAAGTGGTTTCAGGTCATTAATAAAACATCCTCAGTCACTAAATCACAATCGTTTATAATGCATCCATATTTATGTCCACCTGCAGTTGTTTAGATGCACTGTTTGTGTAGTGTCAATACTTAATACGTAAGCCAATTAGGGAACAGAAGTGAAGTGAACTCAAATGTGTCCTGGGCCGATTCGATTCGTGTTCAATTCTTGGGTCCTCTCACGTTGTTTGATTTGTGCAATGAAGCACTGGCGATGCGAACCATGGCGAACTGAGTAGAGCACATCCAGTACACTATTGTGCTAGACCCTGCTTGCCTTGATTCAGTGATAGTCCTGATATTGTATCCAGGTAATATAGAATAATTTTTGGGGTAAGATTGTGATATAAAGCAAATCAAGTATATATTTGTATTGTATCCAAAACACTGGAAATCTAAAGAAATGCATGTATTGCAAGGTTATTTTGTAATTAATTATTTAGGTCCCACATAGTCCTACAGATATGTAGTATTTATTGAAAAATTGTGCATTTGATTATGTATAGAGATTTAAAATTTGGGACACTAATTCTACAATACAAAAGCTTAAATTTAGAGAAGAGGCGATCTTAGATTTTGCATATGGGTTTCAACTGGCGTTTTCACATTTTTTACTATAAAGTTTCTTAATTACCTACATGAATTTGATTTACAAGTCTTGCTGGAGCTAGGCCTAAAAAATAAATAAACGGTATCAGGTAACTGACACATACTTTCTCCCAACAATATAAAAAAGGTGTTAAAAGCCTCAAAACATTAATGTCTTGATGGCTCAATCAGATAGCTAACAGCTGAGCAGCACGAGATTGACCCTACGCGCGTCTGACTTTTAACAACGTACTGCGTTTACCGCTAAACGAAAAATTGAATTTTCTCCGCAACCACTTGACATAGAGCAATAATTTAAAGTACTGGATTAATTAGTTTTTTGAGCTTGATTTAATGGTCATAAGTAATATTTATTTCAAAATAACAATTTTTTTGAAAATCCAAAAAATTGATTTTTGAAACACTTTTTACTCTATAACTTTTGAACGCGCATTTTCTCGGAAATGCGGGTGGTGTCATTTTATTCAGCATTTTAATCTTAATAAACCACAAAATTTTAATCAAAATCGTTAGAGCCGTTTTTGAAAAATTTGGATTTTTCACGTTTTTTGAGGGTTTTTTGGGGTAAACTACCCTTAAAAATCAAAAATTCAAAAAAATGAAAAAAACGCCTGGAATTATTGTGGTTTTGGACCTACGTACCAAATTTCACCAAAATCGGACCATTGGGGCATTCTCTAGCTCTGTATACATCCAGACACACACACACACACACACACAGACATCACTCCGAAAACCACTTTTTTGGACTCAGGGGGAACCAAAATGGATAAATCCACCAACAACTCAAATTCGAAAATTTTGACGAAAACAATACTTTCTCCATATACTATGGTATAGGGGGAGAAAGTAAAAATGTAGAATTTTTAAGTGTTATGTTATCTTGAATTAATGCAGAGACAATTCAAAAGAAAATCTGATACGATATATCAATATTCTATATGATGTGATATAAATCAAATCGATTGTATTGTTCTATAGTATTTTAGGCTCTATACGAACAAAAAATTGATCAATGTATTGCTTTGAATCACATTTCCATATATCGGATCACATCAGATTTTAAATTATTTTCTCCGCAACAACTCAAGATAATTTCATGGTAATTGATAGTTAAATTTTTTATTTTATGTGTTCTTGCAAAATACTTAACTCACAATTATGTAATTTTTAAATTAAATGGTGAAAAATTAGAAACCTCTATTGATGGAAAATCTAAGCTGGCCTTCTATCTAAATTAAAGCTTTTGTTCATGAGGTATGTGTATTCAAAATTTGAGATCTCTATCATGAAACGCACAATCGGTCCATATAACTGCCAGACTATTAATCTTTAAAACGCATAGAACACCTACATTATAAAAAAACTGCTAAAAATTATATTTGAAATTGATTTTGTTATAAAAAACTTATTTTATTTTGGAGCACTGATTTCATGGAAACATTATGAAAGCAAAATACCCCCGTTGCAGCATACCTGCGTACTCAGCGAAATTTTCAACAGCATTCAATTTTTTTTAACTTCCCCCATAAACACCATGTGAACGAGGATGTAGGTTTGCTGCCTTAGGGTTATTGCAAGTAGATATAGGAAAATTCCCAGTGCATGTAACCATAGAAAAACTATCGGTTGTAACTAAATTGCATCAAATTCTGATATTTTTAATTTTCCCATATATCCCATAGGGCTCTTGGGGTTGAGTAGGTAGATTTTCCGCCATATAGGTGCTGTAAGTAAATATAAGTTAAACCCTACCTAGTGAATGGACATATCAAATTTGATCAAGTTATGTCAACAAATAAGTGAGATACAGGATTTTGTTAATTCCCCATAAGAATAACATTGAAAACCTATTTTTGGATTTTCTCTGTAACCTGTTAAACCATGTTAAAAATTCAAAATAATAAATTGTTTGTTTTTTTAGGCTCTTTTAAATAGTTTTGGTGAAAATTGTTGAATTTTTAAAACTTATGTCCAAAAATACCAAAAACCCATTTTTGAGCCTTTTGAAACCTCATAAAACCCTGTTCCCATAACCGGATAATGCTGGTTCGCAATTAAAATTATTCGCTGGTTAAAATTATTTTTCAATGAAATTTGGTAGTATATACCTTTATTAGATGTAACTAATATTTGCTCAAACAGACGAAACCCTTATAGAAATAAGAGGATAGATACATGGAAACTTTAAAGTCCAATGGGGCGAAGCACATTTAACTGATGGTGACAAAAATTATTCAATGACGTCTACAGAGAATTCCATTTAATTTGACCCCTCAATCATCAAAATCGGTTCAAAATAGGGGAGTTTTGCTGCTCACGAGAAATTCCTTATGGAATTAGTAAGATAGATAACTGTATAGTGGGAGAAACAATAGCGAGAAGTGTTTGAACATAATCAGCTTATAAATTGACTTTCAGCATTTGTTTAATATGCCACATAGTAGCAGGTGATGATTCGTCATATTAATGTTTAAGCTACATTTGAGGATTTACAACCCCCATTGTAAGCTTGGAAAATGTAAACATCTTCATGTTGTTTATCCGATTGTAAGGAATTTTACATTCTTTAGGAAAACTTCCAAATGTCAGGAAGTTTTTATGATCAATATTTGTGTATTTTAGCTCTCGCTATGCATATTTATTGTTCTTAAAACTATATCTATTTTGTAAAATATCTGTAATCATATTTAATTAACTTATGTATAATAAATGGCAATAATATTTGGAATAAAATGGAATATTTTATTGTATAAATTAATAGTTGTATTTTTACATAACTTCATCACTCACTCATAAAACCAAATATTTTGTTGATGAAACATAACAACCATTGGAAATTAACTAAGTATGCAGGTCTGCTGCGACGGTTGTATTGTTGATTGTAAAGTTTTGATAACATTTTCCAGTTTTGAAAAATTTGAGTTAAAAATATTTTAAAATCGCCGCCATGTTTAAAGTAAACTAGTATACGTGCTGCTCGAAATCGAGCAATTTATTTTAATACAATACAAATGTTACTTTTAGCTCTAAATCAATAACATCCGACCAATCCAATATTGTTAGTATCTGTAATCATCAAAACAACACATATTTACAGCTGATTATTAACACATGTTTAAAATGCTTTATTCAATCCCAATGTTTCAATTCAATTAAATGGGAAATTTTGAGATTTCAATGGTGGATAGCGCCTTTATTTTCAGTCCGATTCTCATCACTTTTTGGCGGAAACAACTACAGACCAAGCCCTATCCAACGACACCAAAAACTTGAAAATCGGTTGAAAATTGTAGGAGGAGTTCCCAAGACAAAAAAATCCTTAGCGTATTAAATAAGTAGAGATATTGGTAAAATTACAGTTTAACTAAAGGAAATAAAAAATTTCTGTTTCATGCCAAATATGAATCCTATACAACCATCCGTAGCTCAAATTATGAGTGTAAAAAACAAATTCTGCTAGCGGCTTAAAGCATTTTAGGACAAATATTCACACTAACTTTTTTGCATATTTTGGATTGCTGAATAACCTGGTAAAGTTTGGGACAGTTGAAGCTGGACACCCAGTATAAGTTTTAACAACCTTCAATACAATTTATATAGGTTTGCCTTGTACAGTCAAAATTTCCATTTATAACTCATTGATATATTGTATAGGCTTATACCACATTAACATATAGACTGTTAGGCCACTTTCACATTGGGTCGCTTGGACCGAGTGGTAGCCACTAACCCGTAAAAGTCGCAGCCTTGCTTGTCATTTCACATATACAATGGCTGCGACCGAGTTCTCAAGTTGCAAAAGTGACAGACACAGGGAAGGAGGCAGGCTGAGTGGCAGTCACCGAGTGTGAAAGGCTCCGTATGTTTCAATGCCCCGCTAGCGACTTGAGTCGCTAAAGAG
Source organism: Neoaliturus tenellus (assembly GCA_030545055.2). Taxonomy (NCBI): domain Eukaryota; kingdom Metazoa; phylum Arthropoda; class Insecta; order Hemiptera; family Cicadellidae; genus Neoaliturus; species Neoaliturus tenellus. The sequence goes on from CM061537.1 coordinate 86,875,814, forward strand.
CAGGGTTGCTGCCACCGCCCAGCGACGCAGTTTTCTGGAGACCGAGTCGCTACCACCAAGGTGGGTCGCTGCGATGCACTAGTGTGAAAGGCTCCATAAGGTTCAATGCATTTTCAACAGGTCAAGTGGCCGACAGGTAGCTGCCACTCGGTCGCAGCGACCCAATGTGAAAGCGGCCTTAATATGTACAAAAATTACATATTATTTATTATATAGGACCTATTAATGCCCTGTTATGTATACCTGGTGTCCAGACCACCCGTACACCCCTTTTAAAATCTACAAAATTCATTTTTCACTAAAACAAATTGTGCCATTGTAGGTAAACCAGTTGCGCTTTATACATTGATGATAATTTCAATGTACAGGGTGTACCAGAAGTAATCTATTCAGACCAGAGGTCATTAATTTTAAATACAAACCCCCACTTTTTATGAAATTTGGGATTCTAGACATAATTTTAAGACCACTTTGTGAGGTCCCTGTCTCAAATTAGTGATTTAGTGATTTAGATTTAATGTATAGGCCTACCCGTAATCATAACGGTTTGGGAGATAATGGCAGTGGAAGTTTTGTTTTTACCCATAAGAATAACATAGAGCAAATTTTCATTTTCAGTACCAGGGGGACCGAGCTTAAGCTCTGTAAAATTATTACTTTCGTTCTCACACAAAGCTCTTTCGCTCCGCTCACTCGCCCTCTTCCATTTTAAAGACGAGCTTGTTCGCTTCGCTCACTCGCCAAGTCGAAAAGTGCTGCACTTTGGAATAATTTTCTCGAACTACAGGTTAAAGCTGTAACCCATTGGTTTATATCTACAGTTATCAGGTGATTTTTGTTCAATTAATAAAATCTCCATAAGGATAACATGGAAACTTTGAAGGGCTCTAGCCCGAAAACCGGATTTTTCCCAGCTATCTGACCAGCTCCAATCGATTTCTGGTGGCCAAAACCCCCATATTAAATAAAAAAATCAAAAATCCTTGGAGCGAAAAAAAATTTTGCCCGTACAAACGGAGCTTGTTTTAGAGTATAAGATTAACACTGAAACTTTTACCTTTAACGTAACTGTATAAACATAAAGATATTTTATAAGCTCATTTTAAATAATATTTCATCATAAAATACCGATTATAACGTAATTAATTTTAACTTTCTATACCTTTAAAGAAATCTCCGCCATATTGAAAGATTTATGGAAAAATAGAAGTATTTATGACAAAACTAATAATTTATGATGCTAAAGTGTTTAAAAGAAGAAACTAAGGCATTCTTACGCTAGGACTTTTTAGTTTAACGGGAAATTTACAGAGATAATGGATAAGAAATTTAGCCCCATGTTATTATTATGGAAAAAAATAAAAATTCTACCTCCATTATCTCTCAAACAATTAGGATTAGGAGTTCACATTAAATTGTAAAGTTGTCATAGAATTGTGTGTAGAATAAAAAAATACCATAAAAGTGGGGGTTCGTATTTAAAATTAATGTCTTTCGGTCTGGGTAGGTTACTTCTAGTACACTCTGTACATTGAAATTATCAATTATCATCAATGGATAGAGCACAACCGGTTTACCAATAATGGCATACTTTGTTTTTGTGAATAATTAATTGGGTTAATTTTATAATGGGTGTACGGGTGGTCTGGGACACCCGGTATAGTTCCTCTACATATAGGTGTAGCCTTGGAAGGGGGTTGTGCCTCAACTTTTAGAAAAGTTTTAGCAAAAGGGGTAAAACTTGAATACTGATAGTACTTCATGCCCTTCAATCCCTAAAAATGTATGTCACACTACACCTATCGATACATTTTTATACATGATGTTTAACTGGCAAAGGCGTAGCAAGGTGGAAGGAGGGAGTTTTGATGGGGCTTCAGCTTTCCTCAAAATCCTTAAAAATGACCTTCTCATATAGGAATTTTACATCCTTATGACCCTTCTGCCTATTTCTGCATCCTCCAAAATCAAACTATAGCTACGCCCTTGTAAACTGGCTTTAAAGATGATCACCATACAATTAAAGTAGAGGTGGAAATTAAAAACATTATTAAAACATTTACAATTTCCTGACAACGTAGGCCAACTTATAATTAGATTTTCTCCATTAAATATAGGTTTCACGCATTTATACCTAATGTTTTAGTTATAAACAGGTCAATTTATAAGCATATTTTGATGCTATGACACAAGTAGGAACATTTTTATTAATTTTTATTAATGGGTCAGAAACGAACTTTCAGCGAGAAAGTTGTAGTGAAGTGAATTTCATCACATTATCAAGAAGTCTACGATAATATGAGTTGATGGTTGGCAATAATATTAATATTAATGAATAGAAATTATGGGATGAGATGAGTCTCAGGCTCTCACTGAGATAACAGATCTTGTTGATCATTCAATAATTTCCTAGGAAAAAAAATGTTGTACCCTATACATGTATAGATAAAATTAAGATTTATATTGAAATTTGTAAGTAAATGCAAAACAATGACAAATTAACAAACAGCTTTGTCTACCACCAATTAAAATGGGTGTGTGTGAATGGTCGAGATTTTGTGTTGACCAATTTTTTTGTCGGCCGATAGTTATCGGTGTATGTGGAAGAGACCTTAAAATGAAATTGTTTTTGTGACATTGGAGGCCTGTTATAGCGGAGGCCGGTTAAGAGCCTAATGTATTTATATTTTCTGATATAGTTCAAAGAATATTCTTTATAATTAAGTTATTTAGTAAAATATTCTTTGAACTGGATCTGATAATATAAATACATCACGATTTCTTTTAACTGGCTTTAATAGGCCTTATATGTCATTAAAAGAAAATTTTGTAACCAAGTAGACCTAAATCCATTATTATAATAGAAGGCCTCTAGTCCAGGGTCAAATGGTTGGTTGCCAAGTAATCCAGCTGCAGCACTCCGGGAATTAAACAATTAATTAGCCGACATGTGTCAACTGGTTTTCATGTTCTCTATCACTAAAATATCCCAATTCAATTGCCAATTTCAGGACGACGCAGTACTAAATGTACCGTTTTGGATAGTGACCTTTCTGCTCATTTTGCCCTGTTCCTCAATGTCATATTCTCAATGTTACGGTCAACAGACCATTCCTTCACCATTGTGTCCCATTTCCGCCCTATCACCTTTTGTGAGAGCCAATTTTAGGCTAAAACATTAAATCAGTGATATCATCCATTAAATGTATTTTCATTGCTAGCAGCGGTTTATCTCTTGTCTCAACTTCATTCAATTCCAGACCTTTGCCAAAGGCTATTGCAATACGGTATATGAACCTCGATAGTTCGACACTTTGTGGACTTAGAAAGTGGCTTATATCGAAAATTCGAAACTATAGGGAGTTTGTGGGAAATGTTAATATAGGGAGCATAAAAATCTGTTGAATTAAAGAAACACTAAATAAATATTAAAAACACGACTTAATTAAAGTATAATAGGACTATAGTTAAAATTAAAATCATTCACCATTTTGTTTACATTTTCACCTTTGACAGTCCCCAACATTGACATTAAATCAATTGTAATGACATGCTAAGTTGTCATTTATACCTTTACAAGTTGACTTGTCGAACTATAAGGAGTGTCGAACTACCGAGAGTCGAACTATCAAGGTTCCTCCAACTCTCAAGATAAATTTTTGTGATATCTTTTTAAGCAATTTTTATTATACGTTTTTTTATTTTTAGCAATAGCGACAAAACAGTAGGTATATTTAGTTAACCCATATACAATTAGTCTTCAGTTTTGGTCCAATTGCTTTTTGCCCTATGTTTCTTTTAAACATCAAAACAAATTTTTGTTTTTTTTTTTTTTAATTGAATTTTTATTTTTAAGTTGAGGTCCAGTGACTGAGTGGTTGGTACCGTATACATTTTGTTTAGACTTTTATGTAGGCTAGAAGAAGAAAATAACTATTACAGTTCTACTTCTACCCATCCACTCAAAATTAAGGCTGAACCTTAATTGGTTTGGCTAATTTTAAAAATAGACGGAACTTTCAAATAATGACAGTTAGAGAATAGCTTACGCCTGCAGTTTACTCAAACAGGGTGTACAATCAGGGTGTACAATCAGGGTGTACAATCAGGGTGTACAAACTCAATGACAATCGGTTGAAAGCGATTGCATTAAGTTAAATAGTAGAAAATACTCCTAGAACATGGTTGGCCTAAATAAGTTTGAAAAAAAAGGAACAAACCACAGAAAAGCGACCGCAACAGTGATGAATCATGGCCAATAATCATAAATATTCTGTAAAATCTATAATCAGGATTCCCTCACTTTTAAGAACCTCAGGAACAGTCAGTTTTTATTTTGTTTTTTATTTTTTTGTTACAAAAGGTTTTAAATACACGGTAGATTTACAAAATAGCAGGACTTTCTGTCCACACAATAAGCATTGGATAAAATATTATCGGACGGAACTAAATAAAATATGTGCATAGCTCCCTCTAACCTGACCGATCCTAAATGCTTTTCAGGCCTACAAAATGAGTGACAAACGTTACAGGCAGTTTGTAACCAACTAAATAAGGAATATTTGTTCTAAATGTAGTGTTGTTTACTACTTATTATTGCATAGGCCTTAGAAAACTGTAATTTTACATATTTAAACGTACTTCAGTTAACCAGCCAATTCGTTATCCAATCGGTGTCTGGTCCTGAAGTGGCCGTTTAAGTGAGGGTCCACTGTACTGTAAATCAAGTTCCTATGTAGAATAGTTGGGTTATTTGGAGGGCTCGACAATACTGGTAACCCTCAATTTTAATACCTTGTAAAAAATAAAACGGTTGGGCCAAGCACGAGTTTTTAAGTACAACCATGATGTATTAGTGGGTGGGCTACACTTCTGTATACGCCCAGTGGAAATATCAATGAACCCGATATTTTATGGAAATAAAAAAATCAAATTGTAAAAGAGTATCATTGTAAGTATCAAATGAAAAATATTGATTCCATAAGAATATTTATAGGATTACCGACTTTTTTTTAAAATGTGACTTCATAAACAAAACCATTTAACCTGATCCAAAATAAAATAATTGAAACAGACCCAATACAAATCATGATAACAGCATATATTGATGACAACTTAACTGAAAACGTTTCCTAAATAACAAATACAATCACTGTGGGCTTAGCGGTAACTAATTTTTCCTATTATTTATATTTTTTATTTTCAAATTTATACATTCAACAAGAAGTATAATGAAACATGACTTAAATTTAAAAAATTAAAAAGCTACTAATCATACAGTATAAACTAAAAAATTTAACAAAATAAAATATAGACCACCTGACTAAGCGTCAGATATGGCTCAATGTTGGAAGGTTAATGATACCAGGTAGGCCTAAATAGTAAAAATTTCCATTTATGAACTTATAATAAGAAATTTTACATCCTTGTAATTTCAGCATCCTCCGGAATCAAATTGTAGCTAAGCACCGTTTGTAGTGTGGGTCTACGTGTATGGTAGTTTTTCTGCCTTTCCACACACACATGGCAGCATTCCTTTAAGAGTGTTTGATTTTGTCGCGAAGTATGATAAAAGTACTTTTACAGTTACGGTACAGTATATAGTTCATATTTTTATTAATGTTCCTGCCCTATTGGCTAAGGAAAAAATTACCAAACCATACCTATAGCCTATAATAGCCTACTTAATTTTGTTTGTTGCTTATTCTCACATTTACTTTCCATTAAGCCTACATAGTTCTTCTTAGTGGAGTTTATCTTTACAATAGGTTAGATTAGTGTAAATTTTGTTGTGGTCAATCCATTTGATAGAATTTTGGATACTATTACGGGCGAAACTTCGTTATCCTACTCCACAGTTATTATTGATGTTAAAATTTCGAGTTTTCAATAATATTGCTATTTTATCGATGATACAATATTACACGATATGAATGTGACTTTATCAACTGATTTAGTTTTGTTCTAAGATAATCAAAAAGACCTTTTGACAGTAAAACAAATATATTGCAAACAAGTACAAATTTGAACTAATGTAGTCTTTAACATTGTCAAAGAACAATAAAAAATACACTAACTTAAGTTATTTAGCCAAGTTTATTTTGTAGCCTAATTGTATCTTGACTGTGAGAAGATGCACACTTCATTATATCTAAAATTGTGTCACACAAATGATGTAAAATATGAATTAGAGAGGTATTTTTCTCTTATGTACTAAGGGAATAGGCCTATGCATTTTAAAATTTTTCAAAAACCATTGATTTTGATAAACATCGCTGACCATAAAAGTGACGGAGGTTTACGGTTAGATTATTATTAAGGTCAGGTTTCATTACTATTACAATACTTTCAAATACTTCTTACCTACCTCAATATCGTTGTTGATTCGATTGTTTTCATCACATAATTTTAATCGCAAACTCAAAATGTTAACAACTGTAATAACGGTGGAGTAGCTTAACGAAGTTTCGGTTTTTAAGTTGATTAAATATTTTACCGATTTGATGCAATGAATATATTTTCATTTTATAGTTCCACCGGGCGTATAAGTTACATAAGTGCAGCCTAAAGGTGTGAAAACACCAGAGGTTGACAACCTAAGTTGTCGACCTAAGTCATATAGCCTAGCCCTAAATATGCTACATAACATAAGTCAACAACTCTTTTTAGTTCTTTGGCTAAAGTTAACATCTTTTGATTGTATACCTACCTCTGGGCTAAACACATTTTAAGGTAGGCCTAGCTACATATTTATTGAGACAAACTTTTGGTCTAGGCTTAAGGTAGCTTAGGCCTATCTGTTATAGCCTGTCCTGTTGTAATAATTCTGTAATTGATGATGATGAAATGGGCCCTTAACAAGTATAATCAGACACTTCTAGGCCTAAGCCAACCAATGAATTATGCGATTATGCCCTATACAACAAATATAGCCTACCTAAAAGCCTACTCACTCTATAATTTAATATATAAGTTATATCACAAGACTTTTTGAAAAGCAGGAGGGGCCTAGGCCTATTGATATTTTGAAGAGTTACTCTATAGTGCTAATCACAACTTCGTGTGGGGAAATAAATTGAATTTATTTGAAAATTGTAGAGTAATTTGACTGATGCTTTGACATATTCATAGAATAATCTGAGGTAATTCTAGACCTACCATGAGTACAAAATTTGCATGAAACTCTGCACTCCTAAGTGAAAATTGAGACCTAATAAACAATTTACGTACAGTACAAAGGGGTGTCATGAATTTACAAGTTATTCAAACATTAAAAACGTTAAGGAACTGCCGAATTGATGATGATAAATGATACATAACTAACCTACACACCCACACCGACCAGACTGTAAATATATAAATTGAACTTGACTCTTGTTTACACTGTTGTGTAGCCGCTGCCATCTCTATATTAATCGGACGGACATCTGACACACACTGTTTTATTTTTATTTTTTATTTATTAGTGTTTTTATGTGTGAGTTTAAATAATTGTTAACCGCTTTTTTTGTAAAATTTTCTTTTTATAAATGTTTGTTAACATCTAATTTATCTTTGCAGTATTCATAACCTTTTTTAAAATATATTTTAAATAACAAATTGTATTATACACTTTCGACAACAAAACAACAATGCCACCGTTTAACGTACCCTAAACAGCTAAACACCGCTTATTACGGCCTCCAATGCATTTCTTATGGGAAATTAAATTACGTCTCATTAGTTTATTACTTAACAGAATAGCTTCAAAAAAGAAAGGGAATCTACAAATTACGCCTAAAATCTACTGTGAAAGTTTGAAGTCGATCTGAGGCTTCCTGCGAACGTAATCGTTGGACATTGAAACGGGATTTATCACTACAGTGAGGTTGTCAACAGTCATGTATGAGGATTCACTCATCTTCGATCCGTTCATCCAATTAGCCAATATATTCTATAATACTGTGTGCACAATCGTCTGTGATCAGAATACCAATGAATCTAAAAATCAAAGTTTTAGACGCCATAGAGTATCAACATAGTTTTGTTCATTGCGGACAAAAAGAACTTAAAAATCAAATTCTCTTTTCACCTAATTTAAGGGTTTTCCTGGCCAAGCAGACCTAGATTAAAACAGACCTGATATACTTAAATCCTGAGATTCTTAAACCAAAACCTGTTCTAGTGGCTATATAACTAAGGTTCCTCATAAAACCACGGGGGCAGCTGCCTACCACCTGCAAACAAAAACGGTCATTTCCATGCCGAATCTCTCCTATTGGTTATATAGACTAATAGAAACTTTATGTATTATTGTAAAAATCCTTCATAAATTACAATTTTTACGACCTATATAGAGAATTCCCAAAAATATATTTGTAATGCACAGGGTATTATTTTGATATTAACACTAACCATATTCTTTCTAGCTCTGGCTCTCTGTAGGAAGAGCTTATACAAATAAAGAATACGTTTTATCAGTTTGGCAGTGAAAGGCATTAGTCAGTATCACAAAATATTGTAGATTTAATAGAAATTCTCTTAAAGTGATGAAGATATGGAAGTGGCATTGAATGAATTAATATGTTTTAACATAATGAGTTTGATTTCAAACGAACTGTTGTCAACGCAAGGTAAATACGTCGATGGATGATAGAGTAACAGGTCAATTTGTTCAAATAAACATGAATTAAAAACTTTTCACTGCTGGGACAATGCTTATTAGTCTGTAGTTAGCATACTCATCAATTATCCCAGATTTATAAATAGTAACAATCTTAGCTTTCTCTTATGAAGTATGATATAAAGATTATTTTTATGAAAAAAACTACAAAAAAATGACTCTGGGTTGTAGTTCAGTGAGGGTTATCCTTAATTTTGTACATTGGAATGTCTTAAAATATAAATATAGTATTTTCATGTAAAACTACTGAAATTAAGCAAATCCATTTTTAATATTGCTTATCAACTGTGTTTCAGATCCTCCCTTTCTTTTTGTCTCTTTTATTGTTGCCGTTGTTAAAACCCTTTTGATAAGAAATAGCTTATGATCCAAGGCTTGGGTTACAAGTTATTTTGTAACAACATAGGCATTACTTTTTGTGGACCCATCACAACTTCTACCACTTCTGGTGGCTCGGTGACTCTACCACCACGACCACCGTGCCACTGCTGCACCACATGTAGGCATAATATTGTTGTAATATTGTTGTAACATTGTTGTAGCATTGTTGTACCATTGATGCGTCATTGTTGCACCATTGTTGCGTCATTGTTGTATCATTGTTGCATAATCGTTGTAGCATTGTTGCGCCATTGTTGTATCATTGTTGTAGCATTGTTACCATTGTTGCACCGCCGCTCAGTAGCGAAGCGCTCCCGCACGCACGCCGACGGACAGTCTCGTGTTATTAAGTGTTCACCAACAAGACAGGTTTTACCACAAGTGGCCTATATCATTACAATAAACATCGGCCTGAGCCCATGTTTTATGTGTTCTTAATACCCGCGCAACCGTTCAACCGGCTGTTACAGATTATAATAACAGCGTGCTCTCTCTCGCTCATTACGGCCGACTATTGTTCGTTCCTCCGCGATGTCTGTGCGCCCGTCTGTCTGTACAGGTTTCAATTGTCTGTCGGGTGTACTCGATTGTCTTCTTCGGATGTATGTTTTTGCGCTTGAACTGCGAGTCGTGGCTTTTGTTTAATTACAATGGTTGTTTTGTTTTGTAACCGTTTGCCTTTGTAGGGTTTAGGTAAACCTTTAAGAGGACGGTAAACCTCGCGAAAATTTACGCAAACTCACATGTATCATACTACAGATCATCGTTCGGACGAATATTTCTCCTTTGATTTGACATATTTTAAAAAGAGAATGCATAGATCATTAAACAAATTACAACATTTCATATACATTAGTATTTTAGTGCAATGAAGACTTTATCTCCTGATAATAAAGCTACGTAACAATAATTTCTAAATATAGTATCAAATTGATTGAAAGATCGATTTATTGAAGTGTCCTCAAAGATCTAATTCATTGGTCGACGTAAACAACTAATCAAGAAAAGATAAACAACTGATAACGAAACCTTAAGATGAATTATAATAGCTAAAGCTAAAATTCACTCTTATTTTGGAATAATAATTCATATAGGTTATTCTGAGTTGGATGATAATTTTTTTATACAAGAAATTTCAAGGTAAAACTTTAAAGAGAATCTATCTAAAAAATGACTGTAATAATTTGGAAAGGCTGTTAAACATTGAGTTTTTACCCTGATTAAAAAATTCTATTGCGCTTTTGATATTGTATTACTATAATAGGTACAAATTTTTAAAATTATATGATGTATGTAATATTGAATTTGTGACGAATCTAAACCTAAAATTATAATACTATAATTTTTATCCTTATTAAATTAAAAAATAGTTAGATATATTACATAAAATTAATGAAATTCTTGAAAATTCAAATTCAAATACATTTATTCCAAAAAAGACATTACAAACATTACATCAGAAAAAATATAAATAAATGGAAAAGTCAAGGGAAAGATGCAACAGAAACATAAAAACCACAATACAACACAAGGCTAGCATAATGTAGCACCAGTGGGAAAAGTCTCCAGCGATTAGACGTGGTAAGGGGAATTTCGATACCAGAAAAGCAACTAGGATTAGCTTATCAACCCTAGAACATTGAAATGAGAAGCTCAAAATACTTGTTGCTATCTGATTTTTTTATTCAAGAGCAAAGAAGAAAGAAATATAGCTATATAAGGTCTAAGATCACAACCAAGATCAAAATTGTTTCCATTAATAAAAAGCGGCAAGTTCCATTCCATACGGACGGAACTTCTAGACTATACGTTTCAGTGCTTCGGTTAGCTGATAGTGTACCCAAAAATATAATTTAAATGGGAGCTTCTATACGAAAGCTTTAAAAATAATACCGAAAGCGGATTGTTGTCAGTATAGAACGGGCTTAATTAATTGTTGATTGTGTTAAAAGTGGCATATGTTTAATTAACCGTCTCTTTATGAAAATAGTGTCTATAAAATGAACATGGGAATTTCCATAGCCAGTGAGGAGTAACCCTGATGTATCACCACAACTAATTTAAACCTTTGTATGTTTTTTTTTTATTCCTGCAAAACTTAAGATTAATATGCCAATGGTTTTCCAGTGCTGGATTCAAAAATATAAAAGTAATAGACATTCAAATACAAAATTAAATTAAATTGTTTCAAATTAGTTTCAATTGTTCATCGTTTCAACCCTCGTATGGTAGAATGAACCCAAAACCTACTTTAATTTTACACCTTATCCTTGAATTGGCAACGAAACCTGGAGCGGGTAGTAGACGAGATCAGGATCTGGCGGGGGCCCAATCAGTCGAAACCGTGAGCCCAATCAGGTGATGTGGTTTTTGTGGAAGGGCGTGCGGATCTCTACACGTCTCTCGCTCCAATTAAAACTCTCTCTGTGTATGTGTGTGTGTGCGTGTGTGTGTGTGTACACCACCAACTCGCGTCCAGGTGGTCCGCATCTTATACCTCGCTTAATCAAGTTGACGTCACCACATTTCGATTCTCGCACCTGATTCTGATGAATGTTCCCGTAATCGTGTGAAACGATCCTAAACTGACACTGAGGGTTATCTCGAAGCCGGTTTGTCTGTAATGGTTGGGAAGTAGTTTCGGTAACTCCCTGACTTTAAAGGAGTGGGGTAAATAATGGGGTTGGTTACCGTTGTTGCAATAATTCAATTTTTATATTTGAAAATTTAGTAAACAAATCATAAATCTATTGGCTTTTAGGATATCTTTAGATTATCCCATATATTTGTCAGATACCACTCACTCATGTATCAGAGTATCTCCATAACCATTGGGTATACAGGGTTGAATTTTTGCATGGACGTTCCACTTTGCTAAACATTGCTCACTAAAAAAACGATTTTCAAAATTCCGTCAGGGCTCCGCCACACAGGACTTCAAATTTCTATCTGATGTTATTCTTATGGCCAATTTTATATAAGGAAACAACGAATATGTAAAACTATAGGACCTTCGATGTTGAAATTTGGCATGGACGTTCTGCTTTGCTCATAGGTGCTCGCTAAAAACGGGTTTGCAAAATTCCGTCAGAGCTCCGCCGCACAGGACTTCAAAATTTACATTTAATGTTATTGTTATGGCAAATTTTTAATATGAATCTAAGTGAAAAAATCGAATCTGAAAAACAAGATGACCTAAGGGAATTATTTGGAACATTTGAAATGGGAGATCCACTTCGCCCATTGGTGCTCACTTAAGAAACACTTTTTAGGGGAAACACCTTCAGGGCTTCGCCCCACAGGACTTCCTAATTCCTATAGAGCCTACGGGGTTGAAGTTTTAGGTGGACGTTCTTCTTTACTCTTATGCACTCACTAAGAAACGGTTATGCAAATATAGTTTTTTAAGTCCTTTAGATCTCTGAAATAGAAGATTTCTTTGCTCCTTAAAGAGATTTCATTGCATATAAAATAAATTCAATCACGGGCGAAGCCGTGACGGGCAACAGCTAGTTAGTGTATACAGTATATTCAATAATCAAACGTACCTAATTTATTATGATGGCCAATATTTAATTATCATTTTTGCGTATTTGCCTTGTCCTCTTTGTTGATTAATCTATTTACAGTCGCAGTTTATGTTTCGTGATAAAATATCTTCCAAAATTTTGGATAATATTGAAAGGGTTGAATCCTACCAGCATATTGTGACAAATGCGGTATTCTCCTGAACTTTAAAATTTGCATGGGCTTACTGCAGATCAGTCAATAGAATTTTGACTTTCATTCATCGACGACCTAAATCCAGCGACTTTATAGATATTCATTCATGGACTGGCCACTTGCGTGTGTAATTGCATTTACCCGGCCTATTCCTAAAAAAGCTGGTATATAGTAAAACAATATGATCATAAGTTAGTTCAATCAGAAAATAGAGTGCAAATGAGTGGTTAATGTCATAGCCAAAAAATAATTACTACACAAATTTTATTAGTACATGAAAATATAATAATTTCTTGTTTTTACCACTAGAAATTTCGGAGTGTGGTCCAACGGAACGTCAGCACGCTGTTTTTTACGGCCACTCCACAAATGAGGTTGTGGTCACTCCTAAACTATGTTGCACTAATAGAGTCGCATAACGCTCTGTAATAATTAATTACGGCATCATAAAACTGAACAAATCCGATTGAGAAATGAAACTTCGTAAGCTTGGTTGGTAAATAAAACTGATAATCGGTTAATTTACATTAATACGCACCATCGGGTGTTTGATTGGACCGGTGGATGGAGATGGGAGTGATCGGTGGCAATCAGCGCGAGCAAACAAGTGGACGAAAGCGATCCCGGCTAACGACGACGCCTCTCCCACTCCATTATCGTAAACTATTTTAAATTGGTGGAATCGCCGAGAACGTAATTATAATTTAGCATTTCAGCCTCCCGTAATCACAGGGGCCGGACAGCCCACAACGGACTTCTTGTAATTATCACTCTTAAAAATCAATTGTGTAAGTAAATTCGCCGCGGCCCGATGTTGATGGAGGAATTACGAGGTCGCTGATTGGCTCCGAAGGTGACCAATGGGAGCTGCCAGAATCACCGGAAACGGATGCGGGTTTCCGGCTGTCACACCGTAATGGCGGTTTCTTCACGCCTTTCCGTCATGGATGAAGGACTCGTGTTGAGAGCTAATGCAACGCTCTGTGCCCGCGAAATGGTGATGGGTTGGGCTTCTATGCTCGAAATTACTTCTCACATTAAAGACGGGTGGTAGTGGTGTGCAGGTAACTTAAACAGTTCTTTCAGCAGTTGAAAGGGGTCAAACGTTACTCCTTACTCCAAAGTTTGAAGGACCAAATTATACCGAAGCTCGTGGGTAAACCGAGCCTCTTAGGTATTTGAGTCCACTGGGTAAATTAAGCTGCAATGCGTAATAAAGCACCGAATTTTCCAAGTAATCAAGGATCGATAAAGTTCCAAGGTATATCGATAACCCATTCTAAACGCATCAACGAAACTACAATCAACTTTACAACTTTATAAAATCATACTTTCATATGCATAAGAAATTTGAATAGGTTTCTATAAAAAAAAAACAAAGCCTTCACACACTCACGTCATTAATTTTCCAGCATCCCGTTATGCTAGAGAGTTATATTTAGTATACTGATTCTTTTGGCCCCAAATAAAAGTCTTGTTAGTAAGTTATTAAGGTATTATTTCTTGTAAAATGGTGTATTCCGTGGAGATGAATAAATAAAAATAAAATAAATAGGAAAACATAATAGTTTTTATTCCGATGTGACCTCTGGGCTCCGCCCTACTGGCTTGAATCTCCCCGGTTATTTTTATGTACAAAATTAAAACAAATGATTTATTTTTTAAATCTGCAATTGGTAAAAAGGGAAAATGAATTGCAGTTACAGAGTTGCGGCCTTTTTTATATATATATATATATATATATATATATATATATAATATATATATTTTAACTATGAATATTTACTATAGTATATGTAACGTCCTTAACTACAAATAAAATATAAGGAAGCAATATCTATCCCCTTAAACCTGGTAACGTCCAACAATGAGTTTATCTTCATGTTTTCATGGTAACCAATATTTGTTCGGAGTGAACTTTGGAGAAGGAACATCCACTCTCTTACTCTGAAATTTTCCCTAAACTCTTAACACCAGAGTACCAGTTCGTGCACCTAAGCTATTTAGAAACCCTACATTTCTACCAAGAGTTTCCCAAGGAGCTAGAGTTCCACCAGAAGTTCTACAAGGAGCTAGGAGTTCCACAAGGAGTAAGGCGAGAGTTCTACCAGGAGTTCCACAAGGAGCAAGGCCAGAGTTCTACCAGGAGTTCCACAAGGAGCAAGGCCAGAGTTCTACCAGAAGTTCCACAAGGAGCAAGGCCAGAGTTCTACCAGGAGTTCCACAAGGAGCAAGGCCAGAGTTCTACCAGGAGTTCCACGAGGAGCAAGGCCAGAGTTCTACCAGGAGTTCCACGAGGAGCAAGGCCAGAGTTCTACCAGGAGTTCCACGAGGAGCAAGGCCAGAGTTCTACCAGGAGTTCCATAAGGAGCCAGAGTCTCCAAAGAGGACTCAAGAAGGAGCGTCTGAACGTTTTCCTAACCGACCCAAATACTACTCATCGGTTGACTGAATTTTCTTGGTTGTTGGACGTTAGTTTGCAGAAACAGAAACCTCCATTAGACATTATTACAATACCTGCTAACGAACTGGCAATACTCTTAAAACTGCTTTCATTACAATACAAAATGGATCTCAAAATAAAATTTGTTGATATGTTACTAATGTGTTTACAATTATAACATATTTTACTGATAAAGTAAATATATTAAATTTAAAACAGAAAAATATAAATTGTGAAGATATCCTCTATATCTATAAAAGGCAAACTCATAAAACTTTAGGTTATTCTAGAGAGTTCAGAAATGATACACTGATTCATTGGGTCTCAAATAGGAGAACGTGATAGTTTGTAAACTATCTCGATCTGAAATTAGGACCAAATGCCCTACAAAAGCAATGTTTTGTAAGACATTGATTTTGTTTTAAGAATCATCAAACCAGTATAATTGAATTTTGCAACACTGCAATATAATATAACACATACATACAAGTTTTGAGAAATAATTCTACTGGGTTCAAATAGTTTGTTCATGTGTAAGAGCGGTTTACGTCTGACAAGTTACCCACTGCTGATTATAATACTGTTGTTTAATTAGTTTACAAACTCCAGACAGTTTGAAACAGCATGCTATTTGTTAACTGGTGGATATGTTCCCGTAATTTATCAGTCAAGCTTGACTTTTAGTTCGGTGTTTGTTTTGTAACCGAATGCATTGGTAGGCCACATTACTGGAATAGGATAATTATATTTCAGGATTATATTTTTAAATTGCTATTTTTTCACTTGCTGATTTGCATCACTTGTACTTTGCTGATTTATAAAAGTTGTAAATATAGAATTCGATAATTGTGGATCGAATCCTGACAAAATTAAAATTTAACAGTTAAAAAGAGATAGGGAAAATTTGCTATAATCTATATCTATTCTTATTTAATACGCAAAGGGTTTTTTTTTGTGTTGAGAACTCCTCCTATAATTTTCAACCGATTTTCAAGTTTTTGGTGTCATTGGATAGGGCTTGGTCTGTAGTTATTTCCGCCAGAAACTGATAAGAATCGGACTGAAAATAAAGGCGCTATCCACCATTAAAATCTTAAAATTTCCCATCTAAATAACATTAGGGTTGAATAAAGCATTTTAAACATCTGTTAATAATCAGCTGTAAATACGTGTAGTTTTTGGTGATTACAGATACTCACCATATTGGATTGGTCGGATATCAGTGATCTAGAGATAAAGCAAAATTTGTATTATATTAAAATAAATTGCTCGATTCGAACAACACGTATACTAGTACTTATTAAATTTTTAACTGTCTCTGTGCAATGGGTGATGGATGAATATAACGTTTATTGAATTTGTTTCATAACTATTAAAGTAAACTATTATATGATAGCATTAAATGATACTTTCATGAAGTGGTTATCTATACTGTAGGTATGGTAAATAAACCTTATTTTTTTCTCAGTGAAACTCGAAGCTCAGCAACAGTTGTAATGTACGCAAATGATTAATGAGGAGAAGTTTGGAATATTTATTGGTCAGTGTTTGATACTAACCCCCATTAGTTGTCACTGAATGGATGTATTGTTGCTTTGAAGACTTCAGAGTGAACTATTCTGTTGCTTCAACCCTTTGACTACTTGGTTGAATGATTTGTTTGACTATCCGATATCGGAAAAGGCTTCCTAAGCTATACAGTGAAAAAAACTAAGTCTATATAAAATGTTTTAAAATGTAAAATTTGTTCAATAATATATCTTTTTAAGCCATGTTTTATTTTCTGTATACTTTGCATTCTTAGAAGGATATAACAGTAATAGGTACCAGATACAAATGATGCAATTCTATTCACAACATTCTTCAACTTCAAGTATCCTCTACTTCGTTGCCTTTACAATGTAGGCTCTAGTCAATTTGCTCGTTGGCCTCTATTCTGAAGTTCATGAATACCGTATGGTATGATTTATATCATATACGATGGTTAGTAGCTATAATGGTACAATGTGATACCTTTCTGAGGAAAGTTGCACTATAATAGTCTATGGTAAATTTCTCTCACAAGAATATTGAGTGAAGAAACGACAGAAACTTATAAGCTTAGTATAAATAAATTTAATATACGTAAGCATGCATTTTTCTAAATCAAATTTTCGTTTTATTTTTGTGTACATTTTGTTTTTATAGTTTTCCCAACTGTGTCATTAAATAACCACATCAATATCCACTTTTAAATTTCAAAGATTAAAAGTAGCAAACTGTTTAGAAAACTGAAAATTTAATGTATAAATTCAATGAACAGTATTTTAATAGTTTGTAACATAATATACTATATACGTTCTCTACACAATTTACTTACTTGTTTAGAGATATTTTAATTGCTTATATTTTTATACAAATAAATTATCTATATTTATGTATAATAAACCATTAATTACCAACGAATGAAATTAATGATTTCCTCAAACTCTTAGGAATCATTTAGTTTAAAAAACATTTTTGAAACTTTGATCTAAAACCTAATTTTTGCACCTTATAAGCTTAGGTTCCTTATTTCACAAAATAAATTAAATTACAATTTAGTTCCAGTCATTACAATATTTTCAGTTTAAGAATAAATTTAGTTGTTGTGAGGACCATAGACAAAATAAAAAAACATACATATAAAATTATATTTTTAAAACATTTACTGATCTTCCATAAACATGAAATAAAAAATTTTCGATTAAATCAACAAGAAAATTAATTACACTTTTTAAAGATTAAACCATGTCGTTTAAGAGATATTTGTATAAAATGAAAACCGAATGTTCCTTAAGACATTTTTGGAAATCTTACACGATCCTAAAACCTACAACGGAGGTATTCTACGTCAACTGGGCCAACAAAGGCAGTCTGGACTCTTTACTCAAGATGGAATCTTGACCGGACAAATTGATATGCCCGCCGCCCTTCCTCTCCATTATATGTAAATATGACTTCCATCTTCGTAGCCATATGAGCTTTATGGAACTTTCTAGAAATTCAACTTTGTGATCAGGTAATATTATGTCTATAAGAAGTAAAAGTTTGAGCGATTATTATCATTTGTCTTGTTTTGACACTTTAAACAAAACTAAGTTAAATTTTATTAAAATTAAACAATAAATCGCTTTTATGGATGAGAAATTAGTTTCAAACACTTCGGAGCTCCAGAAGGGTTCTATTTCCCAAGGAAAGATATTATTGTGTTTTAAACACAACTAGTAGCAATAATTTCATACTTTTTGTACACTACGAAAAAAAAGAAATTTAAAAAACAACGTGTTATGTGTTCCTGCCATTTCAAACTCAAATTTTTACTCCCATTATTGAATATGTGCAAGTTCATACACAAAAAAAGTAAATGTGTATGAAAAAAGTAAAAAGTAAAATCATATCTTCATCCATTTGTCCAAGCCTCATATATCCATTCCAATCCATATCACCAACTAAGATACCTAAATCTTTTGCATCAGATGCAGACAGAATAATAAAAAGTTCACTTAAGGCCATACTTCAACTGCCCACAGATGTACCCGATAGTATGTTGTACTCTAACAGTGAATACAAGGGTTTAGGTTTATTTAGGGTTAAATGGGAAATATTTCTTCAATACATAAATGCTTGCCAGTGTTTAGACAAAAATGAAAATACTTACATTTCAAATACAAGAGACCTTAAGTCAGAAATAGAATACTGCCTGGCTAGCTTAGGTATTACAAGGGAACCAGCCTTATTGAAGAAGAATGTGGATGAAATTGATGTGAAAAAGACGAGAAAAAGCCTTCGTACAAGAGAATATGAATCTTGGTGCTCACTTAACCATAAAGGAAAAGAAGCTATTAAAATGACTGCAAACGTCATACCAGTCAGAACTATTCCGGGTAGGTCCCAGGACGGAAACCACTGCCGACATTGTCGGAGTGAGTATGAAACCCTTGCACATGTCCTGGGATCTTGCCCGTTTAACGAAAACTTAATAAATGCCAGACACCACAGAGTTAGATCAATGATCGCCGAATCCCTCCGACGACTTAAATTTAATGTCTTTGAAGAGGTTCATGGCTTTTCAGAAAACGGGGGCACAAGAAGAATTGACATTATAGCAATAAAAGAGGGATCAAAACTAGGCACTATTATAGATCCAACTATTCGATTCGAAAAAAACCATAACCAACCACAAGACGTACAAAATTAAAAACGAAAAATCTATACCCCAACAATACCATATTATAAAGAAAAATACGATTTAGAAAATATAAACATTATTGGAATACTAATTGGAGCAAGAGGAACTATACCAAAATCTTTTGAGACCTTTTGCAAACAATTCGGACTCTCAACCAAAATTATTTCCCAAATTTCAAGTAGTGTTTTAAAAGATTCAATCAAAATTGTGAGACACCATCTATATTCAAATGTTTAGTGTTTAGGATACATTAATTTCTAAAATATCTAAATTTTTCAAGCTTTTGTAAATGTAGGGAAGTGTTGTTCTATATTGAATAAAGATATACATTCTTGACTGACCATATAATGCAAATTTAATTAGTTAAGATTCTTGAGAAAATATGACGATTCTTAATATATGCCAAAGCACTCTACAAATTGAAAATGCAAATCTAAATGACAATTAGTACCGTTAGTACTGTACCAAAATTGATAATTTTACAAGAAAATTACAATTCTGATAAAGAAATTATATTAAATTCTAATTAAATCAAAATCTAAAATATTGACATTATTATAAAACATAACGGCATTTTAGTTAATTTTATGTCCAAATGCAGATATTAATTTAATATTATTGAACTTATGGCAGAAAAATAAAGTAATGTTACATATAATACTATAATAAATGTTGGCGGTGGGTAAAATAAATTGTGGAATTCCTTTGTCCGGTTCTACCATTTTTCTGAATGGAAGTTTGTGCGCCTTTGACGATTCCCAAAGTGAACTATTCTGCTGATTCAGCCCTTTGACTACTTGGATGGATGATTTGTTTGTTTGCCTCTGATGATATTGAGGAAGCTTCCTCAGCTATCTAAATAAACCCTGTATTTCAATTATAGTTTGAACTGATTGTTTAAACATTTTAGATCTAAATCCATCCAAGCAAAATCTAATTTAATAAAAAAAAAACTTCATACTACATTTTTGATATTTATTATAAACAATTATGCAGAGTAATATAAGGTAAAGGAATACGCTTAACATGTAATTAATTTTTTTTCAACCTATTAAAAAAACATACATCATCCATCGAGTACTCAATAAAAAAATAAAAAAATACTACTTCTAATTTACCTCCTCTAGGCCGCTCTACTCAAAGCTCTAAGCATTAACAACGCATTTCGCGTAATTAAAGTCAATTGAAAGTCTCTTCAGTTCACTTCAGTATCCTACATTCTGTCTCTCTTTGGGGAGTAGTAAAATAAGATAAACTTTTAGGATTACTGTAAATTACGTGATACGTTTGCACGTGGTTTTCAAATTATTTAAATTACATAACTGATTTTATATATACGAGAGTTGCAAGTAGCACCAATAATGATATTACAAGGAACATTATAAATAGGTACATTATTAAACAAAATATAAAACCAATGATGAGTTTCGTTATGATACAGAATCTGGACCAAGCTGACAAGCTGATAGTTCCATTACTATTATTTTAATTTTTTTTTTTTTTAGTTTCTTTATGTACCTAACCTCAAAAAAGTTTGATCTAATGTTAGAAATATGGACTATTAGATCAAGCGACGTAGCATATAGCTAAGTTTTGAACCGATAACCTAAATATAGTCAATATGCTTATTATTTTATTTTGACAATGTTTTAACAAATTTAAATTTGTCGTAGATAAAGTGGATGGAAAGATTGTATGCACCCTTTAAACAACTCATAAAATATTTATAACACTCGATTCCCCTTCTAACTTACATCTCACTAATGGTTTAAATAATTCCTCAATACAATAGTTGCATAAACTAATAGAAGAAAAAAGTCTGAGAGTTTAACGAAACAAATTACGAATGTCTAGGGGAATGTCTTGTGATTATTTTATAACTGTAAATATATAGGCGAGTTTTAATCAGAAATTTCTTTAAGAAAATCGTCTATTTAATTAGTCGGAACAATTATAAAAAATCGAAACTAAGTTATATAAAAGTGTGAATATATAAACCATAAAAACTTGGGATGAAAAAAATACTTTTAAGAAAGACCAGTATTAATAATTATTAATTTACATCAAATATGGATAGCAGTATAAAAGAAAGCAGTAACAATTATTAACCAAATAAAGATAAAATACTCGCTGGTAAAAATATTTTATGAAATAAACAATTAATTCAATCTTTCTAGCTACCAATAAAATACCGTAATCTAGGGTTGCATTCTAGTCTAACCTTATTCCCCCGGTAGCGACGTTGTGCTGGTAAGTTGTTCATATAAATCACTGTTTAAAACTGAGTTTAAACAACTTTGACAGTTGAAGTGCCACATTAAATCTAACTCGTACATCTTCGGACCTTACAAGAAACAAATTGTTTAAAGACTTGCGATTTATGTTAAAAGTTTAAGTTTGTTGTAGTTTGCAAAAGTAATAAAAAACGGGAGTCGCGAACTTTAAATAACAAGATAAAAGTGTAATATTGGTTTTATAAGAGTAAATTATGTCCTGTAGGTTTTGCCTTAGTAAACATAATTTTGATAAAGAGTGTAAAGCATTTAAGTTTGATGAACAATATGTTAACTTCTAAAACGCTCAATTCAAACCATGTTTTGTTTTCTATATGTGTTAACCCGATAAGGTTGTTAAACAATAAAAGTATTCCACGTTTTTACAGTAAACGTCTTTGAAGGTCAATTTTATTGTTTGTAAATAAATTATTTATGTCATTTAAGAAAGTTAAAAACTAAATAACATGGTGAAGATATTGGCTTCACTTTTTCAAGTAGATTAAAATGACTGCATGTAATAAATTAAGATGACTTTTGTGAGCAAACCCCTCTCTTATTTCTGTAATAAATTTATGAGGATGTGGAAAATTCGTCCCAGTTCGTAGTTTTGGTTTTAGATACCGTATTAATGAAAAACGGAATGCCCTTAAATCTTGGGTTTCTGTCCAGTATATATTGGGAATATCTTTTACTAAAGTGCAAACTAGAACCAATAATAAAACATAGTACCGTTAACTGAAGAATACGGAATTGACAGAAGATAATAGAAGAACAGCATGTTTAACCAAAATAGAAGCAATATACTACGGAAGGGTCAACCCAATCTAATTAATGCAACGCATTGCACTGCACTGGTACCCCTAGTATATTACTATCATATGAGTTTCCTATTTATCGTTGAAAACTAAATATTATTATAGTCCAATACTAAGCAGAGGAAAGCCTTGCATATTGCAAAGTTCAGTGAAATGCACTTATCCCGCCCAATTCTGAAAAATACCTCTCACAGGTTCGCGCTGGAAAAATTCCAACAAATTGTTGGTCTAGTTTCAATTTATTAGACTTTGTTTGACGGTACTATTTCACCACTCACATGCTGAATGTTTCTCCAGCCAGTGCACACATTGACTACATTAAATGCTTCCTTCACATAAATCTCACTGGGCAAATTAATAAAGCGAATCCCCCACTCCTGCGGTGGAGTTGTTTAGGGGAAACGCCTTGAATAAAAATGTCTTAGACAATGTCGCATGATTATTAAACATATGTTGTCGTTGTTTATGCCCCGATAGAGCCGTGGTAATGGCATGATAATGCGCGGACGACAGGCTTTATGACACATTGTCAGTCGCTGAATATTCAGACGCCATTGTCTTCAAATCATAGCAACCATCCTTGTTGATAAATCAGAGGCGGAAGAGGGGTCGCTGCTTCCTCTAGAACGGTTTGGCCAAACACACAACATGGGCTGGGTCTGTGATGTACGGGAAATGTGAAGGTGCATGTTCCTTAGGGATTTATAAATAAATCCTCCCCCATTCCCCGTGCTACGTAATACACTAGAATAATAATACACTAGGGTGATTAAAAAAGTACCTAAATTGAACACAGAAAAACATGTTTACCAAAGGTAAAATATAAAACGTACCATTCAAAAGGGGGTCATTTCAAAGTTTTTAATGGATTTTAAATATTGTATATGTACCCCAATAGTCGAATGGTAGACATAAATTTATTGTAAAGTCAATTTCTGACCAAACGTGTCCCATGGGAGCTTTAAAACCCTCTTAAGTTCTTCTTATCCATCTTGTTTTCAAGAGGCTCAATGACGTAATGAGGGAATTGAAACTCTATTTTTTATATAACCCAACAGAAAGAAGTTACATTTGGTCAAGATCATACTGAGTAACAACCTCAGCCTACAAAAAGAGGTTTGAAGTCAATACACTCAGACATGCCCGTATAGAATTTGCCCATAGAATTGATGACTGCAGTATGAACCTTGGTTCTTAAACAGAGCATTTATAACTCGTTAAAAAACGTTAAAGACACCTTTTTCAATTGGTACTGTATATATTTTCTTTATAAAAATGTTTTACAATGTTCATTAGAAACTGAATGTTTCTTTTTGACTTTCCCTACATTTCCAAAATAGAATTAATAACATGAATGAGGAACATGAATCTAGTTCCTCAATCTTTATTTCTGCGACTGAAATATTTTATACCACGGTAAAAAATATTTTCTAAAGGGTTGCTTTTGCTTAGTATTTGGTTAAAACCGAGTACAGTACTTTACAAAAATAAATGAGTAAGTAAAAAGACCGTTCATAAGCACCCGCAAATAAAAGCAAATTTTACTAAAATTTAATACGAATGAGGTACAGTTTTTGGTAGAGACACTCCCAATACACTGATGTAAAAAGGTTATATATATATAAAACACTAAATACATTAAACTTATTGAATAAAAATTGTAAACCCGTTTTCAATATTAATGGTAGTGCAAGCGATGTTTACCTGTAGTTTCTTGGTTGTATATCCCTTGAAAAGCGGAAACCTCGGGAACAATGTATTCGCTGATGATAGATTCTGGAACAACAACATCAAGCTAACCCAATAACGTCGGCTCCGCAGCGTTACTGACGTCACTCGCGGGCCTCATCACGCGTTCTGCCTCGTCCTGGGATAAAATATTATGCTTTATCTAAACTGTGAATATGTTAAGGTAAAATCATAAAGAAAAGGAAGTTAAAAATACCTAGGTATTTGTTTTGTCTTTAATTATAAGCATCCACCAAAAGTTGTGTATGAAAAGATATATTTTTTTTAATATTGTAAATTTGAACTATTGATCGGTATGGCAAAAAATTGTACGTATTTCTTTTGTCGTTAATCATAAGCCTTCACAAAAAGTTGTGTATGAATTTTAGATTTTTTTTTGTGTAGAAATATTGTAATATTGAACTATTTGTCGGTATGGCAAAAAATTTCGATTTTCGATGTGAGCTTAAGTTTATCAAACAAATGAATTTGGAACAATGAGAGGACGTGGATTAAACCACATGAGAATTATTCTACGGTGAAAACAAACTAATAAGATTATACATAGTTTTACATTTCTATGCAACAGGATAAATTTAAACATAAATACTATGTGAATTTAACAAAACTAGTGCACGAGTTGCTCGACATCGAAGAATTTATTTTAATACAATACAAAAGTTACATTTAATTCTAAATCAGTGCATCTAACCAATTGTATTGTAAGATCAGTGATCACCAAAAACTACAGCTGTACGTTAACAGTTGTTTAAAATGCTCAAACCAATCTCAATGTTATTCTAATGAAAAATGTTCAAATTTATCAAAATTCAAAACTGAAATTTTTCATGGTTTGCACCCAAGATCATACAAAAATAATTATTATTACACTGTAGGTTTTTTTTTATAGGTGTAATTCGCTAAACTATAAATCTCGAACATATTACGTCTCAGTCCTCTATCGGGTGAGATGAGTTTAGAAACTGTTTATGTTCTATCTCGCTCTTCATTTTCCACGTTGGCAAAGCTTCAGCGAAGACGTCTTCGGTTTACAATTTATGTCTTCTTGGGAAGTTTTTAATCTTCTCGTGCAAAGTATTCTGAACCGAAGTAAGGACTCTATCTATCATGTGCAACTTTATCAAACTAGTATATCGTGGTTGTAAAACAACTTACCGTAATGCATATATCTATGTTTCAAACGGGGTTAAGTAATGTAAAGATTCCTCTGTTTATTAGGCCAGCAACCATAGGCCTACTCAACATTAGTATGATCTAGGAAATGTAGGTTTTCATCATACCGAGTAGATATAACTGTCACATAAAGTAAACAGGGTTAATGACTATTAAAACCTATTACTATTTCCTGACGCACTTACTCTGCCAATACATTTTTCAGCTGAGATTCGTTCTCATATTGATCTTGAGTACCAGTACCGGTTGACCGGCCTTGTTGTTGATTTTAGTTTAATTTCTAGTTTTATGGTAATCTGGCTATTAAGGTTACTTACAATAAACTATATACCTCTACAGGCTGTTTCACAAAGAATGCTTAAAAGTAATGTTCTTTTATTATTTTTTTTTACCTTTCGTTGTTATTTTGTTGCCAAAATGGCAACCAATAAGACCATTGTTAAAAATTACAGATGTTTGAACTTAATTTTAGACAAAAATGTTTTTTTTCCTGGGTTGAGAATGTTCTTAAACTTTGTTTGGGCCTAAAAACTCTTGAATGAAAATTTGCATAATTCAATTCAATTCAAGTATTATGCAAGTGATCTCTCAGCTATGCCAGCTGCCAGACCAAATCCAAACGGCCTTTTCCAGGGCCACTTTATTATTATTATTATTTTAAATTGGTAGCTGGCTATGAAAGCCATACTATATATATATATATATATATATATATATATATATATATATATATATATATATATATATATATATATATATATATATATATATATATATATATATATATATAAGTAGATAGTACTATGGGGTTCCTAGGACACTTTTGGAGACAATCAAAAATCAAACAAATTTCATAGTTTTTCAGTACAATTATGCAATATTTTTGCCATTTTTTGGCCAATTTTCAGCTTTTTCAAATTGTCATAAAAAATATGCAAATTTAATGAAATTTTTAATAAATATGCATGAATTTATATGAAATTATTTACAGAATAAAAAGTTTTTTAAAACCAGTAAAATTATAATTTTTATAAGGTGATTTAGTATCAATAAATTTAGCTACAAAACAGAATATTTATCAAATTTCATGAATATATCTTAAAAAATAATCAAGATATTAAGGTTTGATATTTATGGCTAGTTACCCCAAAACATGAAAATTTACTAAAATCAAGTGATTAAACATTGAAGTAACTTTTTACCAAAAATTCAAAATTATTATATGATTTTTAGAATAAAAAAAATATATTTAAAATAAGGGGTTAAACTACCCCTAACATAAGTCAAAACATTATTTAATATTTAATAAGAATGTGTACCAAAATTAATAAAAATTGGTTGAAAAGAATTGAAGATATATCACTTTAAGGTTTTGATACAATATTTGTACCATGATTATACCATAATTTTACCATAATTTCATTTGGTATAGGAAAATAAAACTCGCATCTTTAAACAACTTTCATTTATTTTACACAAATCAGAAATACATTGAAAGTGTGCATGCCATGCACGCTGACCTTGATATTATTTCATATCAGAGTGTGCATTTGATGCACGCTGTCCTTGAACTCAGCTGTTGGTTACACAATCTAACTTTCACACCAAAATAAAGCATAGTCTTCACAATCTAACATTCGTTTAACATCAGTGTAAATCCTCCAAAAATGCTCTATTGTAATTGATAATTGTTGTAATTTTGGAAATTTATGAGCTAACACTCCTATACTTCTTAATTTTCTTCCATGACTGTCTGATATGTTAAAATTTGATTTTATATATTTTTTCCATGGAATACTTTTGTCTTTATAATTATGGAAATAAATATCTAGATAATATCCAAACTTAGTAGTTATGTAAAAAGAATAAGCTTTGTTGTTTTTTATAGTTATATTATAAGTTATCAAAAATTTATTATTTTAAGCCAAATCACTTACTTTTGGAAATATAACTTCTTTTACATTGATAGTTGGTGATAGTAATTTAACTAATAAATTATGTACTTTATCAACACTTTTAACACTTTTCTTATTTTTCAAACACATTAATAATTCACTCAAATCCTTCTTTGGCTTTTTAGGTATAACAAGTTCACCTTTTTCAACTAAATCACTTATAAGCACTTCATCCAACTCATTAATCTTTTCAATTATACTAATACATTCTAAATGATATTTATGCAATTCTTTAATTTCACTACAAATAGAATTTTCACTCTGAATTTCCATACTAAAATCTTCTTCAAAGAACATAGATGTTGCTTCCATTATATTTAACAGCCACACCCAATGTAATGAGTTGGCAATCTGTATAGCAATGCAATAACTAAACACAGGCTTGCATTTTAACTATGTAACCTAGAAACTCACTTGGAAAAAACAATATGTTATTATAACATTTAAAATAAAAACATGTTGAATCCACATCACATTTTAATGGGCTTTTAATTGGTATTTTTTGCAAACACATATTTTTATAAAAGTCTTTTTTTTAAAGTCAGCCTTTTGTCTAAACATTGTTTTGCCATTGAATTATGTTTATTAAGGTTTCTTTATTATTTTTGATCGTACAAAGACTTATAATATATGAAAATGCATTAACTTTCAATGAGCTTTTCATTGCTGATATTTATTTTCCATATAAATCAATACTTATCTTTTTATCTCAAGATTATTAATTTGATAACTCTTTTATAATCACATATTTGAGTTTTTAAATTATTTACTTATTAATTTAGGACATGTGATACATGAAATAACATTAGATTTTTATAGAGAATTCAAAAATAACATTAGTGTTATGATATCATAAATAGTTAATAAATTATTTGAGAAAATGTGGTTTTAAAAAAGTTTTTTATAATTAGGTTTTGTATATATTTACTACTTCTAAGGTAAGTCTTAATTTATTATTTTTCAAACTTAGTATATTTACTTCCCTCAACCTTAAAAATCCAAATTTTTTATAAACTATTATTTTAAAATAAAATTTTAAAATCATTATTCTATAACTATTTTATTTCAGTAATATCATTTTTAATTATATTATATTCAAGTAATTTTTCAGATACAATAACAATATAACAATTTGTTTTACTAGTAGCTACTATATCATAATCAAAATCTGCATTAATAATAATATCATTTTTTGAACTTGAAATATTTGTTGGATTTTTTGTAGTATCAATTACATAAATTGGTCTATTTTCTAGAAATTCTGTTGGATTATAATACATTTTACTACTATTATAATAAACTTTTTTATAATCTTGATACATTTCATACATAATTCTAAATTTTTCATTGTTTATATCAAAATTTTCCAATTCATCAGGGTAATAATGACCATTTAGTTTTACTCTTATATTTTTTACATACATACTATCAAATTTAGAAGTATCAAATAACTGATCATTTGTTCTTGATTTTTGAAATCCAATTATAATAAATTTTGGATTATAAATATTTCTATAGATATTTGTTATATCAAAACTTAAATTCTTTCCTGTAATATTTTTTTGTTCAATGCATTGCCAATGATTAAAATGAAAATTTACTTTTTCAAATTTGCTTAGTTCATTAATTAATTGAATTTTACTTGTTGTTTTGTATTCAATTATAGGAACTCTAATAAAAAATTCATCAATTGTTATTTTACCTTCAGTTGGTAATGTAGCATTATCATAAGATCCATCAGCCTTTTTAGTTTTCCATCTAAAAATTGCATCATTATCTTCTGATCTAATAAATGTTATATTAAAACCTCCTTTGTATATTGGAATATTTACATTTTCAAAAAATCCTAATCCAAAATGAGATAAATTACCAATTGCTTCAAATTTATTTTTAAAATTTGATTCAAAACCATTATTTATTTGATTTATTTCTGATTTTGAATAAGTTATAGTACCTTTAATTGTACTTAATAGACCAGGATATTCAATTTCATCAATCAATTTATTATGTTTTCTAACTTCAATTTTTGAAAATAAAAATGGAACAAAATTATCAATTAATTTTATATTAGCACCATTATCATATGCATTTCCATCAGATTTAGTCAATTTACCAGATATATAAAATTGAAATTTAGAAGTACAAAATCCATCTCCAAAATCTATATTAAATTCAGTTTTTTATTAGGTTCATTTAAATGTAATTTAGATAATGGGTAGAAATTTTTGTATTCAGCTCTTTCAATATCATTTATATATTTTTTGTAATCAGCCATTTATTAAGGATAAATTTTTTAAATCAAAAGATTTTTTAAAACAAGTAAAATTTTTATAATTTAATTTTTATGATTTTATGATGTCAAATTTTATTTATGTATCAATTTCATTTTTACTTTTAAAATATTCAATTTCAGTAGCATGATCAAGTATAAATTTTGCTGATATTTTTTGATGTTCTAAAATTAATTCCCAATTTAATGTA
Organism: Neoaliturus tenellus; assembly: GCA_030545055.2. Taxonomy (NCBI): domain Eukaryota; kingdom Metazoa; phylum Arthropoda; class Insecta; order Hemiptera; family Cicadellidae; genus Neoaliturus; species Neoaliturus tenellus. The sequence continues at coordinate 86,905,682 of CM061537.1, forward strand.
AATGCATAATCATGAATGAAATATTCAGTTAAATCTTGATATTTACAAATCAAATCAATATAATCTTTTAGTTGATAATTTATGAATTCAGTAATAAAATCTATAGTTAAATTTTGATGTTGAGCAATTTTTTGCCAATTTAATTTATTTTGAAACAATCTCATCATATTAATACTCAATTCATATTTTTCAGATATATCATCCCAATCATCTTTGTTTAATTGATTTTGGTTTCTGATAATGAATAAATCAAATGAACTGTATAGAGCCATTTATTAGGGAGAAAATTTTGTAAAACAACTTTTCTTTGAATTACAAATACAACATTTTGATTTAATTATATTTATATTTTTTAATTTTATTATCTGAATATCTTTAGAATTAGTTTTTTGTTTGCATTTAAGACAATAAATCAACTCCATTTATATAAAATAAATTATTGTAATTTATCTATATCTCCTTTAATTAGTATTATTTCTGCATTTAATTCTTTTATTGATTTATTGATTCCATCAAATAGAAATTTTAGTTCTTTTTCTAATATTTCTTCTAAATTTTCAACATGTTTTCCAACATTAATTAAAAATTCTAAAATTTTATTTAAATCTTTTTTAGTTTCTGAATAATCACTACCAATTTCAATAATTGAATCTAAAACTTCATCTAATTCTGATTTAACTATAACATCATATTTATTTATACTTGGTTTTACATTAACAATTCTTTTACCATTAATATTTATATAATTTTTTGATAAACCAATAGCATTTACTAAATTTTCAGTCTTTTTTACATGACTTTTAAAACTTTTACTAAAATTATTAAAAAATATATTTAATTTAGAATTAATATAATCTTCTTTAATATTAATTGGATGTTTTTTCTGTCTTCCAAACAGATCAAATATATTTTGTGAATCCATATTTATTAAGGATTAATTTATTTATTATGTTATCAAATTTTTTATTTTTATTTAATTCATTTAATATAAAAACACATAAATGGCCACAAATTGGTGGATCATTATAATTTTGAATTTTATTATCATTATAAAATATATTATCTTTTCCTAAATATTTAACTAATTCTATTGGTGGTTTATTAACTATATTTCCATATGAATCAAAATAATATTTAATTTTATCTTTTTTATAATAACAAACCCAATGAGTTCCATTTCCATTAAATGAATCTAAATTTATAATTCCACATTCAAATTTATTAACTTTATTAGGTAATATATCTCTCATAAATACACCTCTAAAATATTTTATATTTTTACACAATTTTTCTAATTCAGCTAATGTTAGTGGTTCAAAATTTTTTTATAATTTTGTTTCATATATTTTAATGTTTTTTTTATCTAAACCAGATCCTTCTACATTTTTTAATTCATGATCTAACCAATCAACAAAATTTCTAAATTTAGGAATTATAGATTCTTTTACTACTTTTGCTCCCTTTCTAACATTTGGTGTATAATTTTTAACTATAGGTATATTATCAGCAAAATCTAAAATTTCTTTTAGTAATCCACCATTTTTTATTTCTTTTAATTGATTATATGAAAATTCAAATCTTAATCCTTTATTTAATTTTTTATGTTTATTTAGTTTATTAATTTGTCTTTTAGATAATAATATAATATCTTTTCCATTTTTATTAAATTGATCAATATTAAATTGAATTATAACTGATCTTTTATTTTTAAATGCTAATTTTATTTTTGATTTTTGATTATCTGTCAAGTTTATATTTGTTTTTTCCATTTATTAAGAAAAAAATTTATAGTTTTTATAATATAGATTATTATAATTAATAAATAATTTATTAAAATTTTAATCCTACTTCTAAACCCATACCAAATTTTCTTTTCATCCACATAGCACCTGATGTTGGTAATGCAATTAATCTTTCACCAATTCCATGATCATTTGATGTTACTATATCCCATGCTTTATCTTGTAAAATTTTATCAGCTATTTCATTTCCAGATTTTGTATCTTTATGATCTCTATAAAATAAATCATGTTCTTTAGCAGCTTTATCTAAATCATTGATTCCAGGATCACTTCTTTTTATTCTTTTATTTAATTTAGTTCCAGGCCCTAGATATTGATAACCAGGTACATGTAATTCAAAAGGTAAATTATTTATAACATCATTTAAAATACCTGATCCATCTTTTAATAATGGTGATGAAATATTTGCCAAAATTCTTTTTAAATACTTAATTCCTTCAGGTTTTTCAATTAATTCATCTAATTTATTTGATATAAAGTCTTTAATTGCTTTCTTTTCATTTAAAAAATTATTATTACCAGCTTTTTCTTGTGCATATATATAATTAATAATATTATCTAATTTATTTAAATCATCTATAAATCTATATTCAATTTTATTTTCTGTATACTGTCTGATTCCTGAACCTTCAATTTCCCCTTTTAATTCCCAAATATGTTTAATTAAATTAATATATTTATCACCTTTACTAGATTTTGGTTTTTTACTATTTGGATCATTATTTTTATAAATTGAATTAGTTTCCCATAAAATCTTTGAATAATTATTTAAATCATCTTGTGTATATAAATTATTATCTGGTTTCTTTTCATAAGTTAACAATCTCCATAATCCATGTGTTCCATTATATTTTTTATCATCAATTATTAAATCATCATTATCAATTACAGTTATTTTATCACCAATCATAAATGATTTTTTATGTTTATTCCAATATAAACCAAATTTATCATCTTTTGTTCTTGGTAAATATTTTTGTGCTAATGGACCAATAATTTTATCTAATGTTTGAGGTGAAATTAAATTTGGGTCAATAAATGTCGATTCTTCTTGAATTATTGGTTGTCTGATTGGTCTAAATGGAGTACTTGAAGGTAAATTTAATTCTTCGGTTTCTGGTATTGATATATTAGCAAAATTATTAACAACAGGTACCAATTCCATTAGGTTTTTATTTTCATTTAAGACTTCACCAATTTTATTTTCAACTTTACCAATTGCTGATGTTATAGGTTCATATGCTTTTTGTTTAATTTTTTCATAATTATCTTCAATTTTAATTTGATTTTTAAATTCTTTTATTAATTTTTTTTTCAATATCATCTAATTTTTTAGCTTCATTAACAGATATTTTATCCATTTATTACAAAGAAAAATTTATGTTCAACACAAATCATGTTAACACAAACATAAATCATATTAACACAAACACAAATCATGTTAACACAAAAACAAATCATGTTAACATAAATATAAATCATGTTAACACAAATATAAATCATGTTAAACACAATTCATTTTACTTTATTTCTGTAATTTTCATTAAATATATAAATACTAATGAAATAAATAATACTAATAAAATAAATATTCTATTAATTATTGACTCAAATATACAACAAGCCATTATCTTTATTTAATATCAGAAAAATTTTTCATATATTTTCCATCATTTGATTTTTTTAATAAATTAATAGTTAAAAATCCATAATCTTCTTTCCAACAATCATTACAAATAGTTTTAAATTTATCAAATTTTATATCTGATCCAACAAAATTATTATATATTTTTTTCATATAATGTTCATTTTGTTTAAATATGCATAACATATTTAAATTATTTCTAATTAATTGCATATCAACTTTTGAATAACATTGTGATAAATAAATACATGATATATTTTTATGTCTACCCATTATAAAATATTCTTTAATTTTATCTTGTTTTTCTAAAATACAATCATCAAAAACTACTAATGAATTTGGTTTACATTTATTTAGTGGAATCATATCATTACATAAAAAATAAGAAATTTGTTTATTAATATTTGATTCTATATTTTTAAATCTTTTTTGTAATAATTTATAAGATGGTTGTTCTAATGATTTACTAAAAATATATAAATTTGAATATGGAATTAATCTTTTGTAAATAAAATTTAATAATAATGTAGTTTTACCAGATCCACTTGTTCCTATAATTAATAATCTAATAGGTTGATCATTTTTATTATTTTTATCATATGATTCTAATTTTATATTATCTTTTTTTTCTAAAAATTTCTCCATTTAAATAAGATGAAATTATTTAAAATAATTGGTCATTCATCCAAAATAGAATTAAGATTAGAACATCCAATACATTTAGATGGAAAATATAGTATTGGTTTAAGTGGATTTTACTCAGATAATTTTATATCAAATATACCAAATGATTATAAAAACTGTTATGGATATTCTATTAAAGATGAAGATGATAAAATTATAGATCAATATTTTGATATAAATAAAGGAAATTATACAATTGAAGAAATAAAAAATATTTTTATTAATGGTTTAAAAGAATTTAAAAAGAAAATTAATAAATTTGATGAAAATGATTTTATACTGAAAAATGATGGACCATATATTATAATAAAATCTCCTGTTAAAATTATAGTAACAACAATTATAATTGATTTATTAGGGTTAAATAATAAAATAATTGAACCAAATGTATTAACAAAAGGAATAAAACTACCAAAAATTAGACCTTTTGATGTTATTGAAATACATTGTAATTTAGTTGATCCTAGTTATGAAAATCATAAAGATCATTCACATTTACATAAAGAATCAGAAATTCTATATTCATTTTATCCAAATGTTGAATATGGATCAAAAATTAGTGAAAACCCAAATGAAATTGATTATATTCCTTTAAAAAATATAAATAAAATTCAAAATATTGTAATATCTATTCAAGATAGTGATGGAAATCTAATAAATAATGAAAATATTAAAAGTATTGTATATTTAAGATTAAAACAAAATTTGTAATATAAAATCTGTCTACATAAATAATAAAACAATTGATTTAATTACAATAATTTTATATTTAATAATAAATTAATTGTATTTAGTAAACAAAATAATCCTTGGTTTAAAGTAAAAGATATTTGTAATATTTTAAAATATAAAAATTCTAGAAAAGTTTTAATTGATAATGTAAAAGAAAAATGTATAAAACTTAAAAAATATCAAGTGTAACCAACAGTTACACTTACATAATGATGATAAATTAATTTATATAAAAATTATAGATGTCACAAATTAAGACACCCTAGAAATTGATGTACAAACATGTTTTCAGATGCCCTAAAACAGGGCGTCAATAAAATAGATAATAAAACAATATTTATTAATGAATCTGGTTTATATTCATTAAATTTAAAATCAAAAAAGGTAGATAAACAATAAGGATAAATATAGATGATGATAAATTAAAATTTATAGATTTTTTTAGAGAGGACAATTTGTCCCCCCTATCATATAATGAAAAACATACAAAACTTATTAAAATTAGGTAGGACCCAAAATGGGTCCCACATAAATTATAATATTTATTTTTAAAAATTTTAAAGAAGGTAACCTTATTATACAATAAAAACTTAAGGGTAACAAAACGTTACCCTCCTTAAACATTCAAAAAATATTCATAAAGATAATAAATTATATACAAATTTGAGACCCGTCTTAAAGACGGGTCTTACTTATAATGATAATAAAGTAAAATTTATAGATATTTTTAGGGGAGGCGATTTGTCCCCCCCTATCATATAATGAAAAACATACTATTTTTATTAAAAAAATTTTGTTTATATTTATTAATTTTAAAATAAAAAAAGAATCAAAAAATTTAAAAATAGATTAATAAATATTTTAAATGAAAGAATCAAAACAAATATAAAAATTTAATAATAAATTATTGAATATATTTAAATTTATTAAAGAAAATATTTAAAAATATACATAAATTATAGTATAAATTCAATATTATATGGTTATAAATTATTAATATAATTTTGATCATTTTCTTTAAAACTTTCTTTAACATAATTTTTTATTATATTTATAAATGGTTCTATTATAAAATTAAACTTATAATGATATACAAAATAATTTTTATGTTTAAAAAGATATATTAAAAATTTATTTGATATTTTAGTTTTAAATAAATATAATTTTATATCAAAATCATTATTTATTAATTCTTTTGGAACAATTAAAATTTCCATTTATTTATAATTTTTTTTATACCCCCAAGGTAATGTATCAATTTTATTTTCACAAATAAATCTTTTGTCATCTCTATTACTTAAAGCTAATTTATTTATTGTAATTGTATATAGTTCATGTTTAAAACTTCTAATACAAGTCATTTCTCTATATTGTTCTTGATCATCAAATAAACATTTCTTAAAATCATCCATATGTAATGTTTTATCAACAACACTTTTCTTAATTCCTTTACATTTTACAGGATTTTTATTATTAAATTCATAACTATATAATTTTGATCTTAAACCACAATATTCTTCTAATATTTCACCATTTAACTCATCTTTAAATTTACCAATTATTTTTTTATTCTTTTCACTATAGCATTCATGTTCTTTCTTATAATCACTTGTATCAAATTCATTAATATTTTCTTTAATAATTTTATATGGATCTTTTTTAAACTCTATAAAATAACTGTCTGTGTCCATATATAATAACCTTATATTTGGATCAAACTTCTTTAATTTTTCATAATAAAATTGATAAATATGTAATTTTGATAAATCAAGTACTGAAAATCCTATATAGATTGGTTTATCAAACTTAACCTTTTCTTTTATCATATGTGAAGCAATACAGTCTTTATCAAATATACTAAATGTTTTAAAATTAGGTTTTTTTGCTTGTTTTAATGAAAACTTTTCGTCACCTAATTTGATATCACATCTATTTCTAACATTTTCCATAGTTTTTCCAAAAACACTATTATTCATCAATTTAAAAAAGTCTTTTTCAAAATCTGATGTTGATTTGGATCTTAATTTGGTATTTAATTCAATATATTTTTTCATATAATCACCTTGATCAAATGCTATAACTCTATTAACTTTCTTTAATTTTAATCCTTTTTGTAGATAATATTTTAAGTTTCTTGAATGAATAACATAATCTTTTTTATCAAATAATGTTGTGCAAAGTTTATTATTATAATGTTCAGGTGCTAATGGTAAATCTTTATGATCATCATATAATTCAATAGGATATTCTAAATCAACATCTAATATGTATCCATATTCAGCATTTTCATCTAATTCTAATATTGTTTCTTCCCATTCATTTAATGTATATGTATTAGGATTCATCCATGTTATATCTTTATAAGGTAATTTTTGACTTAGTGCCCATCCATATAGATTATTTGCATCTATATATAACATATAATTTTCAGGTTTTGTTTTATCATAATTTTTTGTATATTTATTGTTTGCTTTACAATATCTAGTTATACATTGTGAAATACCACCTCTAATACCTTTTTCAATCATTAAATACATATTATAATCACTTATTAATTCTAGTTTAATTTTTGTTAATTTTAACATAGAATCCCAAGCTAATGATGGTGATGTTAGATAATGTGCTGGATCTAATTGATAATTTTTCAAACAAACAGATCTAAAATTTTCAAATATATCAGCTAATAATAATACATCCTGAATATTATATAAATCTGAATAATTACCTAATGTTTTTACTTTTAATTTATTCCAAACTTTTATATAATGTTTATAATCATCATCACTTATATTTTCATTAGTTAAACAACTATAAAATTGATCTTTTTCTAATATTTTATCATAGTTTAATTTTTCAACATTATCAATAAATTCATATGGAAATACACCTTTAGAAGTTAATATTTTTAAAGTTTCATTCTCATATTCAATTATATCATATTCTTTTATAAATTTATTTATATGCTTTAATTCTTTAAGATTTTTAGCTAATTTTTCAATTGATGTAGCCATAAATCTAAATGTATCTACAAATGAGAATTTTATAAATTTTCTAGGTTTATCACCTTCAAATTCATAACCATAACCAGAATTTACTGAATAGTTTATATATTTTTCATCTGTATTAGCTAACAAATCAATTTTACCATATTTTTGGCTAATTCTTTTATAAACAAATGTGTATCATAATTTGAACTATTATGACAGAATATAGGAATACTTTGAGGGAATTTTAGATTTAAATTACAATTTAAATGTGCAGCACCCCTAAATTTTCCTGTTAAATGGCAATGATCTCTTACTTTTATTCTTTTATCATCATCAAAACCACTATTTTCACAAATATGACAAATATTAGTTTTTTGATAATTAATTTCTTCTTCATTAGTTAAATTCATAGGCTTTTTATTTTTCGAATTATATTTTTTAGCTATATATTTTGAAATTTCATCTAAATATTCAAATAATTTATTTGGTACATTTATTAATTCTTCTTCATTTTTTGCTCTATAACAAATAGGTTTATACATTTTATTAGTTACTCTAGATACTAAATAGATTGTAAATCCATATGGTATATGTTTTTGAATTTTATTTGTATATGAGCAATTTGGATTTTTTTTACAATTATCAATCTTTTCTAATATACTTTCAAAATCCATATAAATTACAAATGGATGTTCAAACTTTTTGTAATAGTTTTTAAAACTTACTTTTTGACCAGGAAATGGCATTATAGGTCTACAAGGTTCTAATGATTTACATATTTCTAAATGATTATTCAAGTCTTTATTTTTGTAGAAATGAGTCAAACATCTTCTACAAATAAATTTTTTTGTTTTATGTTTTGATAATTGAGAATATACCAATTTATTTAAATCTGTTATTAATATATAATGACAATTATTACCAATTTTATAATATAATAAATCAATTTCTAATTTTACATTATAATATTCAGATATTTGTAATGGCACTATTTTTTCATCTTCATCAATTCTATAAATATTTATTGACATTGATGGATAGTTATATTTAGAGTCAAACGATCTTTTTTCAAATAATTTAATATCTTTTAATGTTATTGGATAATCAAAACCTTTAAAAATATCATCATTTATATATTTTTGATATTGTTTAACTCTTTCAGCATGTTCATTTGGTTTATCAATAGCACATCTAATTGCATAAATAAAACAATATTCATCTTTATTTTTAAAATTTACACAACATTTTTTATTCTTAATTTCATTTGGTAATTCTATATATGATCCAGCATTTAATGAATTATTTTTAGATAATTTTAGATTTAATTCAACACATCTTTTTAATGACCAACCAGAGCCTTTTGATGGTTGATTTAGTTGTTCTCTAACTATTAATTTCTTAAATTGATCATCAATAAAATCATCTACATTTAAAATATCTGAACTTTTTATGCAAAAATACATATTACTATTTTGAATATCACCATTTATTAATTTTCTTTCATATTCACATTCTAAAGCCATCTGTCCTTTAATATTTTTAAATTTTTGTTTTTCTATCAATTTTTTTATTTCATTTCTTTGAGTTTCTAAATAATCATTAATATCTAAATCATCATTTGAATTTGTTAAAATATAATCTTGAAAATATCCTTTTAATGACGAAGCTTCTTGAATATTTATTATATTTTCTTTTGGAATTGGTCTATTTTTAAAATAATCATTTAATAATCCAATTAATTCTCTTCTAGTTTAATTAACAATTTTAATACTATTTTTAATTGCTAAATTTTGAATATATTTTAATGATCTATATTCTAAATTATTTGGGTTTTCTTTAATTTTGTTTAATCTTTTAATTAGTTCATCTCTAGATAAATTTTCATAATTTCTGACAGATAATTTTTTTGAAATTTCATTTAATTTTTCAATATTAAATAATGAATAATTTGTAAGATCAAATGTTTCTTTAATATTTGTTAATTCATCTAAAGTTTTATTTTTATAATTATATATATTATTATTTTTACACCAATGTTTTAATTCAAATATTTTATTATCATATTTTTGTTTATTTAATAAATGTTTAGTTGAGTTATAATGTCTATCATAATTTTTATATAATATATTTTTATTACAGTAAGGACAATTAATATTTTTATTTGTTCGTTCCATTTATTAGAAATAATTTTTACTTAGAAATAAAACTCTTAAAAATATGAGAAGTTTTTCCACTTTTTTCTAGGTAATTTATAGTTTAAATTGTATTTTTTCAATCAATAATCAACTTTTCACAAGTTAATTTAAATTTTCTAGAGTATTTTTTCAATAAAATCAATAGTTGTATTTTCATAAGTCAATTTAAGTTTTCTATAGTATTTTTTCAATAAAATTTAAACTTTTTTAAAACAAGTAAAATTATTATTTTTATCATATTTTTAAATTTTCTAGTTTTGTTATATTTTTGTCATGAATTTTAGTTTCTAAATGTCTTAAATAATTATAAGTCCATTTAATATTTCTTCCACATTCACAAAATTGTGGTTTTAAAAACATTTCTCTAATACATTGTATACAAATTGCATTTTTTCTATCTTTAATATAATGATAATTATTAAAATTTGAAATATCTTTAATTTCTTTACATTTATGACATTGTTTTTCATTTAATTCAATAACTTTAATATTATCATATAATTTTTTATAATACAAATCCTTACATTCTTTACAATAATGATATAACCCATCTTTAGTATTTTTATCTTTATAAAATTTAGATATATCTTTATATAATTTACACCTTAAACATTTCTTTTCCATTTATATAAAATAAAATTTACAAATTGGTTTTTTTCAATTCATATTCATAAAAATTTCCAATAATATCTTCATTATTTTGATCTTTTATACTATATGTAACTGGATTTGTATTATTAATTTTAGAAATTATAAATATTTCTCTAGACCAATTATTTTTATATTTATTAGAAAATGTTGATTTTTTATTTCCAATTCTAACTCTATCATTTATTTTAAATTTTGATTTGGTTATTGTTTTTGGTGGTTTATATTTAAAAACAGTATCTAATAAATCCTTTTCATTTTTTTTATTTACTTCAATTGGTTTCATTTTAATTGTTGAATGATATGAGTTATTATATTCTTTAACAATTTTTGGTAAAATATTTATCCATCTATAATTTTTATTAATTTCAAATTGTATTTTCATTTTTTCATTTTGTGTTCTATTATACCTTTCTATTATACTTGATTTTTCTTCATTTTCTGTATGATACAATTTAATATCATATTTATTTAATATTTCTTTGAATTCTTTATTGATAAATTCTAATCCTTTATCTGTATGTAAAAGATTAGGTGATTTATGATTAATTTTAATTGCATCATTAATTATTTCTTCAAATGCTTTAGAAACTGTTTTTCCATCTTTTTTCTTTAATGGTTTTGACCAAACATATTTTGAGAAAGTATCTATCACATTTAACATATATTTATAACCATCATTTTCTTTTTCATAATTTTTCATTATAATTAAATCTGCTGCCCATAAATCATCAATACCTAATGTAATTATTTTTCTTTTTAGAAATTTCTTTCTGATTGGAGCATGAATTTCATTTGCTTCAATTATTTGTTCATTTTTAGTTAATTCTTTTTTAATTATAGGTTTAACTTCTTTTTGTAAAATTTTACTTTTATTTGTTTTACAAATTAAACATTTAGTAGCTATTCTATATAATCCATTTTTCATTTCAACAATTTGTGGATTAATATTTTTAGTTTTTTTCTTACACTTGTGACAATGAATTGGTTCATTCATTTATATATAAAAAATATTTTATACATAAATGAATTGAATCAATTCATTTATGTATAAAATATTTTTTTAATAAATGGATATGTGTTATAGATGTCATAATCAAACTAATTTTACTATTATTGGAAATTGTGTAGGATGTAATATATGTAAAAGAATTATTTATGAAAAAAAGATTAAGAGAAAAAGTAATAAGAATAAACATCTTAAACATATTTTAAGAGAATTTAACCATTTTCAACCATATAAAACACACCAATTAATTAATGAATTATATATTTTATGTATTTCCAATCATTTTGAAATAACACCTAAGAATATAAAATTATTTTTAAAACAAAGGAATTATACAAATTGGATATTTTACTATCAATTTTTAAACAAAATATACAATATTAATTTTGAATTGAATCATGAAGATAAAGAAAAAATTACACTAGTTTTTAATAAATATTTATGTTTTAAGAAAAGTAATATATCATATAAAAAATTATTACCAATGATTTTTAAATATTTAAATATGGATTTTTGTATAAAACCTAATTATGATGATAACTTTTTAACATATCTATCACAAATGAATTTGTAATATTTTTTCCCTATATAAATGGATCTGTTAGAAGAAATTAATAATATTGGAGAATTAAGATTTAAAGAATATAAACCATTAAAAAGTTTAAATTTAAATGAAAAATATAAAATTGAAAAATTTGAAAGAATTAAAGATAAATATGGATATACAATTATTGTTGAATTAGAAAAATGTAAAGTACATTTACCAAAAAGATTTACTAATATAATTGATGATAAAACTGTTAAAGAATTAAATAAAAAAGATTTAAATTTAATTGTCACTGCTTTTAAGACTTTTGATGATAAAGAAACTGCTTTAGTTAAATTTGAATAATTATTTTAGTATAATTATATTGATAATAAATTTTAAATCATCTTGTAAAAAATTATAATTTTACTGGTTTTAAAAAACTTTTTATTCTGTAAACAATTTCATATAAATTCATGCATATTTATTAAAAATTTCATTAAATTTGCATATTTTTTTATGACAATTTGACAAAAGCTGAAAATTGGCCAAAAAGTGGCAAAAATATTGCATAATTGTATTAAAAAACTGTGAAATTTGTTTGATTTTTGATTGTCTCCAAAAGTGTCCTAGGAACCCCATAGTACTATCTACTTATATATATATATATATAAAATGAAAATTTTAAGTAAAATCTATCCGTTAGATTTCCAGATCGTGGAAAAATACATCACCACAGACACTCCTCGTTTTATAGTATAGGATTCCATATTTTGTACATTGCCAGCATACACGAATCAATTGAGAAACCCGTTGTTGAAATTCAACTCAGGCCCATACTGAATCAGGTAGCGAATAACCCGATTTACCCTTGATGGAACTAACAAACACTTCATTATTCAACCTTGTAATCAAAGACACGTACGAGAGACGGGAAAGGTGCCTTTGATGGCAACCAATAAGACCATTGTTAAAAATTACAGATGTTTGAACTTAATTTTAGACAAAAATATTTTTTTTCCTGGGTTGAGAATGTTCTTAAACTTTGTTTGGGCCTAAAAACTCTTGAATGAAAATTTGCATAATTCAATTCAATTCAAGTATTATGCAAGTGATCTCTCAGCTATGCCAGCTGCCAGACCAAATCCAAACGGCCTTTTCCAGGGCCACTTTATTATTATTATTATTTTAAATTGGTAGCTGGCTATGAAAGCCATACTATATATATATATATATATATATATATATATATATATATATATATATATATATAAAATGAAAATTTTAAGTAAAATCTATCCGTTAGATTTCCAGATCGTGGAAAAATACATCACCACAGACACTCCTCGTTTTATAGTATAGGATTCCATATTTTGTACATTGCCAGCATACACGAATCAATTGAGAAACCCGTTGTTGAAATTCAACTCAGGCCCATACTGAATCAGGTAGCGAATAACCCGATTTACCCTTGATGGAACTAACAAACACTTCATTATTCAACCTTGTAATCAAAGACACGTACGAGAGACGGGAAAGGTGCCTTTGATGGCGCTACAGCTGTATATTTAGGTTACATTAGTTACGAAGCATAGTTTACAACAGATAGAATTAGACTAAGTTAACTAGTCTTGATAAGAATCGCATCTAATAAAATTACTAGTAGTCAATATCGGGACTAAGTTGTTATTAACGAGGTAAACCTACACTTATAAATAGAAACGGTGACGGCTCTATAGGCTAGTTATACCCTCTTCTTTCTATATAAAATTTTAAGTTGATGGTGTGTTTGTCTTTCTAATCTTTTAAGTTCAAAGGAGGAAGATAGTTGGAACAACTGTGTTAGTTAAGGAAGTAATGTTTTCAGAGTTGTGAAGTTTGGAATCTTCTCTGGCGGAAGGTGTAGCTTGAATGAATAATTAGACGAGTTTGTAGAATAGAGCTGATATTATGTACTTTATGTGAGTTAAGTGTAAAAGACATTTGAGTCAAGCAAGAGTCGTGGTGTTAAAACAAATATACCACGTTGATTTAGTGAACTTCTTGACTGGATTGTAACCAGAAGATGTTGACATTTTGTTATTGATTCGGAAGTTTTTATCAATTGATAGTAATTTAATATAGTCATATAACTAGAAAATATCCATAAAAAACTATCCATCCATAAAAAACTAGTCATACAAAACTAGAAAACTATCCATTGAGGTAATATTTTCATCAAATGAAATGTTCGTTAAGGTTGTTTTTATTCAAGAAAATTCACAACCTCAACTTAACGGAACCAAAGTGGACTACGAAATAAAAATAAAGTTAAATATGTATCAATAAATAAAAAAGTTTCATAATATGTTGACCGGAGATATATCAATATTTACCAATTTTTTGTATTTATTGGAAGTGTATGCTGGCTTGTAAATTCAAAGAAGAGCATTTTATCAATATCCTTTGATTTTATTGCCTGAAACAGCCAAACATTACTATCATAACACTATTACATATCCTCTACATAGTTTTAAATTTAGTAGAGAATATAAATAAATGAAGTTTAGATAGGAAGAATAACAATAAGGTTATGTAAAAATCCTTCCAAACAAAGTGAAACACTCATTGCCCCTGACAAACAAGTCTCCTCACAACATTAAATGAAAATAAAATTCAACTCAAAAGTATAATTGAAAAGTAATCTATTAATTTTTATTGTTTCAAAAAGAGTTCAATTATTTTTTATTAGCATTAATAACGAGCCTAATGACGACTACGGGGGACATAGAGCCCTGCAGTGCTCAGAATAACAAGGCCGACTACGACGGTCCGGACCGGTCACTCAAGATGGCATCTCGGCCGGACAAATTGATATTCCTGGGGCCCTTCCTCGCCATTATATGTAAATATAACGAACTCCCCGACCCCTTCCCATGTGTCTCTGTGATGATAGTTTCCATCTGTATGATATTATTTTATTGTTTTTGGTTAGATAAGATACGGACAGTAAAATGATAAATAATATCATAATACCACTTGTTTATATAGTTTCTTTGGTATTCATTTAAATTAATTGCATGTTTTATAATTTTGTATGTGTTGAATTGTAAAGCAACTTAAAATACGTAAGACATACGTTAAGAACATATATTGTTGCCATTATACATTATTGTTTTTTATGTAATTCGAATTACCCTTACTTAAAATTTTTAGTTTTATTTACACTCGTGGTTTTTTCTCAAATGATTGTATATTCCATACAATGTATATTTCATAAAACTTTGCAATTCGTTAGGTGTTCCTCCTAAATATCGCTTTGCAATGCCAACCATTGGAAGTTTTTGCCCTTCAGGTGAGCTCGTTATCTACGCTCACTCGCCTCAGGTCTATAAATCCTCTAGTTGTGTTATTACCGAACTTCCATCAATACTTTAAATGTGAACAGCTGTTTATATAATTAATATTTCTAAATGTACTCATATGTTCCAATACAAAAATGTTGCTTAAATAATAAAGAATAACATGATAACTTTGAGGACATTTGGGACGGGGCCCTGTGAAGTTTTCTTAATTTTTTTCTTTCATAAGAACCTTGTCCTGACAATAACATAAAAAAAAGAATTAGCGAAATCGGTCCAGCCGTTCACGAGTGATGCAGTGACCAAAGAAATAGGGATTCGGGCATAGAGATTTCGGTACAAAATTTTAAAGTACCTATAATACGAACACAATCAAATAGGAATATTGTTTTCATCACACTACATCGATATCACCTGTTTTCGACCCTCACTTCTACCAACGAAACACCTGTTTTGCAGGCCTAGGCCGGCATAATTTTCCGGCCTAGGGCGGTAATGGAAACGGTAGCAGAGAAATATAGAATATTAGAAGGTATTTAACAACAGCAACAACAAATAACAAATCAGTGACGTAGTTAGTAGTTCAGCTGATAGCAACTGTTATATATGTATGACGTAGATGGAAAAATAGTGATTTTCCCTTGGAATCAGCTGTAGTCACTTACCGTTAGAGTATTAGTTTTGGTGGCCTTGGCTGATGTGAAGTGGTTGCCTGGCAATCAGAAACTCAAGCAGTACATCTCGCTAGGTTAGTTGAAGTTGAGGTTATGTTTTGTTTGATATTAACGAAAAAGTAATTTTTTCACTTGTTTAGAATTTATTGAATTGTGTAGTGTGATGAAAAATATCGTTCATAACTCGGGCCGAAAGCGTTTTGCCAACCCTTGATCGTTTCAAGTTCTCGACTTCGTCTCGAACGTGAAACACTATCTCGGGGCCGGCAAAACGCCACTTTCGGCCCTTGTGACGACATATGTTATTTATTAAAAATAATTAAATAAAAAACATGTTGGTTACTAACTCTTGTAAAAGAGGTCTGCAACGATCAACTATAAACATTTTTTAATTTGTTTTAGAAGGTTTTACAGTAGCTTAACAATTTTATCACATTATATTTAAAAATACTTAATTGAGTGCTAAACTGTAGTGCTCCATTCCATACTTAGTTTTTGAAACCAACAATTTATTGATAAATTCCAGTATTGATTATAGTTAAAGAGAACTTAATATGAGTTTGTTAAATAGTTTACTTGGCTTACTTTGAACCAACAATTAAAGAAGAAGAAACCTCACAATATTTCTTATCCAACTTTACCAGTCAGTTGGCTCCTTACAAACTTCTCATACACCTTTTTATATAAACCGAGACTCTCATATATAAATTAAATATGTCATGTATTAAATTAAACTAGGGGGCCCGTGCAGCGCAGTGCGCTGCATTTATTAGAGTATACCTGGTGATCAAACCTAACTCCATGTTAATTTTTCTAGTGTCTATATACGCCAGTGGCATTTTTTAACGTTTTGACGGGGAAAGGTCCAAACCCCAGTCTTGTTACTATCTAACATCGACCAGTTGTTAGAAAGCTTCATTAATTAAATGATGATGAACAGAGTTACTTTGAATACAAATCAAATTATAGTGAAAATCAGATTAAACATTATTGATGTTTCATCAATCGATCTTCATTACTAATTTTCCAACTTCCCAATGTGATAGTGTTGAGATTTGGTGGTTGTTCTTTTAGATCTAAATTAGCTAAGATTACGTAGTTGTTCTTTTGCCGATTTGTCTTAGGGCCTCTGTCTAAACACTCCTATAAAATTTAGAATAAATTCACAGATGTTGGAGCTACATAGTTCATCAAACATAAAACATAAATGACAACTGAATAAAAATCAACATTTCATTACAACTCCCCGGTGTTATGCAGCACTCAACTACGGCTGTTTTATAATTATTTTACCTTATTTTGGGCTCTCCCACCTCCAGGATATTGTGCAGTATTCGTCCTTTTCAGAGGTGATCTTCGCACTTGTCAACATTTAAAAAAAACACAAACACACGACACATACGAATAAAACGCGAACACGAACACATACAAAATCCGACGTTACGGCTGTTTTGTAGTACTGTATGAGGTACCTAGTCGTCAAAATAGTGAATGAGTCCACATTACTATTTATAAAGAACTAAATCCTCTTGAACTTAACTGTCTATGGCATTACAAAATTTAAATTAAGAAATCATAAAAATTAAGAGAATCTATATCTTTGTTGGTATGGTCCATTTTAGTTTTATGTGCATTAAAATTTTTGTTAAAATTTCTCTTTATACAAACCATTTTTGTAATAAGCTTTTTTATATAGTGTAGGTAAAAACCTTTAAAATGTCTCTTTTAAACAGGTGTTTTAATATGTGCAGCATTCTGCATTAAATTTTTTTTAGTAAACAAACAGATTATTACGCCTACAACCAACCATCCCTTTTCCTTAATTTTACTGTAAATTATATAGTTCACAGCAGTTTTAAAACCCATGCACACAAATTTAGTTCTATTTTAATATTTGTCACTTTCCGTTATTGTTTCAATACTAATCGGACAACCCACCCAGATCAAAAATTTCATTTTCCAAAATTGGTTCCGACAGAAAAATTAAATTTTCTAGGGTTAAGTTACTAATCTTATTTTTGTGCCCATATAGGCTTACACGTAAATAAAACGTTAAAACAAAGTCGACCCTCTACATTTTGAGAAAAGGTTAAAACCTCAGATTAGACACTCCTCGTATGAAATTGTGTTGATATTTCAGTACCAGTTCAATTTGCTTCTATTCAGCTTTTAACATATGTGTTTGTTTGTTTAACTATCAACAGCTGTTTTATTTAGCAATTCAATATAAATTGTTCCCCATGTTAATCTTATGGACAAAAAATGAACTTTGAAGGCTTCCCGTGAGCTTCAGAATTAAAATATCAAAAATCGAAAACCTTATTGCAAAACTACAAACTGAGACCATTCTTTTGACACCTCAAACTTTAAAATTGGTCCAGAAATAAGGGAGGAGTAGTGTTAACAAAAAAAGGGCATCACGTATTATATATATAGATGTGTCATATTTTACATATAATAATTGGTTTGATATTAAGTTAACTAAAATAAATAATAACATTGTTACAAAATATTTTAACATCGAACGCAGCATTTAATTGAGACATAGCTTACAATATTTTAATATCTTAAAATGTATATGACGATAATGTCATGATAATGAAAGTTTTGAAGTATTAAACCATCGGAAAACCTACAAATACAATATAGGCAGTGTATGCAACATATACAGTTTATATATGATAAAATAACAATAAAACGATGACAGATTTTCTCTTTTTCTCTCTTGAACAAAATATTCAAATTAAGGATGGAACGCTCAAATCATTATAAAAATAACTCTAAGTAAACGTTCTACATATACATTTGAAATTTGTTACGAATAATTAGAAATGTTAGAAAGTTAAAGTATTTTACAAATGTTTAACAAATAACAGCGATAAAACCTAGGGTACATAGATAGTATTAATTTGGAAAGAAAACCAAGGGACCCTCCACCTGAATACAAAACACGAAAAGAGAGATTCATGATTGAATATTAAGATATAAAATATTATTTTAAAAGAGTCATTCCGACTGTCACTATATTTAAAAGCCATAGTTTGTTCCCACTTAACCATCTACAAACAATTTTCGCAGCTGCCCGCCATTGTTAAACCATTGTCAAGCAACATTGTGAGGTAATTTTAAAGCAGAAGTAGAGCATCCCTTAAAATTTAGAGATTCAGACAAGCTTACATCTTTTCACATTTTTGTAGAAATCTAAATTTTAAAGACAAACAGAAACTTGAATTGTTCAAATTGCATTCTTGGAGGGCAGGCAGGCGCTGCAGCAATGCAGCCACAAGCCTGTCCAGCTGCTGCTCGTCTCTCGCCGGCTGACGGCTATTAGACCAGTGGCTGTCTTCAGTAGCCACCATTCCGTCATCACTCTGACGTCATCATCCGACGGCAGACGTTTTTGATCCAATTGAGCCCAATCTGAACGCTTACAAACTGGCGAGGTCGCCCTTTGAATTGTCTAGGGCCGGGGGTTGGGTGGCGGCAATTTTGGCCCTTTTTTATTTCCTCCTGCCTGGAAGGGACGTTTCTTTCAGCTGTTAAGGTAAAAGGATAATAAGTAAGTATTCAGCAACCACTTAGACGTTTACCTAGGAATGTAGAAGATTGGGGTAGATTAATTAATGAAATTAAATTGCTAAAAGCAGAAAAACAAAATAGAGACCAACAAGTTTAGTTTTGCATTATTCACGTCTCAGTTTTTCTCTAAATTTGAATTGTTATGTCAGTAATAGTTCTGTAAGTTGATTCATACCCTGAATAAAGATGTATATTTTACCTTGTGGACAGGGAATGAGACGGTGAGGGAGAGAGGGATGTGTAGGTAAGAACAAAGACGTTCTGCGAGCCAAGCAGCTGGAGACACATTAGTATTCCCTCCAGCGCCAGCGCCGCCAGAATGATAATGGACATCCCACCAACTGTTGGCGTTTACACTCTCGCATCACCGAACCTTTACCGCCAACCGTCAATGCACATCCCACCAACTGTTGGCGTTTACACTCCCGCATCACCGAACCTTTACCGCCAACCGTCAATGCAAATCCCACCAACTGTTGGCGTTTACACTCCCTCATCACCGAACCTTTACCGCCAACCGTCAATGCACATCCCACCAACTGTTGGCGTTTACACTCCCGCATCACCGAACCTTTACCGCCAACCGTCAATGCAAATCCCACCAACTGTTGGCGTTTACACTCCCTCATCACCGAACCTTTACCGCCAACCGTCAATGCACATCCCACCAACTGTTGGCGTTTACACTCCCGCATCACCGAACCTTTACCGCCAACCGTCAATGCACATCCCACCAACTGTTGGCGTTTACACTCTCGCATCACCGAACCTTTACCGCCAACCGTCAATGCACATCCCACCAACTGTTGGCGTTTACACTCTCGCATCACCGAACCTTTACCGCCAACCGTCAATGCACATCCCACCAACTGTTGGCGTTTATACTCTCGCATCACCGAACCTTTACCGCCAACCGTCAATGCACATTCCACCAACTGTTGGCGTTTACACTCCCTCATCACCGAACCTTTACCGCCAACCGTCAATGCACATCCCACCAACTGTTGGTGTTTATACTCTCGCATCACCGAACCTTTACCGCCAACCGTCAATGCACATCCCACCAACTGTTGGCGTTTACACTCTCGCATCACCGAACCTTTACCGCCAACCGTCAATGCACATCCCTCCAACTATTTATCTCGCTTTAGTGAACCTCAGATTTCACCCATGAATGAAAATCGCACTAGTGGGGGTGCAATATCCCTTTATGCATATCCCTTCGGTATGGAGTTGCTTTTTATAGTCTGAAAACTGCAAAAGAGCCGTGAGAACACGATGTTCAACAGAGACACAATTACTGCTTTGAACCATTGCAACGTTGTATTTTCCGGAAGTTACGTTAAACAAGATTCAAATTGGTTAAGTTCCGTTCCTCTGATGTGCGTGTCGCGAGGTTTGTCGGCGTAGGAGGACCCCTCCGCGCCGTGAGTATGCAGCACACAGCGTCCTCTGGCAGGTCATAGGTCAGGTCGTCCTTCGCGGTCGTGTCCGCACCGCCGGCAGCGCTGCTGTCAACGTCCTCTACACCGTACAGGGTGTCCGGAAACAATCCGTCAACCTACCATTACTTTTATTTTTAAACATTTCTATCGTTGGTCACCGAGAAACGTTTGTATTATGCTAAAAGAGTGTTTCTCACTGAATATATTTTTATACTGACGTAAAGAGACCTCATGAAGGTGTTGGTAGTGGCTTAACAGTATTTGAAACCGAATTAATATTGTAATTTAATGTTACCTAAATTAGTTACATGAAGCAGATAATAGTGCAACGTTCAATAAGTTTTATCGTCCTTTTTATCCCTGGACACGAAATATTTGACGGAAAATTTTGCTTATATTGTGATAATGTGTTTTTGCAGTACTGTGACTGTTATAGAGTAGTTTGCTTGATGTACCAAAACCCAATTTGTCTTCGGATTCAGACAAAGCAATGACCGAGAAGTCGTTCGCATCATTAACTATTATTAATGGTTTATTTAATTTTACAAGTAAAAAGCTTGATTTGTAATTGCATTAACTTATTTCACTTGGGTATAAAATTGTTACAAATAAATCCAAGCTTTGACCGGCTCAGCAGTTCACGAGTAGAGCACAATAGAGAGCGTTCTACGACTATACAATGGTATCGACATTTCAAAGTAAGATTATATAACATGAAACGGAATGGATATGATAGTCCATGTTTTTAAAAGAAAACATTGCACAGAACGACGTCTAGGGCCCCCTTTGTGAATATTAATATGAAAATAGTCAGACTTACCTATTTTAAGCCTAAAGAATGAGTGTACCAAATTTCAGCACTCTACCTAGTCGGGAAGTTTGAGAATTAGTGATGAACGAGTCAGTGAGTGAGTGAGGGCTTTCTCTTTTATATATTTAGATTTTTCTGTTGTAGGGAGTAATAAATGTTGAATATAGCAAATAGATATGGCACTTTTCAAACGCTTGCTTTATTTTACTTTCTACATATTCCCTTATGAGAGCAATTAACTTAAAAAAATCGAGTTAAAAAAAATTTCCCGCTCTATAAAGTTACCACCAACTAAAGAGCTAAAGAGCCAGCCGCGGACCGAGCTAGTGCGCATCTAGGGACATAATTGGCCGCATTGTCGTGTTGATTATGCGCGAGGATGACGGGGGCGCCCCAGATGACAGTGATTACGGTTTTTGTACGGTGTCGAATATACAAGCGGCCATTGTCTCGGATTTGCATTATATCTGATTGTATTACTAATGAGACAGCGTCAGCGGGAAACGCAAACGCTGCCCAACTTGACAAATATTGTTTTAATAAGAAACAAGCTCGGTATGCGATGAATGGAAGAATAGAGTGAAAAGAGGAGGTTGTGTTTGGAATTTTTGTATAGTTTGTGTAGTTGGATCCGCTGGCAAAATTCACATTTTTTACTATTAGGAAGACGAGTAAATTTTCTGAACTTATTTACCTCGATAAACTCATAGAAATATTATTTGTTTTGTTATCTACGTCTCTACAAGTTTTCGTTTGTTACGAGTGCAAAATTTGAACCGTTGAACCGTTCTGTAGAGTAAAATGCAAATGCATCCTCACAATTTTTTTTTACATTAATGAGCTTAATATGCAACAAAATATAGCCATTGAGTTGTCAGGGCTAATATTGGAGCTTATACGGAAAATTTAAAGTAATGAGTCTGATCGAAAATTACAAAAACTGATAATACCGATACAACAGTTCCATATAGGCCTATATGGCAGTGATATTTTTAGACGATTTACCACTGAAAATATTAAGGCATTTCACAAAGTAGATGTCGTAAAACAAACAATGTTGGCAATGGAGAAGTCATAATGGTCTTAAATGAAGGTCTTGGCCATACTGGATTCTACTTAATCAAATAGTTATCATTGAAACATGAAGCCTAGTCTTTTTGAGTTGATTTTCACTTTCTTTGATTTGAAATTGGAAAACTCTATTCTGAGTGATACTTCAATTTCAACTAAAAAATACGGTTTCATTATTGGCTATAGTGTATAATATAGTTAATGGTTTCACTCTTTTCCTTTTAGCGTGTAATATAGGAGGAGTGACAACAATACAGGAGTGACTTTAGAGATGCATTTACATCTTATCTCAGGTAGACTTTGTTTAGATGTGAATTAAAAGTATTTTAGTAAAAAATAAGTTTAGAAACAGCCTTAAAGTAAGGAATGTAATTTTTAGTTTAAAAAAGACTTCGAAAACACAATTTTTAACATTGACCTTATGGGCTTCCATGTTTAAATTCCATTTTGGTAACGTTTTGGTACGTTACAAGTCCGGTAAACGCTTTGTGGACAAATTAAAGTACGATAATATTTTAACAAACTACAAAAGAAATCTATAAGGTTGGACAGATAGTTTACATATGATGCACAGTCGGTTGCATGAGACGTGAAACAGAACCCAGGATTTGTGCTACACATGGGCAGTTTAAGAGCCTGAATTTGAAATGAAGACCTTAGTAATGATTTTACTGTATATCATTATAATGATTAATCCACGCCATGTTGCACGAGATCATACAACCAACTGTATCACGTTCTGGACAAACACAACTATGCTCCTCAGGTAAAGCTGTAGGCCTAATCCGGCAAATTTTATTAAATGCTACATACCTGTAATGAAATGTGATTGTCTTTGCATTCCCCAATAAAGCTGGTTTCCGCATTAAATCCAGACTTGGTAATTTATTGAAATTGAAGTAGTTTGGTGAGAAAAAATATTTTAGCTTTAAGCATTGGTTTTGAAGCAGCCATTACTTTGAAAAGGGATAGTTGGTTGTTGGTGTAAACCTAATAGCCTGTTTGTCATGAAACTGTAACGAAAGTGAATAAAACCCAATGAGCAAGGCATGGTCAATCTGCAATCATTAAGTAGGAATTTTAATTTGAACTTATCAGGAAAACAGCTTAAACAAATTTGCATCGCTTCGCTTTAGGTATCGTGTTTTTATATGTATTTTACAGATTTTATTTGAAAATACTAATATACTATTTGTAGTTTTATCTGTCTAAAGCAAAAAACTACGAAAGGCATTGTCTCTATTGCGTTCATATCAAGCATAAGAACAGCTTATTTGAAATCAAATCCACTTAACATAGGTCTCCTTTCATTCATACTAACAACAAGAGTCAAACAAAACCTCTAAGTCACTATTCCAATCCAATGCATTTCTCAGACAAAGGCTCTATTACAAAACAAGCTTCCATGAAACAGAAACGCTCTTAACAATGTACGTTCGATCAAGGGAAAATACCTAATTGCAATTAACTAAATCAAACAGTCTCGTCTACGTTTATTTTGCAATTCAATGCCAGGAACTCGGTCTGGTGATTGGAAAACACGGAGTAAAAGCTGTCCATTAGACTCTGTTTCTTGGAGACGAAGAATCCGAGTCGAGTGAAGAATGCCGTCCGGGACCGGAGTGATGGGACTGGGGAGGGATCGGGGAGGGACCAGGGAGGGACCGCGATGTCGCCGCTGCCGCTGCTGCGACGTCGGAACACCCGGCAATTGGGGACCAAGATCGGTACAGGAAATACTTTTTTGGGTTTTGGAAGGGTGAGTTAAATCTGAAGTCTAATGGTGGAAAACTTACTTACAATTTCCAAAAAGACAGCTATTTAAATTATAAGAAAGTCACTAAAACACCCTTTAACGCAATTAACAATAATTATTGTTGTCTGTAACGTTGGCCACACTTACAGATAACCAAGAGTTTAGGTAAAATTTGTATGACTATTTTTTAAGGCTATTTTTTGTTTATTTCTTGGCGACTATGGCTATAATGACACTATAGCCCTTAAGGGTTCTAGCATACATGCCCGAATACTCCAATCATCATGATTGGGGAAGAGGCATATTTTAGGTGGAATTTATTTATATAAGTTATATAGCCTACTCACCTTTTCGGTCCTAGGTTATTTTATTTTGGTTTTTATATCAGGATTTACTTGGCAACGAGGAATAGATTGGAGCTTGCCAGAAGGCTGAGAAAATTTACGTCCTACAAAACTTCAAAGTGCCTACATATTATCCTTATGGAATTTTTTTGTAGCTACTAAAATTAAATCAAAATCGATATAGCGATGACTTATAACTTTACATTTTCTTACTTTGTAGAGGGTTTGGGTCCACGAATACAGTACTCCTGCTGTTATCATAAAGGGTATACCACCCTGCACTTTAAAAGCAGCTGTAATTCACTAAATATAACAAAGTGTGTAGTTATATTTATATACCCTGAGTGTAGTGGCAGTATATCCCCTCACCCCTCAACCACCCCCCTCTCTGGACAAGCCATCCACCGACATTAGAGTCCGGGTGAAATATTGCGGGAGAATACACTCCCTGAATTTTTATGCTTCCAAAACGTAAATGTTCCACTTTATAAACGTGTCTATCATAATACACACTATGTTACACTGTTAATTCTGTATACATTTTTATTTTGTATGTGTGCAAATTTATGTTTATTCTTTGCTTTTACTTTCTCCCCCTATATCATAGTATATGTAGAAAGTATCGTTTTCGTAAAAATTAGTTTGATGATCTATATATCCATTTTGGAGCCCCCTTCCCCCTATAAATGTATATATATTGAGAAAGTAATAGTTTAGTCAAAATTTAAAAATTTGAGTTGTTGGTATATTTTTTCGCTTTGGTGCCCTCTGAGTAAAAAAATTGGTTTTCAGAGTGATGCCTGTGTGTATGTGTGTGTATGTGTCAGGATGTAAACAGAGCCAGAGAATGTCCCAATGGTCCAATTTTGGTGAAATTTGGTATGCAGGTCCAAACCCACGATAATTCCAGGGTTTTTTCATTTTTTAGAATTTTTTATTTTTAAGGGTAGTTTACCCGTAAAAAAACATGAAAAATCCAAATTTCTCAAAAACGGCTCTAACGATATTGATTAAAATTTTGTGGTTTATTAAGATTAAAACTCTGAATAAAATGACACCACCCGCATATCTGAGAAAATGCGTGTTCAAAAGTTAAATAAAGTTTAAAAGTTTTTAAAAAAAAGTGTTAAAAAAGATCAGTTTTTTTGATTTTCAAAATAGCTGTTATATTGAAATAAATTTTACTTATTGCCATTAAATCAAGCTCAAACAACTTAATAATCCAGTATTTTAAATTAATGCTCTACGTCAAGTGGTTGCGGAGAAAATTTTCTTTTAGCGGTAAACGCAGTACGTTGTTAAAAGTCACAGACGCGCGTAGGGTCAAACGAGCGCTGCTCAGCTGGTAGCTATCCGAATGAGTCATCAAGACATTAATGTTTAAAGCTTTTAACACCTTCTTTTATATTGTTGGGAGAAAGTATGTGTCAGTCAACTGATACAGTTTATTTTGTTTGTTCTGTATTGATGTTTGAAATTTATTTTATTTTCAAATACAGACAAATCACTTAAGATCTTAGTTTAAAGAATTACTGCTTAAATTTTAGTTTACTCGCTGTGAATAAATTGAACTTTAAATGAAATAATTCGTAAACTTTTCCATCCCAAACTAAGTTATTTGCAAAGTTTAAAGAAAATCGATCAAACTGTTTTTAAATCCGTGTGTATATATATATATATATATATATATATATATATATATTCTATATATATATATATATATATATATATATATATATATATATATATATATATATATATATATATATATAAGTACGGGACCCAAGATAGATCCACTCCTCGAGGTGGTGGGGACATGATATCGTGCGTATAGTGGTACTCCGGTGACACCTTTTGAAAAGCGAACTCCGGAGTACGCTTATGTGAGAGTCTTTACGTATAAAACTTTACGTGCTTGCAGCCCTTGCCGCTCTCTGTTGCAAGACGCGCGCGAAAAGGAGGGGAGGTAGCCCCTGGCGGCAGGCGCCGAAATCAACCAACCCTTGCTATCCAGCCGTCCGCCTGTCCCAGGCGTCCGCCATGTTGGAGTTCGTTGTTGTGACGCTTTACACGAAGGGACGGACTTCACGTATATATCCTAAAACTGGTTTCTCACTGAGGGCCCAGGCACACGTGACATTCCTGGCAATCGCCGCGGCCCGGTTTTGTAACAATAGGTGGTCCTCGCTGTTATTTCTGTTGTTGAAAGGTGCAGTCCCTCGGTGAATTTGGCAACCTATTACTCATTACTTAATACTATTACTTGTAACCCATAAAGGTCTTATTTGGAAAAATTTTATTCCTATGGTATTGAACAATCCAATACATGGTGAAGCTACAATAAAAAAAAACAAAGAATAACACATATATGAATACTATCAGAAACAAAAATAAGAGGATTATCCCGTTAATAAGAAAATTGTCAATTTTAAATAATCATTAATTTATTAAAATGTCTTTTAGCACTAAGCATATTAAAATATATTTTAAAAAATCCCCCGAAAACAGACGAAGAAACTCATAACACAGACGGCCGTCACTATTTTCAAAGAATAAGAATAATGATAATACAGTATGGCCGTTACCATGTAACCTGCGTATAATCTGCATGTGACCGTATAAGTTTTAAACGGTACACTGATTAGAATGTATTGTTTGGATAAAAAAAAAATAAAAAAATAAAAATACTGGCCTAAATCTTAATAGCTGTAGACTAATTCATGCGATGTTTTGGGTTATTTTGAAAATAGTACGCTTCATCCAATGTTCAGGTCGAACAAAAAGCGTCACTAGTATCTCCCAAACGGAGCTGTCAAAATAGACCACTTCGTCTGACGGCCGGCGGTCGGTGGCTTATCGCCGCGGTAAGCCGTCGCTCTCTAATATCCCCCCCCATGCTTAGCGGGATGGGTCGTAATGGGATTATCATATAACTGTTTACATTATAAACTTTATTAAATTAATTTGAATTGCGTTGATGTACTCGTATCCTCATATAATTTAAAATATCTTTGTCTTGTCCTGGCTGAGTGAGATGGCTGGTTGACGCATGGAAATGATTTGTTGTTTTGAAAGTCAGGAGTGGTAGTCTTGAACGCCCATCCCAAACCCTTTCTTCCCATATTTCCCGTCTTCGGTTAGTGTTTACCGACCAAAATATTTTATTTTACGATTTATTTGAAGTTAAAGAGTGGATCTAGTGGAAGGCTACCTGCTTTTTCAATAATTTGTGATATTATTACTTGAAAATGTATGTCAAAGTTAGTGAATTTCAGCATCAAATAAAAGTTATTATAAATTTTTTTTTAGAAAAAAACAGGTATACTTCCACTAGAACCACTCTTTGACTACCATATAAAACAAACAGCTTAAGTCTACGATGAACAGTTCCAACCGAAGGCTGGAAATACGATTGCATGTTTTCGGGTAGATTTTCGGTGCCGAACGGCCCCCTTAAGTTTGGCATTCTCAGGGAATTCTTAGATTTCTTCATTTCTAGGAACGCAGATGATCAATATGTTCAAATATCCCTATAGTTTAAAAATAATACCATCTTATTCAAACGGTGTTTAAAATAAAAAAGTGTTATAAAACATTACGAGTCCATCTTCACCTTCGAGTTAATAGCGTAGTTGGCGATGTTAATCATACGGCTTTTGGGCAAAACAAGGTATTCCATTCCATTGTTTTCGGATGCCGTTTTTCAACCGATTTTCTTCACACTTTGTAATTTTTTAGATGAATGGTTAGAGTAGGTCAGTCATGCCTTAAATTTATGAAAATGTTTCTCTTAGTGACTTCTCAAAGTAACTCAATTGTCCTTACTTGTAAGGTTGTTTCTAATAATATACTCTTTATTTTTACTGAAATATCAGGAATGATAGTCTGCGATTACTGTAGAGCGTGAACCATAATCTAGAAAAAAATATTTATTTTACCAATACCTTAAATATCTCAAAACACTGTCCGAAACAGGGGAATGCGGAGGCATGTTTCCAGTGTTTTTACAAGGGTGACGATGACTCATAAATTTAAAAATCAATTGAGTGGTGGAAATTGTATTAGAATAGGGGGCCCGTGCGCAAATTGCGCATTTTTTATTCTGTATGAGAGAAACTCACCTACAGTTCGTGAATTTTGATTATGAAGTGACAGAGATATATTTTAGTTTACTATCTGGCTTTAAAATTCATCTGAAGGTAATCAGCTGTTAAATTACTAAATCACATTAAAGATCTTGTAATGAAAGTTGGTCAAAATTTTAAAGCGCTCTCTAGAAATAAATCAACAACCAGGGGGACGAAGCCCGAAACGAAATTAAGTTTTTTATCATCATTCACCTACGTGTTACATCATAAGCTTTAAAGTGACACCTCAGTCTTAAAAATCGGTTAAGTAGGTAGAGAGAAAAAGGGGTGTTACTTACGAAACCCTTAAATAAATAAGTATATTAGTTACTGGATAGCACCAATAGTAATTAAAATTAATTTAGTCTAATACAGTTCCCAATGTAAACATATATTCAATAAACCTAGAGCAAAACATCCCTTTCAATTAGGGTGGAATATTCTACCAGAGCGGTAAGTCACCGACCGTCGGCCGTCGGTCGGATGAAGTGGTTTATTTTGGCAGCTCCGTTTGGAGGGTACTAATTACCCTTTTTGCTCAACCTGACCATCAGATTAAGTGTACTATTTTTAAAACACCTCAAAAATCGGATGAAGTGGTGTACAAGCAACCCTTAGACGAATAAAATTAGGCATTTCACCGGATAAAACATATTGCTTTAAAAGTTCAATTATTTTATTGGTATTTAAAATTACTATTGTAGACGTTGCTCGAAATCGAGCAATTTAGTTACTATACAGATAAAACATTTCATTTTCTATAACGGAGCAATTTTCATTTTCCATAGCAACTCTTGGTAAACATTTTTGTAGGCCTACATCTACTTTGTCATCGTTACCGATGGCATAATTATATACCGATGGTATAATTCAAGGATAATTAGTTACAAGTAAAACGGGTTCATTATTTTAATTTAAAAAAAGTTTTATTAGTATTATAGTTGGTTTCTTTACGCATTATTAGCTAGTTCACATACGTAACATCTATTTTCCGTTATTCAAAACCAAACAGGAGCTGATTAATCGGAATGTAACGAAACCCTTGCACTCTTAGGTATTCGCCTTCACAAAAGACTTCTAGAATTAGGTGGTTAAAAAGAGTAAAACTATTAATCCTTAATTCAAAACCAAGGAGGGACCTGGGTAAAACGACGACGGGTCGTCGGAGCAAATTTTACCTGCGGCCTCACCATACCTGTTTTGCGGGGGTGTGACATGGTATCGTCGCCGCGGCTTGAGGCGATTGAATATGAAATTATAATTATTTGTGAGACAGATGTCCCGCAAACATATTACTTTATAATATAATTACTGAGGTACGTTTAGAAAATGTTTCAATATGAAATTATAGAAATTATAGTTATTTGTGAGACAGATTCCCCGCAAATATATTACGTTATAATATCAAATTTCAAATTAAGGTGTCCTGATTATTTACATATTAACATTATATGGTCCCAGAAAAATAACTAAAATAACGACTATCCATAACGAAAAAACGAAAATCACTCATTAAATAAATTAAAACACCTTCGAATGATACTTAACTTAAATACAACATAAAAATAAACACAGCATAAAAAATGAAGCTACGACAATGAAGCGGCTGAAATTCACCCTGTCATCCAGCTCCCTGGTGTTGACGGCGGGCTGTTGATGGGGCTCCACGGGAGGGGAGAAATATTGGCTGACCGCATTAAGGGACACATATTCCTTTCCCGGCTCTCCAGGTTCCTTCCTGGGGTTGGTGGGTATGGAACGGCAAATTCAAAAGGTTGTAGTCCCAAGTCGGAAAACAACTCCTCAAGCGGTGGGGTGTCCAGCTCTAAAGACATCTCCATCTAAGTCGGGTACGGGCGGTACTGTGGGGTTGCTTGCCTCCTGGGTCGTTGGTGGGTCTAGTGGTTTGATCCCCAGACAGACCGATGGGGATATCGACGGCGCCACACATGGTTCATCGTCTATGGCCATCTTGACAGTGATCCACACTGTTATCTCCGACACTTTGCAACCGCGTCGGGAACAGCTAGATACCACGTCTCCATCCTGCAATGGTGTGCCGGGAACTAAAAGAGGGGGCGTTAGTTGTATAACCGGATTGGTGTTAAGCTCCACACTACACCGTAGTGATCGCCTCGGTGTTCGGGAGGGGCTCAGCATCAGCAGCACAGCCGAAGGGCTCCACTGGAGGGCCGTCTCGCGGTTTGGGTTACGAGATGGAGTGGCGAGGCTTGATGGCGGTGCCGACAATGCGACCGCTAGCGACTTTATTAGGCGGAAACGATTTTTTCTCCTTATCGGCTTTTTTTCTTGATGAGGTATTTTAATGAAGAATGCCCTTGAGCACCATATTTAATTGAACACTGAATGAAACAGACAAACAAATCGAATAAGTAACTTTATATAAAGATAACACGGGATAGTATTTACAATTTCGTTCACTAGCGGTACTAGCAGAATAGTACACCTTATTCAACGACACTATTTAGGTCCTTTATTTGCCAAGTGCCAATTTATTTATTGTCTCCGGGATCCTTGAGCTCATACACCCGCGGTGACAATTTGCGTTTGATGAGAAAAGAGCCTACAAACTTAGGCGTGAGTGAGGCGACAAAATGTTTGGCGGCAGACGATAACACATAGTTTTTCTTCCAAACTTTGTGGCCTACTTTAAATTCCATTGGTCGCCTAAGCAAATCGTAATAGTGCTTCTGCACATTACCTGCTCAGTTAATATTTTCCTTTGCGGCATTCCGGACCTTAGTTAACGTTGAAGTTAATCGCTTTACGTACTCGGGGAAGGTGATTAGATTAGGGCTATCCTTATCGCAAGGCTCCCACCTTAGAGACTTCGGTTACGTGATCTCGCGGCCAAAATTTAAGAATGCCGGCGAAAATCCCGTAGTAGAGTTCCGGGCCGTATTCGAAGCAAATATATTTCTGAAATATATTGATCCCATTTCTTATGATCTTCTTCACAAAATTGCCGAATAATTGTCTTAATTGTTCGATTTTTTTGTTCAACAGGATTGGCTTGGGGCGGGTGTCTTCCCGATTGCGGTCAGTCCTGATTCCAGTCAGTCCCGATTGCGGTCAAGTCTAGTTTTATGGGGGCTGGTCGAGGTTCAGGTGGTGGAAGGGTGTCCAGATTGCGGTCACATTTTAAGAGACCCCTTCGTCGCGGTCTTAGAATACCTTACCACTTATATAACAGAATGATTTGACCATAATCACAAATGGAGTCTAGTTATATTTAGAGCGGCAAGGATTCTGAAATGTGTTATATGTTGCTGACTCATATTTTCATGTGGTAGTTATGTAGTAATAATACATTGCCATTGTCAGTAAAAAAGGTTTTCAAATTTTACCATTTCTCAGAATAATTAATTAAAAGTTAGAATTTTAATTACTTTTATAAATTATAACTGTTTTAAGATAACTTATTTTGTTGAAAACTACATGACTGTATACAAACTGCAAAATATAAAAATATAAAATCGATTAAGTTTATTGGACTTTGTTGGATTTGTTCGATTTTAGAAATGTTTACATTAACTTGAAAAATGCCGTACTATTTTGATACTCACAACGCTATAGGTACAATACAAAAAGTGATTTTCTTATTTACCTTAGACTATTGTCAAAATTTAAGCGGTATAAAAATGTCATGTAAGTTAAATTATTTAAAAATTTAAGTAAAAACATGTAAACTTAACTTTTCAATAACTTAAAACTGATTACAGTACAAATTTTCTCAAATAAAAGTCAGATTTGAGACAGGACTGGGGAAAATTGCTGTAATGTAATAGACAATGGCTGTTTCATTACCGGGTAAAACGATGTAAAAATTAGTACCCAAAACGTCACTAGCCTGATCAGCTGGTACATGTTATTCTTATGGACATCAGATTGATTACGTCACCGGCCTGACTCAAAAGCGGCATTTTCCAACATCAAAGGAATGAAACAGCCCTTCTTTTGTTCATATGTTCTCCGCAGTCCTGGATTTGATATATAAAATTTATTTTCTGTGTTTTTGCCTATGAATTCATAGCTGCATTTCAGTAGGTCTAATTGTCCATTAAAACCGATTCACCAGGCAATTGATTCACAATAAGTTTGACTCCTTTAGTTGACTCATTCCTTTCGGCATATAGTTTAATTTTGTATTACCAATCTAAGCAAATTAGAGGCACGCTATTTTAGTATTGGGTGTTATCTCCAGTATTAGAATATAACCTCCTTGGGTGGATAGGTTTCTATGATGAGTTTACGCTTTACAGCTGTTCACTTTCATATTAATCAATTTCCTTAACCATGTTAATCAAATGGGAAAATGGCGAACTTTTGAGGGGACTTAGGGCCCTTCCCCTTAAATGAATATTTACCAATTTACTTTAGAAACAACTTCACGCCAAGCTCTATCCAATGACACTAAAATCATAAAAATCTGTTTAAAAATGTGGGAGGAGTTCCTTGTTCAAAAAGCCATGTCGCGTATTAATAGATTTATAGATGTTCAAACGTATATTATACATGTACAGATTGATTTGTCAATTAGTATATGTAGATTGATTTGCTGTATGTGCAAAAATTCTGTTTTAAAGAAAAATTCATTAATTTTATTGATTACCCAAACAATGTGTTAACGGTGCTTTCAAATGCACATTTCGAATGGATTAAATAATAAAAAAAGCTTCAAAATATGCATCTTGCAATTGCGCATTTACCATAGCCCTCTTGTTTTGCTGGACATGGTTCCTGGTTAGCTTCCCCTGCAGGTGACATACCTGCTGTATGGGTCCGTCGTTGTGCATAGCCTACCTGGCTCGCTCGTTGTGCTACTCATTATACATGGGGTTAAAAAATGTGACCGCAATCTGGACAAATGCCTTTCTATTAGCCGACGACATTTTTGGGGTGACCGCAATCTGGACAGTTTTACCCCTGACCGCAATCAGGACACAACCTTGGGGCGAAAATGCCGGCGTGAATTTAATTTCAAAGCCGTAATCTTTCGATAAATCTTTAAAGACTTTACTACTGTACTGGCTGCCGTTATTACAAAGAACTGAGTGACGAAAAATAACTAGATTTTTTTACGCTTCGCCGACAGTATTAGCGGTTGCCCGTCTAAGAGTAGCAAACTCTAACCATTTCGTAAAACGATCCTGGAAAAATAACAGATAACAGTTTCCTTTTGAAGAACGTGGTTGAGACCCGATGAGATCAGTTGCAACCTCCTACCACGCACCTGCAGTTGGTCTGATGCCCATTGTACCCGTGGTTTGCGGCTGCTCCACCTTGTGTCGTTGGCAGACGTCACACTTATGCACGAACTCGCTCAAGTCCCGCTGCATCACGGGCCAGTAGTATTGATCTGTAACACGCGCTAATGTTTCTCGCGGCCAAAGTGACCGGCAGTTGGGGTCGAATGACATTTTACGAGAACGCGATCTCCTTCGGGGTCGCGAACGCATAAATTCCATACACTGTAGGAACTTTTGTTTTCTTCCTTTTGGTTTTTGTAAACCTTCGTTGGCTGCCTTCGGTACAGCACAGGGAACTCACTCCACTAAAGGAGGGGCAGGTTATTTACAAGTTGCGGAATTCCCAAGGCCGCCGCACAACAGATATGAACAGTGACACGTCAATAATAACGAGAACACATACTTCTAACCACTTGGCCGCTGAACCGTATAGCATAACATGAGCATAATTGGGGACATATAACTTTAATTTAATTCAAATTTGTAAAATTAATTATAAATTTGAACTATATTAGACTCTGTGCTGCTATCCACAACACAATAATCATTGCATATTTCAAAATAGTAGCCCTGTCCTCCACAAAACTGTTTAGACAAGGTAAACCACCCGTCCTTCTGGGAAATGAAGAAAGCGTCGGTAACCCTTGGATTGTCTTTTCAGAGCCACCCGACGCGACGGGGAACCCCGTCTCTCCTCAGTACATAACTGCTTTTGTACCGACACTAAGTGGATTTTCGGAAACCCTAATATTTTTCGGCGGCCTTGTAAATTGTTGAATACCATTTCGCACCATTTACCTACTTGGTTTTTAAACTAATATAGAAAACGTGACACTTGGAATATATTTTAAACTGCTTTATACCGATTTTAAATGGATCTTTTTTAACCCTAAGGTTTCCGGCGGCCATGTAATTGTTTACAATTCCGCACTATTTGCTTAATCTGTTACCGTATCAAACTCATGTGAAGTACGTGACACTTTCAATAAGCTGGTAAAAGCTTTTTACTGGTATTCTTAATAGTTCTGGTGGTCCTGGTTTTACTACAATCTAAAATAAAACTGATTTCAATTTATTTAGAAACATTTAAGACAAAGAGGAAAATTAAAATTATAAAATATTGTTATCAAAATGTTTAGTCCGGTAGAAACTTTAGGCAGTTTATCAATCATCACTCAATGTTTATTAAATAACAATAAACAAAACCCGAGTTGTTTTCCGTTTTTTTTCCTTAAAAATATAATACATTTTAATTGGCTGTTATTTTTCACTCGCTCATACTTTTGAATTCAGACTCATATATTACTAGTCTATATTTAAACGGTGTTATATTTACCTAAAAAGTTTTACCAGCTGCAAAAATCGAATACAAAATTCGCTTTCGGCAATTCATATGTTTGTAATGCTGTTACTATTTTTAAAATCTATGTTTTAGTACGCTTTTCTATACGTTTTATACTGCATTTCAAATTAACTTTCTGTTGTTTTGAAAATTAGAAGTTTAGTATGATTTTCAATACGTTTTTGTTTACTTTAAATTAAATTATTAGATTGATAAATTAGACATTTTGTTGTGGGATACCTTTTTAACCAGTTTTATTGTATAAATTGACTATGGCTAACCTGAAAATACTTCTCCCATAAACTTATGAACCGTGGCTTGAAAACGTTAACATCGTTTAGCCTTAGTCATATCACTAATATTGCTTCAACGTGAAAAATAAAACATATAGTCCTAACAACTACGATCCACCAGTGTAATATTCTGTAAAGCATTGCATTTATTATTATTATTATTATTATTAATTATATCAGCTAGTATATTATAACAGTTCAGGCTATCAGAAAAATTAAAAATGTAGTTTGCCTACAAACCTAAGCGTATGCATCCACCGGACACTTACAGGGTACCGTACCACAATAGCTTTTGGTTAGCAAAACACAATTTTGTTTTTGTGGTTTTCTTGCCAGGCCTCGGTATGATTGGTCGAAGTGCGAGTATGTTGCTTTTTTACAATAGCAATTAACATGGCAATAGCATTTTTTACAATAACATTGAACATGGCATTGGTATAAATTATTTATATAGACTATTGAAAACAAATCAAGACATTAAAAAACCGATTGCTTCACTGAAATCAGCATAAAAACCTAGTATAAAATGATTGGTAGCAAAGTCACTTTTAATTTCTAAAATATTTTCGATTATTATGGCTGATCCAAGATGGTGACTGAATATTTTTTCTGATTCGACCCATAATTTTAAATGATTTTCATGCTAATTTCAGTGCTGCAATCTGTTTTGAATAATCTCAACTCATTTTCATTTAACTTGGCTTTTTAGGAACCGAATTTGTTAGAATTATGATTATGGCTCTTAAATTAAAAAGATTTATAAAATTATGTGTTCATAATCTCATATTTGAAGAAATTTCCTTCCCAATGGCGGGCGTCGGACATTGTCTATACGCTTTTCGCCTGCTAAATAATTGTACTAATGTGACTTTTAAAATCCTATTTTGTCAATTAATAAAATAATATACAGGGTGTCCTGTAAGTAAGAACGATAACTTAGTAATTTGGTTCTTTGCGTCAAAATAAGCAAAAAAGTTATTATTTACACAGATCCTATCTTGCTCCTTGTATATTACCAGTGTTCGAAAATTCGAAGAAAAAAATAGAAGCATCATACTTAAATGCTTACATCTTAAAGAATTACAAGCACCAAGTCTTTTAATCATGAAGAACAAGGGGGTGAAACTAAATTTTTTTAAGTTGCCTGATTTCAGTGGTATTTGTAATTTTTCTTTAAAAGCTACAATATAGGAAAAAATTTATTTTCATCATACAGTATGGAAAACAGCCGTTTTTAGTTCTCGAAATCGTCCACAAAATCATTTTTTTTAGGTTACCTTGAAATAGAGAACAGAAAAAAACATAGTGTAAATTTTTCAGTTCGCTAACCTCAACATTTGTTTTGATTTCATTCATTCTTGTATTCATTTGTACTAGAGATCGCCTACTGGTCGAAAGTCGACCAAAAAAAGTTGATCTTGAGCCAATTTGTTTTAAAATGTTGTATAAGTGAAACATCTGTTCTTCCCGATTTGCTAACATTTGTTATTACAACAGCTGTCTTATGATTCAATCAATTATCCTTCACCCATAAGATTATTGAAACTTTGAAAGCCTGTAGGACGTAGCCCTAAGGGCGGATGAAAATTATAATGGGATTCTGTTCATCTACAGGACTATACCTTTCTAACGGTATACTCGGACTCCCCCTACGATGCACACAAGCTGAGAAAAAAGGAGGAAATTAAACATGCTTGCCTATTAATATATAGAAGATGCTAAAAGTGTTGCTCCCGTAATTTTGAGTTATGTTTGTAAACAACCGAAAGGTAAACATTGATAACGTTTACCCGTTAACTTACCGTTTTAATTAATTGTATATTTAATTAAAATTTAATTAATTACATTAATTAATTAAAATAATTGTATATTTAATGCAATTAATTAAGATACAAGTAAACAAATAGTTTATACATTATCTAAGTGGTCTTGAATAATTTAAATGTACGAATAATAGAAGCTGTAACAAGTCTAGTAACACTTGAAATTTGTTCCGCTTAGCGACTCGGTTAGGGAAGGTTGACTGGACAATGATGACCACACAGGGTAGGTATGACTCAACGCCGAGCGTCCGAGCTGCCAAAACCGGTCGTGCATGGGCGGGGCGAACTCCCTGCCTGCTAGTCGCTTAAGCGGTAAATAGCCTATTTGGATCGGTAACACGTTGTCCCATTAGGATATTGTACCAAGTCAAATTTATAAGAAAAACAGTAAAAATTTGTCCCAATTGTTTTTACAGTTGATTAAATATGCTAATGAGGTAGCATTTTGTCCGAAGAAAAATTGACAAGGGTTAAGGAACGCAGCTTAGGTATATAGTAAAAGCAGGGCCATTCCGAGGGTTGTGCGATTGGGCGTGCATCATTTGCGCATCATGCGGAGAGCCAGGTAGAAGGGATGCTTGTTTTGCGCATCGAGCTCCAGGGGGCTCTCAGTTATATGCATCGTTTGCGCATCGCAGGGTGGTGGAAGCGGCATTTTATTTTATTTACAAAGTTATTGAAAACTCATGCCCGTGTTCAAATGGTCGTTTGAATGATTAAACGTGTTTGGCATAAGACATATAAGTTTAAAAATTAGCAAAACAATAATCAACAGAACAGAAATAATGGCAAATAATCGGACACAATATAACGTCCTTGACCCGTACATTAACACTTGGATTTCATGTTTACCATTTGTAGTTTGTTTCTATTGCAACAGTGAATTTTATGAGTGGTTTTATTCTGAGGAGTTAGTATAGGAGAGGCTGCTATCTACAGTTAGAATAGAGGCAAACTTGCCATAGAAACAATTCGTACAAAACATTTCAGCCTGACCAATTACAGTAATACAATCCTCACCAACCATTGAAAGTAAAATAAGTAAACACTCGATGCATTACAAAAAAGGTTTATACATTACAAACTTAAATTATTCATGAATGTGCGATACACATGTGTTGCCGTCCAGTGGTACGTGTAGGGGACGACTGTTTGCGAATTGTTCAATTAATTGTTGTCGCCAGGCTGAGGCTACCTGGACGGGAGAGTGCGCAAATGATGCAAGGGGATTAGGCGACCCTTCGAAATATTTTACAGAAGGATTAGAAAGTGCGCAAATGATGAACGACCGGCCGGTGCCCCCTGCGGCCTGCATGAATCGCACGGTCGTATGCAGGCCGCAGGGGGCACCGGCCTGGGAGGGTTGCAGATTAAAATTACGGTGCTATTTTATACTTACAAAAATTAATACCTTAACAACCATGTAGCCTATATTTTTTATAGTGTGTGTCAAAACGCCGCTAAAGATCAGGGATACACGGGAGGGCAAAATTCCCAGAAGGCTGTATTTTGAGAGTCCGAACACAAGACAACGGCGAAACAGCCGGGCCTTGCGAGACAACCATGTTACTCATTATATTAAATTTATTCTCACTTGAAATTATGCTGTGTTTATTCAAGAAAGAGGTTTTCTGTGTCCTAAGACATAGGAAAAAGGGTAGCCGAAAGGAGAGTCGGGGATTCATAAATGACATGGAAATTGGTGTTTTTGTATGTTATATTGCACCATTTTATACTCATTCCATCTGTCGAACATTTTAAAAGAATCTTAAATCACAAAATATGAAGTATATCTATTTATTAATATGTTCAAAATCCAGAGGGCAGGAAAATGGCATGTGGTTATGTGCGGGGCCGAATTTAGGCATGGGCCACATGGACCCGTGCCCAGGGTGGCAAATTTTCAGGGGCAGCAGATTTTTTAGGGATTAGTTTAAATTATTCTAAAATATCAAGAACTGTCCATGCGGTTACGAGTGGCGAGTGCGCTGAGCGGCGTACCACAGGTAGAAAAGGGTCAAATGGAATTTGCGGGGAATTCCTCGCTTCGGCAGGGAGAACCTCCTGAGCGGCTCTGAGTAGAAGAACTCTCAGGTGACTCTGACTTATCTATGCACTAGCATTTTCAGTGTCATTTAGTTCACTAGTACAGTAAATATAAGATACTGTAGAATATAATTTTACTCTTTATGGATAGTGATGTGTGAATTGCCACCGCCACGCTGATTATTTGGTTTCACTAAGGTTTCTACACTGAGTAAAACTTAAAGAAAGTTCAATGAGCTTTTTAAACAATAAATAATTTATCAGATTAGTGTTAGCGTCACTAAGAAGGGGCGGCATCCAATTTTCAAGCAACCGAAGGCACGATCCTCGACTCCATAACAAATATTGACATTATTAGGCTGAGCGTCTTGCCACTTCAGCGTATCCACTCTGGCCAAGATCAAAATCCCGGTGGTCGCGGGCTGAATATCCCATTTATTTCATCCCACCTATTGTATAGATATAACATTTTATCCCGACGCTTGCGTTTTGAGATGTTTTATCTTTAAACCCCCAGCAATAAGTTATCTGTTGATTTCCATTTTGGTTTTTGTTGACTCCATTTAAAAACAAAGAGCCACTGATGGTAATGATACAATATTTTTCCATTTCATTTGTAGGTCTGTTTATAAAGCAACTAACGTAGCTTAGGCCTACATTGCGAAACTTTTGTTGTAATTTCTCATATTTTAATATCAACTATACAACAATTGCCACGTTCAAGGGCTCTAATATCAGGATAGGGATTCTATAAGGTTATTTTTCTTTGTAGCTAATTTTGGTGATTTCATTTTGCTGTCTTACGAACCAATTTACTGAGTTTTGAAGATTAGCATTTAGCCTTCTTACGTTTAAAAGTTCTGGTAGTTTTATTACTTTGTACGGAAATATTATTTTGTGTATTGGTAGTAGACAAATTAATGTACGACCGAGAAAAATTTTAACTTGGAGGTATGTGGTTTTTAACTTTCGTTATCAATGAAGTCGCAAAAGTTTTGAATAATCGTTTATTTTCTTCACTATTACTATACTATTTTTTTTTTTTTAGATTTACCTAGACCATTTATCAGTTTTATAATAAAAGCGATATCTTGAAAAGGTAGTACCAAAGGATATTAAGAATTCTCTGTTCATTTCAAATAACATGCAGTCTTGTTTGTTCAATTATTGATTCATTATATTTATGATTGGCTAATCAAGAAAATTTAATAGTCTTATATAATTCATAGTGTAATAGTAGTTTTCATCACTAGGAGCAAAAGTGGATCTTTTTGGTGTGCAATCGTGTTTTAAAACGAGGCGCAGCCGAGTTTTTAAAAACCATGAAGCATCAAAAAGACACTTTTGCTCCGAGTGATGAACAACGTTTTTTTATCATAATGCGAAATTAGACTTTTGATCGTTAAAAATGTGAACTATAAAGTTGTATTTTCCAGGTTATATTTACAAAGTAAGTAATATGCAGTGTTTACATTTATGTTATTTACAAACAATGCTCTTCATAACGTTTGAATTATTAAATTCTGCTCCTCAACATCAATAAATCAATAATAATATAATCAGCAAACAGCTGACTTTTCAGTCCTAGGACCTAAAAAATTCTCCAGATGATTTTTCAGTCCTAGGACAAAAAAGAAACGCTTTTGGTACTATTGAGAGAACAAAAAAAACAGGCTGATTTTGTGCAGAATGATAAAAACGGTATTTAACTGTGTTAAAAGAAGTTTATTCGTGACATGGGTGCTGGATGCCGGACATGTTATCTATCTTATTGTCATTATAATGGCTATACTAATATCATTGACTAAGTACACTAACGTGAGTAGACTTCTCATAGCATAGGAGTGTGTGAAGGTGGTGCGATCTCGTGCGGCGTACATGGAAGTAAACGTAACAAATAATAGATACATCAGTATTACCACTCTTCTCAACTAAGGATGAAACATTTTATAACTGAAAGTTGTGTTTATGTTTTGGTAAAGTGTTTTTGCAGCACTTAATTCAGCTGAATAATAATAAAATCGATGGCAGCGACTCTGGTGCCCACCGATCTTCAAAATTGTTGCCTCAAACTAAATGCATTGGACGAGAGGTCTATTCACGTTAGTGTACATAGTCAATGTCAATATTCTCAATAAATTATGATACGGTGATCTTTAATTTTTAAAACTTATATTTTCACTTCGAGATTCAGAAGTAAGAGGTTGAGGCCAATCATTTCAAAAAATGTTAAATTGAAATTAAAACCAGTGCTCGATTTCATTGGGAACGCGGCGGAATGGCGTTCGAGTATACCTTTAAAAAAATAATTAAAAAAATTATAAAAAAAATAATTATTTTAGAAACTAAGGAAAGACTTAAAGTCAAGTATATAACTTAAAGTCAAGTATAGTTTGGTAAATTTACGTTAGTAATATTTTTAGTTTCATCCCATTAATTTAATTTAGTTTTCTTTCAAATAATATTGGATGTTTAATAAACAGTTTTTAATACAATATGATGTTCTTCTTAACCCAGATATTTTTTAACTTGCAGAAAAATTAGGCCTTATCTAGATTTTACATTGTTAAGTTAGTCAGTATGAAACACTCCTGCTCCCGAAAGGCTTCATGATTTTTATTAAATCTTTAAAACTGTATTTTGAGTGTCATAAAAAAGGTGAAAAAATAATCTCAGGTAGGCTACGTTAAAAACGCTGCAACTTAAGAGTATTTTTTTTTAAATCTTCCGGGGGAGGGCCCGTGGTGAGACAATTCCTTTACAGTTCCCTTACCTCTTTTTCTTACCTCTTTTTTTTAGAAATCGAGCACTGATTAAAACTATTACATGGAATTATTGGGCGAAACAAAGGCATTCATCTAGAGTCGAATTCTTACTATATGTATCAAATTGGGCTATTAATTAACAGTCCTGTTTAAGGAGAATGTCGGCCTTAATCAGTAACAAGACTACAGGATCGCGCCACAATCATCCTACGCATCTCTCCTTCATACTTGACTTAAACTACGTATTTATTGTAGTTAGGTCACCATTTCTTTACAGGTATTAAAGGTAAAGGTAAAGGTATTAAAGTAAGGAGCATTCTTGTTGCCAGTGATC
This sequence comes from Neoaliturus tenellus, assembly GCA_030545055.2. Lineage (NCBI taxonomy): Eukaryota > Metazoa > Arthropoda > Insecta > Hemiptera > Cicadellidae > Neoaliturus > Neoaliturus tenellus. Next base: position 86,948,931 of record CM061537.1, read on the forward strand.
GAGCAAATTTGATCAAGACAGTCACATGAAATTACTAAACATTTTGTATATTTGAAATACTAACAACGTGTATTTCTAAATCAACTACACCCGGCTAACCCAATATTGTGATTATCAGTAAAAAATGTTGTTGTCCCAAATCAATTGCAATTTTATTGTAATGGGAAATTTACTAATATCAATCATGGATAGTGCCAATATGACAAGTCCTATTCTTATTAATTTTTACGAAAACAAGCCCCGTCGTATGGAAAAAAAATTTGGGAATCGCTTTTAAAAGAGGGTTTTACTAATTTAGTATTAACAGAAGCTACTGAGTAAGAATGTACACTTTTTTATACATGGATGGTAAAACATGTCATGTTTAAATGCTATGTTACAAGCAAGCATTCGCTCTGGTAGGATACACGCGAACGGCCGACGGCGTTGAACGCGTGGGGAAATAAAATTGTCATTTTTCCCGCCCCTGTGAGATCTAGCGGTCTATACCTGTCCGCGGCCGCGTGGGTATCCGATCGTTCCTCCCTTCCTGGAGTCGACCCTTATAATCCTCACTAATGCGCAGGGGTATTCGATCAGCTCGAGGTGGCCCAAAATCACGTGGGTATTTGATAGCAGCCGAAGTTTTAAACCACCCCACCGGTCTCACAAAACAATGAGGGCCGTCCTCCTCCTTACAAATACTCTACCTCAAGGAGGCCCGGCTAAATTCGTGCATTTATTATTCATTGTAGTTATTGTAATCATTGTAATAAATTTATTGTACTCATTGTAATTATGGAACCGGTGGAAGTAATTAGAAAACGTTGCCTTGTCACTTCGGAGGTCACAAACAAGACAAACTATTGCTCCTTTTAGTAAATAGGAACTCAACAAAGGATGTACCCAGTGCTTCCTTTTCTTTATAGTTAGGACATAGTTATAAACTAGGAGTGCAAATACTACAGTTTTCTTTTATATTCCTCAATTATTTACCTGAATACTTACTAATCGATATTTCGATACATAACATGAATTTTCGGTAAATTAAAAAAATGCACATGACTATTATGGCAATTCGTAAATATATGTTGCTAAACGCCTAAGTCAACGCCAAACTAACGCTATATGTGAACTGACTATTTGCAGCACGGCCGAGTTGACGTAGCATGCATGCAGAGTGTTTTGGCTCGTGTGAACCGGGGCTAACTATACTATATACTATGTTCAACGTTCGCCTTTCAGTACAGGCCTTATGAGTGTTTACTATCCTATTACTTGTACTTTGCTGGATACATTTGTTAACTACATTTATAACATGTGATTACAAAATCATCATCTGATTATTATGTAATGTGGTTAGTACCGTGCAACTTTATTTGCCATTTGATTTGAATGGCTTATGGAAAATCCATACTGAAAGGTGAACGTGGAACCGAGTATAACTTGCAACTCGAAAACAATAGTAAACTAGGTTTACTCAATTTTGAAATATTACGGCAGTCTCAATTTCAAAATACATAAACAAGACAAACTGCCAAATTAAATAATTTAAACTCACTTTTCACTAATAGAAAGAATACAATGTAAAATGTCTCACGTAACTGAATTCCACTCATTAACTCCAGCACGAGTCACCATGTGATAGAGTAAAATACACAATTAGGTCGAACTCCGAGAGTTGGCCAAAAATAACCTCAATCACCACGCTCATACAAGGTTAAAATGTGTCAGATAACCGAACTTCTCGAGAGAAATAACCTCTAATACTTTCCTCATTATAGAGTAAAATTCATGAATTACTCAAACTCCGAGATGAGTCAAAATTAACCTAAATATTTTGGATTAAATAGATAAAAAAGTGTACATAACCAAACTCCGAGAAGAGTCAAATATAAACCCAATATTTCTACTTATATAGAGTAAAAAGTTTCGCATAACCGAACTCCGAGAGGAGTAAAACATAACCTCAATCTTTGGGCTTATATAGAGTAAAAGGTGTCACATAACCGAACTCCGAGAAGAGTCAAATATAACCCCGATCTTTCTACTTATTTAGAGTAAAAAGTGTCGCATAACTGAACTCCGAGAGGAGTCAAACATAACCTCAATCTTTGGGCTTATATAGAGTAAAAAGTGTCACATAACCGAACTCCGAGAGGAGTAAAACATAACCTAAATCTTTGGGTTTATATAGAGTAAAAAGTGTCACATAACCGAACTCCGAGAGGAGTCTAACATAACCTCAATCTTTGGCCTTATATAGAGTTACCTTGGAGTTCGTCCTACTTCGTCTATATGTCGGAGTACTACCTACTGAGGTAACGTGAATATATATATATATATATATATATATATATATATATATATATATATATATATATATATATATAGAAAAGTCATCCCGTTAACAGGGTTCCATAGTTCATGCTTGAACGTTTTTACAAATTTTAACTTTATTGATAGTTTTATAAATAGACCATATAAAAATTAAAATATAGATACCCTTATTTATATTTATAAAAGAGGATTTGTGATCGATGGACGCGAAAACCACTGAACCGTTTGTCATGAGATTTGGTATATGAGAAATTTGATGGAGAATGTTTATAAGCCATTAGTTTATGTATAGCCTTTAGGGCTTAGCCCCAGGACCATCATAAACGTACCATGTCAGGGTTTTAAACTCTCTTTTAGCTGTTGCCATTAAAACAATCAAACCAAATCATGTGCATTGCAAAGCATTCCGGGTATCAACTGGTTGAATATATACGAGTAAAATAAATCTCGACAGCAAAAAAAAAAAAAAAAAAAAAAAAAAAAAACGTTAAGTAGTCTAATAGTTTTTCTTCTGTTTGTTTACAGACAATTGCCTCTTATGTGGGACACATTACTAGAACTAGAAAAACTATTATAAGTTATCATAGATAAACAACAAAATTTAAATAAATGCATTCGCATCTTATCTAAAAAGCAGTAAGAAGCAATGTAGACTCTTTTACAATGTAAGTGAATTAGACATTATGCGCCGGCCGTGCAGCTGCCGTTGGGATGCAGCTCTTGGCCGCCGTTATCAGCAAATTGCGTCGTTAACCGGCGGAAAATAACTGTTCCCATATTTTACTTCATTCACAATGGGGGGTTTTAAGTATTTTGTTAAGAGAAAAAAATGCATGTTTGATAAGGTTTTCGTGTGCTTTTGGATAAGAAAAACATATTATAAGTGGCTTTAGTAATTGATCATTTTGATAGGAGGAAGTAGAATTTGTGACGGGTGACAGTTAATTTGTTATCTATTTTGTCTTTTGCTAAATACACTTAGATCGTTCTTTGATTGTAATTGTTTCTTTTCGTCTCCATGATATTAAAAGTTTTTGTTCATTCGCATGCAGCTATTACAACACATATTAGATACACTATTAGATACACTATTAGATACATATTAGATTTCCTGCATCAGTCAATTTTATTTTATCAAATGCGATAAAGATATAAATTGGCTAGTTAATTCGCCAAATACTTTATTATGGGGTAATAGATTCCGTTTGAAAATCCAATTGAATCTATATTCCTACTGTCAGTATGGGGTGTCCACTCAACAAAATGCCTAGTCTAGAAAAAAAGGTTAGTCTAGATGTAAAGAAGGGTTTTGTTAAAACTTAAAAAAAAATACTTTTTTCAAATGGCCGAAACATTACAAGTCTATATGTTGATATGCAAGCTCAAAGCTTGTCTATATAAACTGTCCTCCTCTGATTTCAGCCAGTGCGAAACGTATACGAGAAGTTTGCACATACCTTTGGAAAGGTAGTGTTGTGTAGATGAGCAGAAACCCATAATTTACATTGGCCCTCATTACCTGCGTGTTGCAACCTTCCAAAGTTTCAAAGTTAATGTTATTGAAGAACGGTTATTGAATGGATCATTATATTTAGACATCTAATAGCAAATGCTAGCAAAGCATAAAAAACAAATGTGTCATCTAAATAAGAAATTTTTTTTTAAATAACAAAGAAATAAGTACATATTTTTAAGTAACTGGGTTCAGATCAACTGAATTTTTGACCAAATCTCAACCAATGGGCGATCTTTGGTTCTTTTTATTTTCCAAAAACTTGTTAATTGAATATTCCCGAAAGTCGTTCAAGTGATTACAAGTGCTCCGGAAACCGGCCACCGAGAGACAATGTGCCCGGCTCATTTCCACATGCAACGCACGGAATTCGGTCCAATGATTGGAAGGAATCGAATAAAAGCTGTCCATTAGAGGCTGTTTCTTGGGACGAAGAATCCGATGTTGGTGAAGAATGTCGTCTTGATGGTGATGGAATGACGACGGAGCGGAGCGGCGGGGCCGGCACGGGAGCAGAGAGGGCTCAGGCTCGGGCAAACTATTTAAAAAAATAATAATACTAAATAATATAATTAATTCCAAAAATTTACTCATATCGGCATTAACATAAGTAATTATTATCTTTTATTATATTATCTGTTTTTTAAACGTAAAGGTGCTTAAAAATCTCTAAAAGGATTAGTATTTTTCTTGAATGTAAGCATAGGTTGATATGTCATAAAATCAAAGGACGACCTCAAATGGAACTGAATCAAATGGCAGTAGGCAATTGTTGTAATTGAACCAAAGTTTACACTGTCCTGAAAGAAGCCATTCTTTGCAATTATAATTTTTATTATTATTCAATTATACTTTAATAAATTGCATGTTGTATTTTGTGTCTGTCTACGCCAGTGGCATTTTTTAAAGTTTTGACGGGGAACGGTCCAAACCCCAGTCTTGTTACCATCTAACATCGAAAAGAGTAATGAAAGCATCATGAATTAATAGCCGAATAAATGGCAACTGGGCCCGGAATCAAGCATTTAAAAAGCTACAAACTTTTCTCAGGATCGAACCGGCAACCTTTGGATTCAAAGACAAAGGCGAGCACTATAACCAATCAGCTACCCAGATAGTCAAACTAAGCCTTTCAACATTGTTGTTTTCTTAAATTACTTAAATTCTATTCATACGGAATAAAATCATAATCACCAATTAACAAATTTTCTGGGTAAATTGGGGAGGTAGTCAGGGTACTTACATGACTGTACTTGCGTTATGAACACAAGAATGGTTTAACAAGGAATTACATCATATACATCTTTACTCTGAAATTAAAATATTTATTTTGATGACACTATCTACAATTGCAATAAAATAACATATACAAAAACTTAATAGCAGCTACAATTAGGCCTCAAATTAAACATATAGGAACAGCATAGGAATGTAGAATTTACATGACATTTTTGTCAATAGAAAAAATTCGTACAACCGATTTGTATGCTAATTGCCTAACATTTTTAATATACTAGTATAGCGAAGCGTATAATTTCATCACTATTTTGTCATGTAAAGTGCATACTTTTAATGAAACATACACAGTAAATAAATATTTTTGAAATAAAGTCTTTCTAATTTTTAATAAAAATACAATTTCATGATGGAAGGTTTTCTTTAACATATTGAGTCTCTTCAAAGTTATCTTACACAAAGTTGAGATACACAGTTATCCTAATTACAGCTGAAAAGTCTTTATATTACATTCTTACTTTAAAGTTTCTAATAAACTACTAGTATCAACACAGTTAAACTTTGTACACACATTAACATTTACATAGGAATAAATTACAATTTTAACAGCCTAATAAATTGAATATATACTTCCTAAATGGCAATTAAATACTTTTAAAATTATTTTGTACATTAACGATAACATTATGAAGTTACAAGTTATTTACAGGACAAACTTAAAGTAGATTTTTTGGTTTAGGACGTCATACGACCAAATCTGTTGATGCAGCTGGACTTTGCTCCGACGGAACCGCGGCTTCCAAGCAGCTATCATGAGGTGTTGCTGAGCCCTGCACTACCGGAAGTGGAGGGACTGGAGAGGCAACCGGAAGTGCTGGAGGCTCCAGCAGCAACCTCACAGGGGGCGGGAACACTGGAAAAATTAGTTTATTGGTTAAGATCTGCAAGTAGAAATATACTTTATAATTATTATTCTAACAGCCTTGCTACCTTTTTATGAAATTTATTAAAGTTATTACTTACGTAATTGCCTTAAGGTATAAAAATAATCCTCAAATCAATGGATTGCCGGACATGTTTCGAGGGCACTACCCCTCATCCTCAGTGGCAAATCAATCATAAAAAGCCCATTTCAGTGGTTGTCAAATATTTAAAACATGAAATCACATAAAACACAAACGGACACATTTCACATGAATAAATACGAACCAACCGACGTCGATACACGCACATTGACATAGGACTGTTCCGGGCGGATCTTGTAGGCATGTTATTCGTGTGAAATGTGTCCGTTTGTGTTTTATGTGATTTCATGTTTTAAATATTTGACAACTACTGAAATGGGCTTTTTATGATTGATTTGCCGCTGAGGATGAGGGTAGTGCCCTCGAAACATGTCCGGCAATCCATTGATTTGAGGATTATTTTGATACCTTAAGGCAATTACGTAAGTAATAAATTTAATTAATTAATTTCATACTTTATAAGATCTGCGTTTGAGATTTCAAAACATTTTGTATTTCGCAGGTTTTGCAAAAGGGTTTAAAGTTTTATACATTGCTATTCTGAGCACCACAGCTACTAGCTATTTAGTTTGGGGGATTTTCTCATAAGAATACGCTCATAATAATTTTGATTGAGTTTAAAACATAGTAGAACAGGATACCACTGATACCACATGTTAAAAGTAAAATAGGAGCAATCAAGCTATGAAATGCCAACAGAATCTTAATGGGGGGCATCATCTTGTATTGGCTGGCAGCCCTAGTAATGAAATAATAAATACGCTTTATCATGTATGATAACCAATAGTTACATTTGAAGTGGTCACAACTCTGCCTCTCCCCCTCCACCTTGTCCGCGGGGCTGTCGCGCGCCCTGCCGGTGAACAGCAGAACTAGCAGCAGGAAGAGCAGGATGGCGGCCGCGGCGCCCGCCACCCCCTCGAACCCCGGGTGGCCATGGAGGGTGTGTAGGGTGTGGGGCGATGGCGGGGTGGCCAGCGGGGCGGCGGCCCGGGTGTCCAGCACCAGCGGCTCGCTGACGGTGCGGGGGTCGCGGAACAGCTGCACCTGCGGTCCGGGCGAAAGATGAGGAAATGTTAAGCAATTAATTGTGTTGTTCTAGTAAAGAAATCTTCAATTCAACTTATAGAAAACACGTGAAAGATCTTTTTGTGTATCTATCAGTATCCATCTTGTGGGTGTATCTACGCCAGTGGCATTTTTAACATTGAGGAACGGTCCAAACCCTTGTCTTGTTACTATCTAACATCGATCAGTTGTTAGAAATCATCATTAATTATTAACCCAATGATAAATGGCAACTGAGTCGGGAATCGAACCATTAAAAAGCCAATAAATTTCCTCAGGATCTAATCGGCAAGCTTTGGACTCAAAAGCGAGCACTATAAACACTCAGCTACCCATTCAGGTTAGGTTATTAGGAAGCTCATTGTATAACTGAGTTGAACTTAATATCCTGATCACCATAGTATTCTACAATAAAAGTAGATTAAAACCAACGAGTAAGGCTCGGTCAACCCTGGTACTGTACACGATTTATCTAGGTATCAAAGTAAGTGTAATAAAATGTTCAGTTTACTTTTATAAAATTCATAAAGTGAAGTAGTTTTTAAAATAAATGAAAAGTTTTCCGTTTTCTTTGAAAGAACAAACCGTAACTCAAGTCGTGTAAATCCCCGGAGAATAGTTTATAAGCAAATATTATCCAGAAGGTATTCCGTTATTATTTTCCTCCCTTTTCTTTACCACAATGTAGGTTAAATGGCGGCAGAGTCTTGAAGACACAATGTTGTGTAATATTAACTTTAAATAGTCAATTAATGTTCAGTTGTTCATAATTGAATATGTTCATGGCTTTATTAATTTTATGTTTATTACTAGGTATAAAAAAAACTTCATTTGTACTTAAAAATGTAAAAAGCAAAATATTATAATAGCATAAATTATATAAAATAATTTGAATAGTTAATATTTACAGTTAAAACATTTCACCATAGGCTTCCACTATTACTATTATTAAATTATTACGTGCTCCCTTAAAAAGCCTAAATGATAGGTAGTTTATTTGAATTAAATAAATTGATTAAATCTCCTCCATAGCTCATTAAATTTGAATTTAATCAAAGAACACCAAAATATTGTTATAAAGAAATTTCCCATAAAAACATTTAATCTGCTTTAAATGTAAGAAACCAATTGCTCATAAACTCCATATAATATTTAAAAAATGTTGTACTATGTTTTGTTACATCAAAGTGAATAATTTAGCAAAAGGAACAAATAAAAAAACTTATAAAAACCAGACACTCCCAACGATATGGATTAAACATGGCAGATTTTTTTTAAGGTCATCCATCAAAGCCAATTTATCAGGAGTGCGATCACAGAAACAAACTACTCGCCGGGGACGCAGAAACCGAGAAATATCTGTGACAAATGTTTTAATAAGAAACGTCTGTAACAATGTGACATAAATCTGGGCCGCAGCTGAAATATAGTTGTGGGGTAATGGAAAAATCTGAATTGCTGATGGAGCGATAAGTCTTGTGCATCGTCGCGTCGCGCGGTGGAACACAAGATAGTGGCAAATGGGCTCGGGGCTGGGAGAAACGGTTACCTACTGCAGCACGATATGGTGGCAAATGGGATTTGAGGGGAAACGGTTTACCTGTTGTAAATGGGGCTGTATTGATAGTAACTGTAACACGGTAATACTGCAAATGAGCTTAGGGGAAAACAGTAATGCCACTTTGATACTGTGTTTACAGGGTTGGAGGTTAAACAGATTAACTACTGAACAAAGAATAGTGGCAAATGGGCTTCGATGGGTAAAATCGCTGTTGTAAAAACCCAATAAGTGCAAATAATTGCAAATAAGTGGCCCTATTATTTGGTTGACTACCTAAGGTTTCAAGCTTCAATGTTATTGTCAGGTTTAAAAGACTAATCTCCTTCAGATCGTGATCATGGTGGTCATCATCCAAATAACAGGATCGCTTGGCAGAAATCCAGGCAGTTTAAACAATTTAAGATAATTTGCTATTTGGCTAAAAATATGAGACAAAACTACAGTATGACATTTTACAGATGTCTGTGATCCTCTGTTTTCTGTAACTTAAAGCAAATATCCTCTAAGCATATTTGGGCCAGTAATAAAATAATGACATGGTATTCCTTGGTCGCTGATTTGGACCAACACTTTCATGTATCACTTTTACTTAGTTTTAGGATAAAATGTACCCTTGCTATATTTTGTCTGAGACTTAGCCTTATGGGACCGTTATTTTCTTTAAGTCAAAGGATGCAGTGAGATGTCTTAAATTCCATCAACAATAATTTGCGACGGTATTTTACAATGGATCGTTGAATGAGACCAGTCACCTGTATCCTGTAGACTGTGTCGGGCCAGAGCGACAGAGTGACGCAGGTGGAGTCAGTCAGCAGGTTGCCCTTCAGCCCTCCGCCCTCCAGCTCCCACGTGACCAAGTACAGCGCCTGCGTCCCTTGGACACCCTGGGCGCCCTGCTGGAGACCCCGTGGCTCCCAGGACACCTCGGCGATCACCAGGACTCCTTGGTGGATCAGGGACACCTCCCGCATCCTCCACCCTTCCTGTGGACAAAGATAGACTTGTAGGAGAACGTTCAAAGCAGTAACCAAGCACTCAATAGTCGGCAAGGTGACGGCTGTGTGTAACAAATTGGAGGTGCTGATAACATGATGGCTCATCTTAGACCTCATGTATTGTCAACGACGAAAATATTAAAAATCTAAGAAGACAACTCATTTTTTATAACTTTGCCCAACTATCTTATGGATGAATTCAAAATCTTTCTTTAAATCTACTGCGGTTTGAAGATAAATTTATCACCAGAAGGAAATGTTTTGATGATACTAAAATTGTATGTAACACATAGAGTGAAATATATTTTTGAGATGGTATAAATGAAGATTTTATGTTATGAAGATAATATGATAAACAATTTCTGCCAGTAATTTGTCAAAAGTAGTATTTTTTAAAAGACCTTTTAGGTTTTTGAACTTAAGTAGCACATAAGAACACATAAATAGTTAAGTTATCGACACTTTTAATATTTTTTTGATGCGAATAACGAAACTTTGTGTAGCAGTGATAAAAAATCTACGTTAAATGTTTTTAAAATGTAAAATTATAGATTTAGAGTAAACCTACGCTAACCTAACCCAACCTAACCTAACATCGAACATGGAATTGAATAAACACTCAAAAAATATTTTCGACGGATTTAAAACGTAACAAAACGTTTGAAATCGTTACCGATTATATTCAATGGACCCTAACAACATATCCATTTACGTTTAAACCCAAAGAAATAAAAGGCCGCTTGCTCATTAACAGATGGTCTCGCCGGCAAGAATGTTGCGCCGGCCTCATAATTTGCAGTCGTTTATATAAAGACAGAAATTATAGCAGTTACAACAATGAATTTATTCGGAAATAATGACATAATGTACGGTTTTAAAGTCGAAAAGTTAAAATGGTTTTGGGATCTGTTATTAAAGAGTTTGGAAACGGGCAATTACGCCGTAAGGAATGATAAGGGTCGGGCGGTGGCGCGCCCTGCGGTGGTTCTGGGAACTACCGCCGCGCCACCAGCTGGCGTTTGGCGCTCGAAATGTGAATATGTAAAATATGTACAGGGTGGAAAAAAGTCTGGAAACTATATAATATTTTTAAAAGTATTTAAATAATAAAACTAAATTTTTTCAAATTGATTTTGAGTGACAAAGCCCACTTCCTAAAGTACTACTTATTGTCCTTGGACCTCCAAGGGGGACGGTTCACAAGGAGTCGGAAGAAAATCTTAAATGTAAGATTAGGTCTATATGTACATAAAATTACAGTTCTCTAAGAAAAGAGAACAATGCCGTAAACCAAACCTCAAAAGGGAAGACCGAGTGAAAAATGACAGACGATCGAACTTTGCATTAAAATCATATTGCTGAAAACAAAAATGCAATAACTCCCGATACCTCTTGAGATCGGGTGTGTGGGAAATTATACGTAGAGTAAATTGGTCAAAACTATTAATAACATGTTCTATTTTAAACCTTAATATATTCTCTCTATTTTAATGGACTTAATTTTTTGTGATAAGACTGTTGAGCACTCCTAGTCTTTTCTATAGTTCCATTACCACTCTTCCTATGGTAATTTCAAAGGAAGTATTTTTTTACATTTAAATGAAGAGATAAGGATAAATAATATGATCTATCGTTGATAGTGGTATTAAATGTAGAAGGAGAGTGATGTCTAAGCTACGGGTCACTTTGGATTCTTGGCATGAGGAATTTGAATTATAAATATAAAATAGGACAGTTTAGAAGTTCCTGAAGCGTTGAACATATATCAGTAACAATATCTTCCGTTATAAGTAGGCTGTACTTCTAATTACAGTAGATTTATTATGCCATAGCTCAAAATTAAAATTTTGGGGCTAACCTACGGTCGGAGATAGGGGTTTTTTTTATTTAGAAATCTTAATCTCCTTAAATTGTTGGCAGCTGAAATAAAACAAATGACAACCATACGTTGGTACAATATCGCCCGTTGGACACACCAAGTTATATCGTGTGCCGAAGGGGCGAAGGCATGACGGCGGTCAATCAATAAGAGGTTCCGGGAAAGAGGAATAGAGGTGGGATAATTCACCACCATTAGCCATTAGCCATCTCCCGGGCCGGCGCCGACCCTGGACCTGGGCCCAGCTGGAGCTGCGTCTCGGCGGGAACATCCCACCGACATGACGTCCGTCACTCAACAATGATAAGCGACTTAGTTAAATGTTACAGTTAACGAATGTTAACTGTTATAACAGTTATAAATTTGCAAAGTAACAGTTACCGACTTGGACGTTATGAATTCATAGACTACTACTGAGGCAACAGGAACGATTAACGAAAACGGAATAACTGGCCGTTCTCGTAGTAACGACTAGGAGGAAGAACGATTATCTAGACAGTTCTTTGGGAACAGAATACTGTAACTGTACAACTGATAACGATATTTGGAAGAGGAACAGTGATGAAGAAGAACAAGTAGTTATAAGTAATGATAAGGTTATTTCACAAAATGCAATTCTTTTACTACTACAAATAAAGGTAATTATAAAACATCCTATTAATATACACTGTTGAAACTCTACTTTTTCTGTACAAGGTGGACGAAAAGTCCCTATTCAATGCTGCAAGTTTGTTCCAGCTCACGAGTTTTGTGAATGGAGGTTGAGAGTAATATTGACTAATTAGGATAAGGGATTTACTTAGGTAAATTATTGGAGTTGTTATGTGAAAGGTGAAAAAATTATTTAATACCAAACAATTGCTTTATTACTCTCCCCAGCTGTTTCTAGGGGATTTTCGTCCACCCTGTATAAATGCAGAAAAAGTAGTGTTTCAGCAGCGTATAAATAGTATGTTGTATAATTACCTTTATTTGTAGTACTAAAAGAATTGAATTTTGTGAAATTATTTGATCGTTTCAACAGTAAATGATCAACAGTCATGTCTTGTAACAATAAGACATGAGGAATGACCACGTTGCTTTTCGTGAATTAAGTGCTCTGTTCTCAAATCACACAGAGTTGACTCATAAGAAGTTCCCGTAAAAACGATTGCCCTTGTCAGCAATGCCTCATCCCCGCCGTCCATTACCGGGCTAGTAACGCACACTGACACTGGCTATGGCTATGCCGGCCGCGTCGCGAGCTCGGCAATACTAATACCGCACTACATCACCGCGGACACGCAGTTATACGTCGTCCATGTTAAACAATTTACCCGGCCCTTCCCGCGTATCGTCCACATCTATCAACCGCGTCCACATCTGGAATATAATGATGTCTGAGCGCAGCGAGCAGCCGAGTGACACGTGTCTGGAGTGACGATGAGGGACCGCTGGAGCTGGGGATGGGGATGGGTATAGAGTCAGGGTTACAGGTGTGGGTCAAATATACAGGGGGGGGGGAAGCATCCAATGAGAGAAATACGATGAAAGACGATGCAATCTGAGAATTGTTCTGAAAAGTTTTAAGCTATTTTTTCCATATCTTGAGGCTTGCAGATAACAAACATGAAACTGCAGAGCTAAAGAAATTGCTAAAATGAAGACTTTTCAAATGGTCTAGGCACACAAACCAAAATATTAATACGAAAATTACAATACTTCCTTAAAATGGTTTAATAGAGTTAACACGCATACATTTAATCACATTAAAATAAGTCTGTTTAAATCTCGAATGGGGAACTATTTAAACTAGATCAGTTTTACCAAAAGATGTGATGTCACCGCGCTCGTCATAGAAAAACTATCGGTAAGAATATTTACATCAATAAACAAGTAAATTTAATCGAGACAAAACCTAATAAGTAGGGACATCGTTATGGGGAATTGAGAACGCCGCCCCCGAAACACAGATAGCACCACCAAGATGGTAAGGATTGTGCTGATTGGTTGAATGAAAACAGACGACTAGATAATTTTACAGAAGTTTGTTATTGTTTTGATTTTTATAAACAATTATGCTCGTTTTGTCATTTGAGAGGTGGAAAGAGCTTCCTAGCATGAGCGCTTTATTTTTCTCTGGGTTTCGACGGCTAGCTATTTTTTTTTTTTTTTTTTTTTTTTTTTTTTTTTTTTAACATGGGATGTCCCTACTTAATTTGTTATGTATACATTGATAAATGTCGCAGTTACCGAAATACTACCTTCTAAACAATCACTAGGATATCTAAACACACAGTCAGGATTTCGCAAAAGTCTAAGCACTGCCAAACTGCTGCCAAACATGAAGCGACAGCAGAACCGCCAACCAAACCGGACCGGACCGGGAGGTCGGTGGAAGCGGCCTCTAATGACTCTTTGTTTCGGCAATCAGAGTCACCTCAATAAATAAACGCTGCCGTTTGTGAGCCGCCAGAGACAAATTGAAGGTCGCCCCCGCTTGAACCCCACGTCCGCCCCCCCCCCCGCCCCCCCCCCACGGCTCGTGACCCCGGTATTATCGGATACGTATCAACAATTAGACTGTAATTCACAACGCCTCCTCGTGCCGCTCGTCCTTGTATAATTAAGTTTCGGAAATGTACTCCTTAAATCTCGATCCGTAATGGGCATTCGGGGATTTATCGGTGTTTTATGGGTTGAGACGGTTGTATGTCGGATCCCAGAGATGTTATGGGGCTGATCTGAACGTTTTGCCTGTATTTATGAAGTATGTGTACACAATTTTCAACATAATCCGGAAATCAACTAATTCAATGGAAAAACTAAGTTGTAAGTACCGGTGGGCCTAACATTGGGCAGACAATTGTCTCGATCAACAATTAATAATTTGCTTAGTAAAGTAAGAAATTTTCTTCAAAACATATGAGACCTAAAATGTTAAATGAAATCCTCAATTATAGACAGTCATAAAAGTTTTTCATGGCTCATTTTTAGGCCAAATTATATTATTATTTATTATTTAAGTTACTATGTATTGCATATTATTGTAGCCCACCAGGATTTCTTTTTTTCCCCCACAAGAAGTTACCAAATGTAACTCCAACTTATACGTCGTCCGGTAATCCTAATTACAGCACCGACTCAACATTTGCTTGAGTCGTTGTGTTATTCAATGGAATTATTCCATGATCCCAATTGGTTTTTAACTTAGCTTATGTATTCCCAGCTCTCTCCAATCAAGTTGCTCACCCGCGAACAAGTTCCGCAACAAAATCCCCCAGGATGACTTATCCCCGTCGTTTTAACAAATTCACTTACATACATTAAGGTGGTGTTATTAACGTCTCAATCCCGCCCGGATCCACCGCCGGCGGCGGGCCCGGTGTAGAGTGTAGAGTGTAGAGTGTAGAGTGTGCAGCGGTGTAGAATCCATCACCTGGCGGGGAGATGGAGGCGTCTCCTCTGACAGGCTAAGTGCGCCGCTCCGATATGTATAACGACAAGCTCACATAATCAATCTTCCCCGCTGCAAACTACGGATAATAATTCTATCTTCAATTTCGGAAAATTTCCCCAATCTGTGAACCGGGGTAATAATTTCCGAGGGGCTCGGGGCGAGGAGCGGACCGGACGGGTTTGGGAAACGGAGGGTGAGGGGTTGGCCCAGAAAAATAAATGGGCGATCGGTGTATTTTGGCTGATACTTTTTATGATACTGCAATGGTCGTATTTTTATTATGAATTCGATGGTAATGTAATGTGTGTGTCTTTATCCTGTAGAAATATAGATTTGCTTGTTTTTTATTGTATCTACAATAAAAAATTGTCTCAGGATGAATTGGCTTCTTCATTATAGTTTTTTATGATACTTAATATATGTAAAATTTAACTCCGAATCTCCAATTTAATTTTTAAAAATGATAAAGGTGTATCGTATTGTATAAAACCTTTCAAGGATAAAGGTCGATGCTCTGTATGAGTAAAAGTATCATGTCTTGCAGCTGGCAGCAGCTCGGATCATATCTGATTAGAATTGACGGGCAGCGCTGTCAACGCTAGCTGCATAGACAACCAGCGATGCTCTACAGTCCCCGCGCATCTTCCTCATAAACCATCCTTTGGTACACCTCAATGTAAAGAACTCTACTTTTACTTCCTTCCTTTGTCTTCGGAATCTTCTGTGAAAAATAACAAATTTCAATTTTTATGTTACTTTCTTTAAAAGTGATAAAAGAAATAGAATACTGTATCTGTTATAGCAATGTCAAATTCTTTGAATTTTGACTTTATTAAATAATTACCATTGTGCTTAGTGTTCGATATAGTCAGTTTTTTTCATTTCAGTGATATCCAATTTTATAAGTTATAACTTCTCTACATAATCAGCTACAGAAGATAGTCCAGCTATGTCAAGTGTATCATGTCTACTTGTCAACGATGTTTTAAGCCTATACCCTTCCTAAAAGGACCTAAAATGTTGAGGAGCCTATTACAGTATAATAATTGCGTTTTATATGCACAATGCAATAAAGTTATTGATAAGTTTATAAAGTAAGTTTTAAAGTATGGAAAGTAAGTGATTAAGTTTAGTGATTAATCAAGCGTATTCAAGTTCCCTCATGTCCCAAAAGACACCCTACGAAGAGGATTCCAGATAGTTCATCAATAGTTTTCATGATAATTTAAAGCGTTACAATTCTTTTTCCCACCACATCACATCTCCCAAATCCGTTTTCCTCTCAGGGAGCCCCAGTTGGATTATCACATTACCTCGGTCGCGGTGCCCGGCCTGCGGTCCGCGCCAGCCAGTCACGTGACCCCATACTCATTACCTCGGCTCTACCAACATTTCGGCCTCACGTACCGCCCGGGTTATTAGCGGGCCCCGTGGCGTGCGCGCGCGTGCGGGCGCGACCGCCGTACACCTGCCCGCCGCAGCATCCGAGCCGGAGATCTGGGAGTCCGACACTCATCAAGAAACTTCCACTTGTTGCATAGTCCTTTTGAAGGTGGAAATTTATACAAATAATTTCGTAACTTAAATTTATTGCAAGTGAAATCAGCCAAAACAAAGAGATAGACCTCATGGTTTTGCTTTTACGAAGATTAAAAGAGCAATATTGTTCCAAAAAGTTCCATTGACATGGAAACAGTGAAGAAAATCGGTTTAGTAATCAAGATGAATCTCTTTTCTTTAATACATCCTGATAAGGCTGCTTCACATTTCATTATAAGCATTAAAGTTAAAGTACGTCGTACATTCTATTTAAGGTTATGTCTATTTTTATTTCAAATAACGGTTGTGTGATCTTCTTGCTTCATGAATACTAGGCCAATTAGTCCGAATAAAGAAAGCCATACATGATGCTCAATTTTCCAGTTCGGAGATTGCACTTTCGATATACAACAATACAACGAAAATGAGAAGTCTCAGGTTGTAAGATGAACTCTTAGCAGAAGAAAATCGATTCGCCCGGACCAGGTTTTGGATCTAGGTCATGACAACATATGTGATCATGATCAGGCTCCTATGTCAAAGATTCACTACATCACTAGAGACACTCTTCAGGATTTTTATTAGGAATATGGGAAAAATTAAAACAAATATTTTGATGACCAACATATCACAAAAAATCCATTGATACAAAACAAATCCGTGAAACCAATAATTAAGGTGTTTCTTTGTTTGCTACTTAACTTTAATTGGCAATTGTAAAGATGCAAATTTATAATAGAAGTGTCCCTAATCGTGACAGATTCGTGACCGTCAATTTGGGGCTCTATTAAACAGCGCGGATGATTACAGTTAATTATTCCTACAGTACATAATACTCACTGAGATGCAGTATTCCTCTATTACTACATAAATTTAAAATTACATTGAAATACAAACACTTTTACTTTAATAGTAACGCACTGACGTATGATATGCTCTCTACTTCCCTGTAAACAATTTTTATGAAGTAAGAAATTTGCAACTTATAGATACTTGATAACACTCACAAAAAGTATAAAATCTTAAAACAAAAACTATGAAACTACTTCATACTACTTAACTATGAAACTACGAAAACTACTTAACTATGAAAGATTACTTCACAAGAAAACACTCTATGTCGTATTGTATTTTTACATATAATTAATTGAGAATCAAATGACTAATAACATGTTATTTAAAAAGCGTTAATTTTTACACAAAAAGAAATAGAACGTGTTTTTGATATTTGAATTTTTTATGCTGATATTGAGATTAAACACCAATTAATATAGTTTTTATCATTCTGCACGAAATCAGCCTGTTTTTGCTCTCTCAATAGTACCAAAACCGATTCTTTTTTGTCCTAGGACTGAAAAATCAGTTGGAGAATTCTTTAGGTGCTAGGACTGAAAAATCAGCTGTTTGTTAAGTATATTATTATTAATTTTTTAATGTTGAGGAGCAGACTTTTGAAATTCAAACGTTATAAAGAGCATTGTTTGTAATTAGAAATTTAATCACTGCATATTACTTACTTTGTAAATATAACCTCGAAAATACAACTTTATATTATTATTATTTTTTTTGTTTTTTAATGATCAAAATCCTACTTTCGCATTATGATAAAAAAAACGTTGCTCATCACTCGGAGCAAAAGTGTATTTTTGATGCTTTATCGTTTTTGAAAACTCGGCTGCGCCTCGTTTTCAAAACACGATTGCGCACCAAAAAGACCCACTTTTGCTCCTAGTGATGAAAACTACTGTTTCATCACTAGGACGGAAAGGGGCTTTTTTTCTGTGCGCAATCGCGTTTTACAGTGATTAAGCACAGAAAAACACTTACCGTCCGAGTGATGAACCACATTTTTCATCATACTGCAAAAATGGAAAATGGATAACTCATTTTAAGGTAAATTGATTAAAATTTCATTACCTGTTTACGTTTTTATTTGATTTCCATCCTAATTTAAATATTCCTTATAGACAGCTGATATATTCGTTGAATTAAAAAAGTGTCAAAATCTTGCAATAAAATTTTAGTCTGTAAGTCGTTTTTTGTTTACATTGGCCTTATTTGTTTTGGATTAGTATTATTTTTGCTTAAGAAAATAGTATATTTCGTCATAAGGGCCGAAAGTGGCGTTTTGCCGGCCCCGAGATCGTTTTTCAAGTTCGAGACGAAGTCTCGAACTTGAAACGATCAAGGGTTGGCAAAACGCTTTCGGCCCGAGTTATGAACGATATTTTTCATCACACTACACAATTTAATAAATTCTAAACAAGTGAAAAAAATTAATTTTTCGTTCATAACAATCAAAACATAACCTCAACTTCAACTAACCTAGCGAGATATACTGCTTGAGTTTCTGGTTGCCAGGCAACCACTTCACATCAGCCAAGTCCACCAAAACTAATACTCTAACGGTAAGTGACTTCAGCTGATTCCAAGGGAAAATCACTATTTTCCCATCTACGTCATACATATTTAACAGTTGCTATCAGCTGAACTACTAACTACGTCACTGATTTGTTATTTGTTGTTGTTGTTGTTCTTAAATACCTTCTAATATTCTAGATTTCTCTGCTACCTTGTCCATTACCGCACTAGGCCGGCAAAACAGGTGTCTCGTTGGTAGAAGTGAGGGTCGAAAACAGCTGATATCGATGTAGTGTGATGAAAATACAATTTTTATCATTCTGCACGAAATCAGCCTGTTTTTTGTTCTCTCAACAGTACCAAAACCAATTCTTTATTGTCCTAGGACTGAAAAATCATCTGGAGAATTTTTTAGGTCCTAGTACTGAAAAGTCAGCTGTTTGCTATGTATATTATTATTCATTTATTAATGTTGAGGAGCAGAATTTTGAAATTCAAACGTTATAAAGAGCATTGTTTGTAAATAACATAAATGTAAACACTGCATATTTACTAATTTTGTAAATATAACCTCGAAAATACATCTTTATAGTTAATATTTTTAATGATCAAAAGTCTAATTTCGCATTATGATAAAAAACGTTGTTCATCACTCGGAGCAAAAGTGTCTTTTTGATGCTTAATCGTATTTAAAAACTCGGCTTCGCCTCGTTTTTAAAACACGATTACGCACCAAAAAGACCCACTTTTGCTCCTAGTGATGAAAACTACTATTTAAAAAAAGTAATAGAGGTTTTTTCGGTGCGCTTTTAAAAGGCTACAGAAAACGCCAACTTCGTGGACTAAATACAGGCCAGAAAACGGCTTTTCTACGTGCAGTATGATGAAAATGTAATTTTTAATAATGTAAAAAATTTGTATAAACACAAATTTTTTTAATACTCTCTTCATTATTTTTACTTAACTGTGTAGGTCGTACGAAGATCGCGAAATATATCTAAAATTACTTCCTATATCTTCCTTACCGCAAAGCTTGATATTAATTTTAAAACAAAGTGATACAGTTCCCGGTATCGCCGCTAGCCTGAACCGATAGATCAAATCCGCCATCTCATCTATATTAAATCATTCTTGCCCTTCGGTTTTCTCCCCTCTGCACTTTGATTCTCTTAAATAAATTTTTTTATTGATGGAAATTTGAATTACAAAAATCGTTTAACCATAGTTTAACCCCATCTCAATCCAAGTTTTTACTTATTTTATGTATTGCTCAGTATTTTCAATTAACGTTTTATTATTAAAAATAAACGTGCATCCATCAATATTTCCTATTAGAAATATTATCAAGAAAAACCGAATTAAAAATTTTAAGAATATTCGCCTCTAAGAGTCAAATATACCACTGATATCCTCGTGGACATGTTGAAAATCAATTGTTTGTCATTTATTTTGAAATTAAAAAAAAATAAATTTCAAGTCTTACTAAAAAGAATTATATTGGCCCTAAGAAAACCGAATAGTAAATAAAATATATTGTACACAATAATTAAAAATATTAAATGAAATGAGATAGAAAACAAAAAGTAATCGCCTTCAAATTAATTTCAATTTTTACTTTCTCCCTCTATACCATAGTATATGGAGAAAGTATTGTTTTCATCAAAATTTCCGAATTTGAGTTGTTGGTGGATTTATCCATTTTGGTTCCACCTGAGCCCAAAAAAGTGGTTTTCGGAGTGATGCTGTCTGTGTGTGTGTGTGTGTGTGTGTGTGTGTCAGGATGTAAACAGAGCTAGAGAATGCCCTAATCGTCCGATTTTAATTAAATTTGGTACATAGGTCCAAATCCACGATAATTCCAGGCGTTTTTTTCATTTTTTTGAATTTTTGATTTTTAAGGGTATTTTACCCCCAAAAACCCTTAAAAATCGTCAAAAATCAAAATTTCTCAAAAACGGCTCTAACGATTTTGATTAAAATTTTGTGGTTTATTAAGCTTAAAATGGTGAATAAAATGACACCACCCGCATCTCTGGGAAAATCCGCGTTCAAAAGTTATGGAGTAAAAAGTGTTTCAAAAATCAATTTTTTGGATTTTTAAAATAGCTGTTGTCTTGAAATAAATTTTACTTATCACCATTAAATCAAGCACAAAAAGCTAAATAATCCAGTATTTTAAATTATTGCTCTACATCAAGTGGTTGCGGAGAAAATTCAATTTTTCGTTTAGCGGTAAACGCAGTACGTTGTTAAAAGTCACAGCGTAGGGTCAAACGAGCGCTGCTCCGCTGGTAGCTATCCAACTGAGTCATCAAGACATTAATGTTTGGAGCTTTTAACACCTTCTTTATGTTTTTGGGAGAAAGTATGTGTCAGTTAACTGATACCGTTTATTTATGTCAGTTTCGAATATTGAAAGTTATAATCCCCAGTTGTAATAAGGAAAAATCAATCGTATATAACAGTAAATGCAAATAAGCTAAAAAAGATTCAATAGTAACAAAACTTTGCAAGAGTATTTTATATCAATTATTAGCTTTATAGGAGTAGGTTATTTTGCATTTGAAACGGCAACGGTAACAAAATAGGTGATAAATTATCAAAATGAGATAGGACCACTCTGAGCCTGAGGTGAAACAGACGAGAGAGTGTGCGTGAATGTGCGTGTGTGTGCATGGCAATCACATTTTCTATTAGCGCAGATCTAATCTCAAGTTCTGATTAATTCCATTTTAATTGACAATCTTGTTTAATTTATAGCCTGTTTTACATGAGGCAGGCTCATTCGGGGAAGATGGCAGGCAGTGTAATCTATTTCCTCCTCCTAATAGCATTAGGTTACTGTATTAACAAAGGCATATTTATTTCCCAACACCCATTCTTGGTTCAGTAGATTAACTGTTGAGTTGGACTAAATTAGTTAAGAAATTTACTGCGAAGTAACAGTTCTCTGTATCGATATATTATTGATTATGACCTAGGATAGTGATCATATACAAAAACACTTAATTTTAGATTAATTTAACATTAAAATTGTCCGTTTACGAATCAATCGTACGAAATTTACTCATATAATAGTCACAATCAAATAACGTGTTATGGAAAGGAGAAAATCATCAATTCTGAAGTCGTTTTTGGGTATTTTTTTCTAAACAATTATCGTAGAGTCACAATGAACAACAAGAAACAATTATCTAGGAAAATTACGCTAAAATAAAGCCAATACATCAAACATTCCAATTATTTCAGAACTTTTCAGATTATTAACGTCAAAGTCACAAGAACGAAGAAATTACTATAAGAAGATAGAAGAAAACCGTAGGGAACCTAACTGGGCAAACAGGTTACTAGCCTTGAGAGTAACTTCAATTAAATAATGTTTACCCGTCTCTCTCTTTGGAATTAAGAACTTTGTTTGAACACTGCTTGTTATATAGAGCCAGTTGATCCTCTTGAACCCTTCGTCATTTTGAGCCACTATTTTAAAAATTAATTGACTTTTATTTAAACAAAAAAACACTTAAACACCGTTTAAAAATTAAATTCTGACATTTGGTTGAAAGCCAGAATATCATTTCACAACGCAGGAAACATTCCGTTGCGTTCTGAATTATTGCCTAAATTCCCCTTTTTTCTGTATGATTAGCTGTTTAATTTTTCTTTGAAGTGCAGAGTAGATAAAATATCGCTGATGATCGTGTAACTTCTCCTTACTTGCCGTTACTTGAAGTCCTTCATTCTCTACAGTACGCCAAACGTCAATAGTAAACAAACGTTTGATTACAAAAATCAAAACAATGTCACACCAGCAAATATGAGAAATTAAACAGTTTTCGGTGATTCTTTGGTTTCTTGACTTCGGGAGGAATGAAAAATTTGGGGAAATTGAAATCAACAATTCGACCGCGCCTTAATTTTGGACGGACACTCACATCGATCATTAAAAAAACAGAATAGCTGAAAGTCCTGCAAGGTGTCTCCATACCTGGACAATGTCGCTTCCACCGTCGTCGACGCTGTTGTCCAGGGGTGGCGTCCAGACGTCGCGGCCGAGGCTGCGCATGATCATGTCGGCATCCTGCTGTTGAGGGCTTGGCGCGGGGCTGTAGACCGTCACCAGGCCGTCCACGCCGACCACCATGACGCGGGCCGTGTCGCAGGCGCGGGGCCCGGGGAGGCGCCAGGAGAGCTCCGTGGTCTGGGCCACCTGGGGGCAGAGGACGGCGGGGTCAGCGGCGAAGTGGAGGCCGAGAGAGTGTGGGGATCTGAGGAGTAGGAGAGTGATGAGGAATAGACAGTGAGGTAGAAGAACGGTAGAAAGAAGGTCTAGAGAAGAGTTAATAGGTTAAGAAGTAGAGTGTCATGAGGAGTAGACCATGAGGAAGAACGGCGCGAGACGGAAATTTCAGAGAAGAGTTAGGAGGTTTAAGAAATATGAAAGTGATAAGGAGGAGAGGAAAAAGAACGCGATAAAAAAGACCTAGAAAACAAGAAGAGAGACATAGGTGGTAAATAAATAAGAGTAAATAAAGAAGAGGACTTACTAAAGGGGAGGGATCAGAAGTGGAACTAGACGAAAGAGAATGCAAAGAAGGAGCCAAGGAAGAAGTGTAGAAGGGAAACAGAACAGACAAATAAAAGGGCTTTAAAGAGGCGTTCAATGAAGAAATAGAAGAGTGATGAAGAAGGTTACGGAAGTAGAATAAAGCTTGAAATAAGCGAAGAAGGTTAGTAATATAAAATTGAAGTTACTATGAGTAATTTCATTTGTGAATGCTATTGAATGAACTAAAGTTACATTTCTTTTATAGTATAGTGGGCTTCAATTAGATCTGCTATGTAGTATTATAGCTACCATAATTATTCTGTATATTTAATTTAATTTATTTTGTGCTATTACAACTCTTTTGACTGTTATTAACGGTGATTCACCCAGATTGGTTTATGACAAATACCTGGTTTGGCTATTTAGTACGATAGTCTTTCTCTAAAGGATAATCTTAAAAATTATGTCTTTAAAATGGACTTATGTTTTCTAACCTGTGTCCATGAGTAGTCGTTCAGCCGACACATGAGGACGAAGACGTGTGGGGCGGAGACCCGGCCTGGGGGTGGGGGAGGGGGCGGCCACGAGGCGAAGTCCCCAGACACCAGGATGACCTCCTGGCCACGAGTGACTAGCACCGGGGACCGCTGGACCTCGAGCTGGAGGTGGAAGCGGCACGCCAGCAAACAGCCGGGGTCCTGGGGGAAAACCGGGCTATGGTTAGGGCGTTTAATAAGGATTTTAGAGTTAAATTCATTTAAATTTGTGTTGCTTTTAGTAATAAAATTAATTGTTGCAATACTTCGCATAGTATTGATAACTATGTAGTATTGCGATTGTTAATCTACGTGTTTCGCGATACTGCAACTATAAAGATCTGTTTTATAGAAAAGTTAAAATAAATATATTCCATTTAAAAGGCCCATATTTTTATTTTTTTCGAAGAATGGGTAAAATGAAGAACTAATGAAATACTAAAACGCACAACATAAACAAAAACCGACACTGCGAGGATTATCATTCTGAGTAAACTTATACCAACATGCATGGCACAAATTCCTCTAAATTGCAACTTTAAAGCCGCGTTTGACGTGAACCTGACAGTGATACGGTGCTCGGTGGTGCATGAAAGATAAAGCGTTCCCAATAGCTGGCGGAGCTGCAAAGTGGAGTCAGAATGCAGAATCGATGAGATCCTACATCAGGAGTTAAACCACGTGTTCCGGAACAGCTTTTATACTGCACTTCCCTTGTTTCTGCTACCTCAATGACTTTCTGCAGATTCTCAAATGGCCTTCGTAAAATAGATTTGGAAATGGTCCAAAGCAAGGGGATCTACACCATAAAACGCTAGCCAGTTTTGGTCTGCAAGTCATTTCTGTATCCTATCTACGGCTAGCTGACTTGTATATACCTGTGCTTCGCAACGGTAATCAAAATTAATTCCAACCCAACGATTTTTTTACCCTTCAGGTGAGTTTGTTCACCACGCTCACTCGCCGTCAGGTTCATCTCGTTCGCTACACTCACTTGCCTCAAATCTATAATATTCTTTTCCCACTGTGGTGTTTTACTATTTATTTTCCCTCAATACTTTAAATGAGAACTGTTTATAAGTTAATATTACTAAATAAATATAATCATGTGTTCATCCCTAAAATATTGCTTCCGTAAGAATAACATGGTAACTTTGAAGACGTCTGGCGTCTCTATTGAGGTTGGGAGAAAGCAGTAAATTTTTCTGTACTTTTAACGTCAAGAGCTTTTAACTGTTAATCAAGTATTGTTGTAGGGGTTTTGACGTCTGGGAATGCTTAAACAACTTGTAATACATCCTACAATGAGAACCCTACTTCCTCACATATATAGATGTAGTGTTAATAAATGTTGTAATGAAAGTTTTAACTTCAATTTCAGGAGAAAATTGGATAGTAAAAATGCTTAAAAGGGTAGGTCGCTATTTTAAAAGAAGTATCAGGATTGTTACTGGCAACCGTTGTTTAAACTAATAACTTACTTGAAAGTGTATAAACTAAAAATATACTTTATGTGATCCAATTTACAAATTGTTAATATTATGTTTTTGATAGAATTGTATTAAATAACAATAATGATGACTATCAAAGTGAGAGTTGCTAGAGTAAAATCAATGTGGTAGCTGTGTTAGAATTCAAACCACGTGCCTTACAGACCTTGCTGTCAAAGAGGTTGGTGAAATATTCGTAAAATTTTCAGGTCTAGTAAAATATGTTTATAATATACCCATAGTATTAGACATCAATGCCGCTCTGTGTTTGGTTGCCATTCCTATTACACACGCAAACGATTTTCCTTGTGATATTTTGACAAACTGTTATTTAGTTATAACAGTTTGTCAAAATAGTTCAGTTTAGTTATTTTAATAGCTGTGATTTTATTTCTCAGGATTCTGTCCTTAAAATGTAGGTTGTTAAATTTATATTTCCAATGCCAAGATGTTAGCTACGAAACATTTGGCAGACACCGATGTTCTTACGAAGATCTGCTGTAACCATCATTAAACAGTTACCAGAGACTATGAAAGAGGTGTCATCTGCTAACCAAACATAAATAAAATGAATAATACAGTTCCTAAACCTAAAACTGAACACTGAGGTACACCAACAAAAACTTCTTTTGCATGATTGCATGTGAAATCCGGTGCACCGAAACTGCGATCCTAGTTTTAATCCCCAAAAGGGTTTTCTAATCCCACAACCGAAACTGCGATCCTGGCACAGCGGCCCCCCAGCAGGTAGCGGAGGGTCCAGCGGGCATTCCAGCGTCCAGTGTAATGGCTCTGGAATGTTTCACCGCCCGACGTGACACTCATGTCACTTTTCAACTAATGCCAAGGAAGTGGGACTTCCAAAAGTTGTACTATACTCGCGCATACCAAACCATTAGCCAGGACCAATAAACGAAGACTTTCATACCATGACCAATAAACGAAGACTTTCAGGGTGTACATTCCTTCTTTATTTTCCTCAACAAATATATCGGTCAGTCTCAGTTTGAGAGCAAGAGCAGCAGTATCGAGTTACGAGTTACTCCGTTTCCACCAAAGATCTGGGCGGAGCACACGGCGGACCTGTGGCGGACGACCAACGCCTGTGAAAGTTTTCATTCGCGTTTTAATAACCAGTGCTCAACATCGCACCCTAACATTTATGTATTTAAAAAAAAAATTGAAATCCATCCAGATTGATTGCTATCTAAGACTGAACACAACAGAAGTGCCAAAGAGCCGAAAGAAAACATGTTCTCGACAGTTGTTCTTGGTCGATAAATTTAATCAGCTGCGTCTGAAAGAAGTTAACATGCTGCATTTCACCAAATGTGTGGGTTACAGAAATTCCCCCCAAGTTTAGTTTGAATAAACACCTGCCAAAAGCCATTGTAGTTGTATTTTGCACCTTGTTTATCCATCCATGTAAGTTCTAGGAAATGTTCATGGTCCACTGAATCGCGTACCGGGGGCGGACTCCGTGCCAGGATCGCAGTTTCGGCGTCTGCCGGGGGTCGCCCTTGGGGTAAGGATCGCAGTTTCGGCGTCTACCTGGGTTTTCGATCGCAGTTTCGGTGCGCCCGTGAAATCTGATTCATTATTAATCAGACCTTAAAGCATCTTTTGTACTAATCAATACAATTTTGCTGTTGAGGTGTTTCTGAAAATTCACTATATGCTTATAGTGAATGCTCAAGAAGAGAGGAATTTTTTTCTTTGGTAGCTAAAAGAACAGCGCTGCATTGTTGGTGAAATGGTAGAACACAAGGCACGAAGGGACGAAGCCAGACCGTCTATTAGTGACTCTGTCGCACGAGAGGAAGAGGACGCAATGACCAGCACTGCTTCCGGTATTCGACAATCGCATCCGGTCATTCGACGGCCGTCAATGTGTTTCCTGCTGTATAAAGTGTCGTTCTGTTTTATTGCACATTGTCCAGAGTGCAGGGAAAGCAGGTGCTTCAACGGCAACGGCAACGGCAACGGGCAAGCGGCGTCGAGGCCATTGTGACCGCAAACAACAGACGTTGATGAGAAGTTATGATATCGTGTTCAAAGATTGTTATGACAGACTAATAGTTCCATCACGGTTGTTGGGCACAGCTACAATGGCAACTGCATTAATATCCTTAATTGCCACCGAGTTCACGATACTCAACGTGTTGTCATATGTTATCTATGTTTTGTAGCATTACTTTTCACTTACATCTAGATCGTTTGGAGTTTTCGTTCTTTCGAGGAGACATTTTGTGGTCGACAAAGATAAGTCTTCAGTAGGTTGCATCGTGATGCGTTTGTTACAAATATGTGCTCGATATAGGCCTACTCCTAGCCTCCTAGCAAAGCTAGGCCTACCATCATATTAAAACATAAATACTAGTTCCTTACTCTGTGATACTACTTAGGACACTCACAGTTGTATCAAATCATATGTTCATGTTTTTTTTCGTGACATACGGTGAACTATGTCAATGCATACAGAACCAAATAAGTTGGGGCATTCTTATAGGAACGTGAGAACGCCACCCTCGAAACACAGATAGCACCACCACAAATAAAATGTTAGTGAAGAATTAACCTCATTGGTTGGATGGAAACAGATAACTAGAATAATTTCGCAGAAGTTTGTTACAGTTTTGATTTTTTGTAAACGAATATTCACATTTAAGAGGTAAAAAGAGCGCTTCCCGTGACAGTAAGGATGTACATCATGCTAACTCCAAAACTGTTGGTCTTGTTCTAACTTGGTAGAAAACTCCAACTCTATTACGGATAATTTTTTGAGTGGTCACCGGTGGATCACTCATTACAGAAATGAAAAGTGGCTTACACCAATGCAGTAGAACATTATTTGGATCGGCTAAGAGTTTTTCATCAACTGGCAGTGTGATTTTTTTACATAAAGAAAATTTGTAGGTCGAGAAAAACAAATTTTAGGTAAAGTAATTTTCCCACTCAAATCTATCTAATTATAAACGTGGAGGATTTTATGACAACATTTCTGTAAATTAACACTGGAGGAAAGCGACGCAAGGGCTTTGTATATACGTGGTCTGAATCTGACTGAGGCGAGGCGGCATCATTGATTCTACATTCACTTCTATTGTCGATCCTCCAGTTTCCTTATCACACATAAACGCGTGTTGCTATTGTTGGGGCCATTCTTATACACGTTTAATGTTCCAGTAAAAATAACCATACATTTGTATTGTATCGAAGGATTTCATTGTTTTTTTATCTTTAAAAAAAAAAAATATATATATATTCATGAAGTGAACATTAGAAATTCTAGTAATCTTAAAGAATAATTGTTATTAAAGTATTTTATAATGGTAAATGATTAATTTACAAAAAAAAATTATATTTTGACAACAAAAAGAGTATAAATTATGTTTGTTTCTTACATCTAATAATTAATGTGAATTACTAAACAGAGTTTGATTTCAAAGTTAATCGAAAAGACATATTAAACCCAACAATATTCTAAATTAATTTTGGTGTACTGTCAAAAATAGAATATAAACTTTAAAAACATTAAGATGTTTGTATAGGTCTTTTATCAGCTCTTTAGGATATCATCGATCACAATTTAAATCGAAATAAAAATTTACATTGATACTTTCAAGCGATTCCTTCCATTCGTAGCTACCCAACATACCTCCACCGTTGATGAAACAAATTACAAAAAAGGACACTAAATATAATTGCGTAATTCAAATTGTAAAAATTCGCCTGAACATAAAGGATAATTCCGAGGTTATTATCCGGTGGGATTAAATAATGCGGTTTCCCCACAACAGAGACGTAGCCTGCAGGATGGGAGCAGACGTGGCTTGAATACGACTCTCTCAGCACTACATCATTCTGTCGAACCTTGTAGTTGGACAATACGGCGTTACCTTGATCTATCACTATCATTAGGCTGTTACTTGGTTGGTTCAACTCTGAAAAGAAAATATGTTAGGATATTTTTGTTTTAGAATATTTGTTTAATTTTTAAATGTTACATAAAAATTACTACACCGTTTTAATAACTAATGAAGTGTTCTGTTTTAAAAGTGTGTCATTATCTGCAAACAATTAAATTTTATGAGATTAAATTTGAGGTACTTCTACAAAATATTTTTTCTTAACAAGCTAATTTACACCTTTTATACAACAGTATAATGCTTGCTTTAAAAACGTTTTTAAATGAAAAAGATTATTTAGAATGGTTCTTAAGGGTATTGTATTTATGTATAATTCTGCCTACTACATTTTTTATCAAAAACAACTTTTGACGATAAAAATAAAAAAGGTGATGTATCGTATGTGATAATTGGTTAAGACAGATGTACTCATTCATTTTCTTACATATACCTCAAAAGTATAATTTTACGTTTCCTTTAATCCTCCAAAAAGGATTCCTTTTACAGTTACATCGATATCTTATACTCTAAAACGAGCTCCGTTTGAAGGGGCAAAATTTTTTTTCACTCCAAGGATTTTTGATTTTTTGATTAAATATGAGTTTTGGCCACCAGAAATCGATTGAAGCTGGTCCCATAGCTGGGAAAATAGTAGTTTTCATCACTAGGAGCAAAAGTGGGTCTTTTTGGTGCGCAATCGTGTTTCAAAAACGAGGTGCAGCCGAGTTTTTAAAAACGATTAAGCATCAAAAAGACACTTTTGCTCCGAGTGATGAACAACGTTTTTTATCATAATGCGAAATTAGACTTTTTATCGTTAAAAATATCAACTTTGTATATTCGAGGTTATATTTACAAAGTAAATTATATGCAGTGTTTACATTTCTGTTATTTACAAACAATGCTCTTTATAACGTTTGAATTTCAAAGTTCTGCTCCTCAACATTAATAAATCAATAATAATACACTTAACAAACAGCTGACTTTTCAGTACTAGGACCTAAAAAACTCTCCAGATGATTTTTCAGTCCTAGGACAAAAAAGAATCGGTTTTGGTACTATTGATAGAACAAAAACAGGCTGATTTCGTGCAGAATGATAAAAATCTGGTTTTCACGCTAGAGCCCTTTAAAGTTCCAATGTTATCCTTATGGAGATTTTATTAATTGAACAAAAATCAGCTGATAACTGTAGATATAAACCGATGTGTTACATCTTTTATCTGTAAACTTAGTTTAGGAAAATTATACCAAAGTGTAGCACTCTTTGGCCTGGCGAGTGAGCGAAGCGAACGAGCTCGTATTTAAAATGGAAGAGGGCGAGTAAGCGGAGCGAACGAGCTTTGTGTGAGAACGGATGTAATAATTTTACCGAGCTTAAGCTCGGTCCCCCTGGTACTTACTATAATTTATATGTTTAAATAAACAAAAAAACTTAAAGTAGTGGTCAATACGAATTATTGTTAAAAAGTACACTATTGAAAAAATCTTTTTCCCGGTTTGCGATAAAGAACCACTAGGAGGATCCGGCAATGTGGCTGCTGCTCACTCCTGATCCTGGGCACGTCTCGGAATACATCGACCCCTTATAACATCACCTCTCCCCCCACCACTACCTCCCACCACCCCCCTCCACAGTAAGGGATCCTCCCCAATAACTGGAGGCATACTCTACCTTGATATAGTTTTCTGTAGTAAATAGGTTAGTCTTGAATCGATAGTTAGAGTGTAGTTTACAGACTTTTAGTTATTCACAGCTGCTTATTTTTACCTGCTTTTTAGCGAATTTCCCTATAGGGAATACGCTATTACGGTAGTAGCCATGGTAAGACCTAAGCCCGGAACCACTTTACTTTTTCATTTTGAGGTCCCCAGAAGCAAAAAACACCATTCGTTCATTTTCATATATATGTATATATATATATATCTATATATCTATCTATCTATCTATCTATGTGTCCGTGGTACTGATAACTTTTGAAGGGTACCTCCGATTTTGATGAAATTTGGTATGGAGGTGTAAGACTAGGTCTATTTTCATGAGTTCGCGAACCAGCATTGTCGGGTTATGGGAACGGGGTTTTATGGGGTTTCAAAGGGGTAAAAAATGGGTTTTTGGCATTTTTGGACCTTAACTTTTAAAATTCATCAATTTTAACTGAAACCATTTAAAAGAGCTTAAAAAAACAAACAATTTGGTATTTTGAATTTTTATCATAGCATAACTGGTTACGGGGCAAATCAAAAAATGTGTTTTCCATGTTATTCTTATGGGAAATCAAGAAAACCCTATATCTTGCTTATTTATTGACATAACTTAATCAAATTTGGTATGGATATTATCTATACAAGGTTTAACTTATACTTGCTTACAAAACCCATATGGCGGCAAACCTACATACTCACCCCCATGGGGTTTATGGGGAAAATAAAAAATTGCCAGAGTTTGATACAATTTTGTGTTTACATTCACCAATTATTGATTAACTTAGATTTTCTAACAACACCCAATGACAGAAAACCTTCATACTCGATCCTATGGTGTTTTTTATGGGGAAAGTAAATAATCTGAAATTCCATTGGAAATTCGCTGAGTACGCAGGTCTGCTGCGACGGGGGTATATTGATCTGCTTATTAGAGAATAAAATTGAATATTTTAGACCTGTTTGTTTAAACGTTTACAATTACATCCACCTCACCATTTGAGATCATCATCATGAACTTGGGATTAAATGTAAAAGAATTTGTTAGTTATTACAATAAATTAAATAATTGAGAAAGAAACCTCAATCATTCTACCCTTAGTAGATCATCCCAACATGTTACAGATATTGTGAAGCAAACTATAAAAAAAGTGGAAAATTTCATGTAATATGTTAACAGAAAAAATATATCGATGGGATTTAAGTAAAAAATTACCATATGAAGAAATTAAACTAATGAATTAACTCACTCATATACATTAAAAGAATAGTCGGAGACTATTTAAGAACTAATTGAAGAGTGTGATTTGGATTGTATTAGATGTTGATTAACAATATAAGAGTAGTTATAACATTGTGTATGAAAATCTTTGCCATTAAATGTTACACGTTTCTAGGAAATAATATTTGGAAATCACAGAATTCCCCAACTTCTTACCACCAACTAGATTTACTTACTCACTAAAAAAGACGCTTATTTATTACATTCAAATAAATTCTGAATAGATTGACCGTCAGCCCAGTACACGTTTGAGCAAACAAATTAGTGCTGTTCCAGCATTTCCAAACCAAATTACGAGGGGTTTGAATATTGATACAACTATTGCTTGAAAAGTACGATGATTAAAAATTTGATCGGAAGTAATATGACGTTATTTATAAGCCTTTAAAATTTTCAATCCATAAAACTGAAAAATATAGTAACCTAAACTGGTTTAGATTATTGTAAATATAAAGTGATACATCTACAAATACCCCCGTCGCAGCAGACCTGCGTACTCAGCGAATTTCCAGTGGAATTTCAGATTATTTACTTTCCCCGTAAAAACACCATAGGATCGAGTATGTAGGTTTGCTGCCATGGGGTGTTGTTAGAAAATCTAAGTTAATCAATAATTGGTGAATGTAAACACAAAATTGTATTAAGCTCTGGCAATTTTTTATTTTCCCCATAAACCTCATGGGGGTGAGTATGTAGGTTTGCCGCCATATGGGTTTTGTAAGTAATTATAAGTTAAGCCCTATCTAGATAATGTACATACCAAATTTGATTAAGTTATGTCAATAAATAAGCAAGATATAGGGTTTTCTTGATTTCCCATAAGAATAACATGGAAAACACATTATTGGATTTTCCCCGTAACCAGTTATGCTAAGATAAAAATTCAAAATACCTAACTGTTTGTTTTTTTAAGCTCTTTTAAATGGTTTCAGTTAAAATTGACGAATTTTGGAAATTGAGGTCAAAAAATGCCAAAAACCCATTTTTTACCCCTTTGAAACCCCATAAAACCCCGTTCCCATAACCCGACAATGCTGTTTCGCGAACTCATGAAAATAGACCTGGTCTTACACCTTCATACTAAATTTCATAAAAATCGGAGGTTCCCTTCAAAAGTTATCGGTACCACGGACACACACACACACACACACACACACACACACACACACACACACACACACACACACACACACACACACACACACACACACACACACACACACACACACACACACACACACACACACATATATATATATATATATATATATATATATATATATATATATATATATATATATATATATATATATATATATATGTGAAAATGAACGAATGGTGTTTTTGGCTTCTGGGGACCTCAAAATGAAAAAGTAAAGTGGTCCCGGGCTTAGGTCTTACCATGACTACTACCGTAATAGCGTATTCCCTATAGGGAAATTCGCTAAAAACAACAGACAGGTATTCAGACCTAGTACAATGATTGTACGTGATTCAGTTTTTGAAATTTAGAACAAGAAACTAATTTATGAAATTGAATTTTGTTTAATGTAACCGAGTAAATATTAATGTACTGTATTTTGAAAACGATCGTTAACTTACACATAGGGAATGTTGGTCGCAGGACTCGCTCCAGCCCGCCCCCAACCGCTGACACTGGTCCCAGCACTGAAACACAACCATAACAATGTAACCTTGCGAAAACCATTTACAATAACATTTTCTCAAGGCGGAATCTTTGTTGGCAAGGAACGTGTATACCTGTGAGAGAGTTAGGGAGGGTGGGGTGGGGTATATTAAACGACCGCGGGGGTTGAATGCAATTCCCCGTTTTACTATTCAGGTCGGCGGTTCGACATTACGTCCAATTCACCCACATCTTGTACATAAAATTTTCCTTATTCATGACTGTGCGAAACAACGTACTCCATGGATATTCGAAGAGATAGAATTGTATAAAACATTAAGTGAAATGTGTTCAGGAGAGTGTTTTTGCGACAACAACAAAAATGTTTAGAGATGTGCACACTTTGTATTTAATGTATAAACTTGGATATGTTTGCAAATATCTTTAAAAAAGGATATTTTGCATAATACATTGTATAGATTAGAAAAAAATAATTTTCATTAGCCTATTACATATGTTTGGTTGTATTTTACAATAGAGAGAGGCATTAATTTAATTATTACTTATTTGGAGTTTCTAATCATTGTTTTATTACGATTAGAGTTATTAAACTACCATACACTGTTGGTGAACATATTTTTTACAAATCGATAAAGGATTTCGGCTGACACTAAGGTCTATGACACTATGGTCATACGAGTGCAATATTGAGCTCGTCCCACAACCAACGATGTTACCTTCTATAATCTATGCCTATTCAATACGCTAAAGGGTTTTTTCAATTGAAACTCCTCTACAATTATCAACCGATATTAAAGTTTTTAGTTTCGTTCTATAGGGGTTTGTTTGAAGAGGTGTTTCTGCAAAAAATCGAAGAGAATCGAACATAAAATAAATGCTCTATCCATAATTAAAATTAGAAACTTCCCCACTAGTATAACATTGGAATTTTGTTGAGCATTTTAAACAAGTTGGGTAAATAAGTTTAGTTTTAGGTGATTACTGATTACTGATGGTCACAATATTGGCTTGGTCGGGAGCAATTGATTTAGATCTAAAAATAATATAAAAAAATAAAATAATGACATACGATAGTATGAATTGAATTCCTCGATTTCGAGCAACAAGTATACACTAGGATGTAGCATGAGTATACACAATACCGTTATCCACAACCTGAGCCTCAACCAACCCACTCCACCCAAATGCCATTTTGGTTATTGCGCTTTGCTAATAATTCCCCCCTTCCCCAAACAACTGACCTTAGTAAAAACTCAGGAGCCATCCCATTAATCCTAAATTCATTTTTCATGCTTGGCTGAAAAACGACAATATGGCAATAATAACATCTCAAGTACTGAATAATATTTATAAATATCTTTCACAGAGTACAAGAATGTATTTTAAATTCTCGGGTTGGATCTAATTGCTTTTAGAAATTTTAATAGTTGAATACAAGTGCTGTGTACTTCAATATTTTTAAGGAATTACGTTTCATTTTTTTCCCAATTTACGTAATTCCACTGTCAGAAAAACTCATGAGTTTGTTTTTAACAATCAACACTGTTCTTTATGATATATTAAAACTAGGTTTCCATAAACCACAAATGATTTAAAATAAAAATGCTCTAAATCTTAAAATCGTTTGATCACTTCGAAACCGAAGAACCCAAACCTCTTAGTAGAAGTAAACACATTTCTGTAACTTTTTCCAACACATGTTCAAAACTTAAAAACACCAATGTTCCAAACTCGTTAAGTAATTAAACAGCCACGGTGACTGCAGCTAGACGACCGCATTCTTGGCCGCAATGACCGCTGCAGCAAGTGCGGTCACCTCGCTCGTGCCGGTGGTTTACGGTGCATTGTTTTGTCTACCGCACCGGACCGGAGCGAACTGGAGCGACCTACCGTACAATTACCTGGGAAAGGAGTGGAAACTGGGGTAACGTCAGGCTGATCGGCTCAATAGAATAATAGCTTGTGATCAACCGTTGCGCCACCATGGCTATAGGTCGTTAATTAGCGAACGGGAGTCCTCAAGGCCCGTCGAATTAAGCAGTTTCATAATCCGCGGGAAAAGGTTGCAAAGTTTGAAAGTACGGGAACAGATTTACTGTGGGAATTTCTTTAATAGAAGAAGTAGCATAATCAAACCGCTCGAGATCGCTACTGATCGAAATTTAAAAAAAATTCTGATGATGTGACGTAATTTATTTAAAAATATTTTATAACTGAAAAATTTGTTTTTATTCCTTTCTTATTTGTCATACATTTGTACATAGCTGTTAAACTATTCAGTCAATTGTCGTTCTTCCATATGATTAACATTGAAACTTTGAAAGCTTGTATCTCGTAGCCCTGGGGCCGATGTAAATTATAATTAGTTTCAGCTCA
This sequence comes from Neoaliturus tenellus, assembly GCA_030545055.2. Lineage (NCBI taxonomy): Eukaryota > Metazoa > Arthropoda > Insecta > Hemiptera > Cicadellidae > Neoaliturus > Neoaliturus tenellus. Next base: position 86,985,355 of record CM061537.1, read on the forward strand.
TCTACACTCTACAGGAAAGGATACCTTTCCTAACGCATACCTTACACATACCTTTCTAATAGTATGCGCGGATTTCTCCTACGATGCATACAAGCTCAGAAAAAGAAAATGTTTTGTGCTTGCCTTTTAATAGATAGAGGATGCTATAATCGGTTTTTATCAACTTAAATTATAACTCGTGCTTTATTTATATGTTGAAAGTGTATTAATAAGTGTTTGTATTGGTCTTTAAAGTAAAAACATTCTTTAATCATATATTAATAAAATAGTGCAATAGTTTCTTGATTTTCCAATCAACAATATTAATATGTAATCTTTTCTTTACCTAACACTTTATGGTTTTCATTACGCGAAACTAATTTTTTGATGACCTAATAGTGACAGTCTTTTACAGTAATACACCTTGCTGCAATTGTATAAGAAGGTTCCAAGAGACGAAAATAATTGTGCCGGTCAGCTGTACAATCATTACGTGCTATTTCACACATCGAAATAAAAAAATTAAAAAAAAACATCGCAACCTACACCCGATATTGAATTCCCAAATCAAGTAGGAGTAGCTGCAAAGCAATTAACACGTATTAAAATCCAATTTCACACGTTCTCCCCAACACATGCGACGACGGTGTGGTCAACACAGAAGCCCGTGTGTGGTCCGTTTTGGCGGTCGTCGCGATGGAAATGAGAAGATCTGGAGGAATGACTGCGATGTAATTGAAAGAAGCAATCAGCAGAGGGCGCTGTTTGTACGAGTGTCGGCGGGTAAATAACCAATTAAAATATCGATAGCCATCACGTGAGTGGTTTCGCGCCCAGCGGTAGCGGCCACGTGGGGGGCCGGGGTCCTCCGGGCCGGACCGACCAGTAACTGGACCCGAGATCGGATCTCGCACTTGATACAGCGGTGCCGACGCGTGGTCGAGGTGTGTGTTTCATTTAATTGTTAATGTGCCAATGATTGGTTAAAAGCTGTAAGTGTAACATCGATATATCGAACCTCAGCAAGAGCAAGGGAAATGTGAAACTTCGTAATATCATTGTCTTCAATATGAGGTTCGCTTTTTAAAGTTATTGTTGTTATTCCTGGTGGATAATAAGACCCCCGGCCAAACCGTTAAGCACCTCTGCCTCTAACGGGCATTTTTGCAAGCCCCTGAAAGGACGGGATATTAAAGGAAGAGGAAAAGTGAGAGACGGGACTTCACACGGTCGTTTGGCCATTCAGAGGGAAAACTCACGTGCTCCTGTGACAACTGATGTTCAGGCTCAAACAAGCGGTCCGCTTTGCCCTCTGAATGGCCAACCACCCTACTGTCCATTTATGTTCCAGCTGGGGTTTCCATGTCCACGACATTCATCCCCCACTGTCTAGAACATGAATGTATCATGAATGAAGAGAAATTGTTATGTAGTGGACAGCCAAAAGACTTACAACATCTTATGACAACTTCGTTTGTTACCCAATGTCAACTTCGCAACTAGTATAAACCAGTTCTACAGCTGTCCTGGTACCTATACTAAGGTGATTTTCGACCATCTTCGATGTACTATGAGGTACATAGTCAACTATGTATACCATTTACATTTCCTACGCACCGTAAACCTACAATTTGATTTTTGCTTTTAAAATTATTTGTATAATGTAAGTGTAACTATTGCTAATAGAACTTTATTTGTACCTTAGTAGTCATACAAGATTGAGTACTAGAAGACTGGAATATCAAAGATTAAATTAGAAAAAAAAAAACACGTTAAAACCCTTCTGTGTTTAAATTGTAAGCAAGAAAAATGTCAAAACTAAAAAATATCCTATCAAAACATTTATGTTGAAATCGCAGTTTTTAACTATAAGCGTTAGCCGGTGAATGTAAGTTTTGCTTTGTAGGAGGCGTGGCTTTGCTATGCGAACACCAGATCATTTTATGCTGACCACCAACATCAGCAGAAGACGAGAATATCGAATGCATCTACGATCTGTGTAAGGAGCCCAAAAACCCAATTGCTAGACAACAGAACGAGATTTACATTAAAAAAACAAATATTAAAAAAAACTATAAGGACTTAATGCACATAAAATTTAATTAATGCAGCGAATAAGAACTACTGACCATTCTAGGCGGTCTGAAGTTGCTGTACTGTAGTTCTATATAAATAAAATTGATTTTTTCGCTGATCAAAACATCCTAAGGTACCTAAAATGTTTTAAGTTTTCCGATTAAACACAACTAGAGATCGCCTCCTCATCGAAATTCTACCGAAATTTCAGTTGATATGGACCCAACAAGTTTAAAAACATTAACTGAAACATGCGTTCTTCCTGTTTTTAGCGAATTTTCCATAGGGAATAAGCTATTGCCGTAGGTCTCATGGTGAGACCTAAGCCCGGGACCATGTTACTTTTTCGTTTTGAGGTGCCCAGAGACCAAAAATAATAGTCACTAATATATATATATATATATATATATATATATATATATATATATATATATATATATATATATATATATATGTATATGTATATATGTGTCCCTAGACACGATAGCTCTCGTAAAAATGGTCCGATCGACACCAAATTTGGTAGAGATGTGTAATCCTACGTTTATTCGGATGAGTTCGCAAACCAGACATATCGACCTACCGGAAGGGGTAGTTTTGGGGGGTTTTGTACCCCAAAAATGGGTTTTATGCATTTTTCATATGTAAATTTTAAAAATTTTAAATTTTTATTTCTACCATTGGATTTAGCTCAAAAAAACACACAATTTAGTATTTGAAGCTTTGCTCTATCTCCACTGGTTACCGAGATATTACAAAGTCTAAAGACAGTACATTGTCTTTTGGGGCTCCAATGTTAATCTTATAGAGAATAAGGATGTGTTAATATTTCACTTATCAACCAATATTTTTGGATGAAACTTGGTATTTAGCTTCATTTGGTTGAGATTCATCCATTTAAGGTAAAAAATCTTGGTTTTTGTACTTATCATGGCAGCAAACCTGCATACTTTTTTCCCATGTTATTCATATGGAGAAAAGGCAAACTCTTTTATTTATGGACAGATATTGATGAAATTTACTATATGGCTTTATATGGTCAAATAAATTTTTTCTAAGCTTAAAACCTACTTATAGTGTCCCCCATGGCAGCATACCTGCATACTCTTTCCCTATATTTATCTTAAGGAGAATAGACATTTATCTCCCTATTTATGAGCATGTAATGAAATTTCGTTTACAAGTTTAGCTGGTCAAAATTAATATTACTAATTTGGAAATTCGCTTAGTACGCAGGTCTGCTGCGACGGGGGGTATTCTAGCAGTTGTTTTAGAACAGCTGTCTAATAATTTAATTATCCTTCCTCCATAAGATTGACATTGGAACTTTGAAAGCCTGTGGGGCGTAGCCCTAGAGTCCGATGTGAATTAGAATAGGATTCTGCTCATCTACAGGATCACCTTTCTAACGATATGCTGATTTCTCCGACGATGCGCACAAGCTGAGAAAAAAAAAAAGGAGGAAACGAAACATGCTTACCTATTAATATATAGATTACTTCCAATAGTTCTCCTACGTCAAACTTATTATTGGAAGTTACAGTTACCGTGCGTATATTTTTTTCTGACCTTGTATTCTTTTACTTTCATCCATTGTAACATGTCTAAAACTTCGAAAGGTATACTAGCTGCAACATAGATCACTGGGATAAGCCATTCATAGCAACTAGTTTCACTCTAAATGTACTTAAATTACTTAAAATGTACTTAAATTACTGCAACTAAAGTGCTTAAATATATTTTAATTAGTTCAAAGTTTTATTCAAAAATAAAAAAGCTGTTTAACGATAAATATTCTACCAAGATTAAAGCAACGCTAGATAACATCACTGTCACTTGGATGGTTTAATGCTGTACAACTCTAGGATAATCCTGTTTTAACTCGATTGCAGTGTGTCACAAAGCTCTGGATTTGTACAGAGACACCGAGAGGGATAATTATGAACGCTTGTTTTTAACTAATTGGATAACTGAGAAAAGACGCGGTGACATTTTACTTGAAATGTTTTACAAACTTACATTAGAAAATTAAATTTTTATTCCAGGAATGTTACAATCCACAAAATACCATCTCCGAATTACTTATGTTTAAGCAAACTTCAACTAGAACAAAGAGCATGTTTCCTTATTTGATTCCAACTTTGAGACTCTTTCGTTTAAAATAAGTAGTTTACATTATTTTAGTTACCTTAAAACTACATTGAACATATTTTCAACTACGTTAAACTTAACATTTTATAAACATTGTAACTTATCTATCAAATGATTTTTCCGGTTATAAAATATATCACAACCCCGAAGTAAGTTAGACTTTGACTGAAAGTAAATGTTTTATTACATTTTGTACCTTTATTTTTCTTCATTCTTTCCATATATTCTTATCCGATTCGAAGGCCGTATAGTAAGAGTATTCCTCTTTCTTAGACTAGAATGTATTTAAATTTACAGAGCCAAATAAATACTATTTCAGCTGATCGATCAAATTGCTAAGAACATAAGAGAAATGAGAACTTTCTTATCATTGCTATGAACATCATCAGTTATATTCCGTGGTTTCAGAACCATAATTCTATAACAGAGATTAAATATACGACATTAACAAACGTTCTGAGGGTTTATGTTATCCAGAAGGCATGGAAACCTCTAACTGATAAAAAAGAATAAACAGTCGGGCTAGTTGGCCGGTTGGCCACTCAGAGGGCAGAGCGGACCGCATGTTAAGCCTGAAAATCAGTTGTTGTGGGAGCACGGGAGTTGGGCCTCTGAGCAGTCGGCCGTCTGCTATCCCATTTCTCACCCTTTCCCTTTCCTCAATATCTCGTACTTCCATGTACCGGGGCTTGCGCAAAATACCCGATTGAGGTAGACGTGCTTATAGCAATCCCTGGGTTTTCTTACCCACCAGCAACAAAATCACAGGTCCTGTAGCAGGTGCCCATGCATACATCGGAAATAGTTCTGTTGCATGTCTAACGATTGAAAATGACTCAAGTAAGAAACCAACTATAAACATCTAACCACTGTCCGTTAGTGCTTCACTCCTGAACGGTTGCGCCGCGAGCAGGAAGTACTCCGCAGACCCACAAGAGGACGTGCAGGTTACAGCGGCGTGAACGGCCCAGATGCACCTGTCCGCGAATCTGACCCAAATAGCGGATCAAATTAAACTGCCACGTTTCTAATCAACGTGTACGACCTTCCTCGGTAACCGTAGCTCATTACCTGGCCCGTGTACCGGCAAATTGGCGGCCGACCCACATACTGGGGCCGATGGGGCGTGACCTCCCCGCGGGCTCCCGACCTGACGCACCGCGGAGCTGGAGCAGAGGAAAAGGAAGTGAGAGGGTACCAGAGGTGTTCAGTCAGATGACACTCTGGCTTGGAAAAGGGTCCTCTAGATAAGAAAGACTTGACCACGTTCTAACCTTACCGCGCCATCCCTTGCGTAAGTCCTTAAAAATGTCAATCAGATACAAACAATTGCCTATACTCCACTGGACAGGGATCATAACTTGAACATGCCACTTTAACTTCAACTGCTAAATATCAGTCTCTTGTCTATTCCCTTGGAACTGTAACTAGAAGATTCGAGGGACTGTTATCTTTAGAACTGTGATTGTACCCTTAAAAATAAAACTATTGCATATCAGGAACGTAAAATTTTGTTATATCTGTTAGATATTCAGTCATCTGTCTGAGACCAAAAACATAAAAGAGCGGAGCTAAATCTATTGAATGTTAAAATGTATCCTCTGCATGTTAAAATATAAGGTAAACCAATAACACAAATTTCTAAAAATCTAAAAAAAACCTTTTAAAGCCCAGCTCCTTCCAGTTAAAGTGCATATAAACTTATCAAATTGTACAAAAAACGTTACAATATTTTCACATAAAAGGTCTGTAGTAAATCAAGGCAATTCCGTTTTACATTTTACTTTTATAAATATAGATCCCATTTCCTTCACTCTGTTTTTAAGGAAAGTACTATTAAACAGCGGAGTAATATTTAACCCCAGTCAAGAGTAGAGATGAATCGTAAGCGGTGAAAAAGCCGAGAACTTTTATGAGTTCTTGAAAGTTAAGGGAACTAATAAACCTGAGGGGCGGGCGTTGGAACTAGTTGTTAGCAACTGCTACTGTTGTAACAGCCCAGCCCCAGCTCCAGCTCCGCCGCTGCTCCTCGGCTGATGTAATTGTGTTACTGAACGGCAACAATGAATTGTTTGTTGCGGGGATTCCAGTTTAGTGTGCCTTAAAATATAATGAAACATTTTTCAAAATTAATAGATTTTTTCTAATTACTTGTTTAAGTATTTTATCACTACATATTTAATTAACCTATGACTGTATTTAGCATAAAGAAAATAATTACAGTTAGCTTAAACTTAAAGGATATATCCGGTTTACTGAAAATAAATCATTCATGTTTACATGATTCTGTACTCTTTAATGATTTATTTGTTTAAGTGAGATTGTATGTATTAAATATTATTGTAGGGAAGGGAGTCTAGGCTTATTAACGTTAATTAACTTATAACAAATGTTTATCTGCAAATAAATATAATGTTTTATTTACCAAGACCGTATTGAATACTATATATTATATTGATAGTGAATTGGTAACATCATATTCAGAGACAAAATAATGTCAAATAGTGGAGGATGGTAATGGTTGCCCTATGAATTAATGGTCATGTTCTTGGTTGATTTAAATTATTTACATTTAATTAATTTTGATATACATAATTACATAATTATACCCAACTATTGAGCTAGGGTAAAAATATCTTAGAACATATATTTTCTACAATATCCTAGAACATCCTAATTCTAACAGGAATTAGGACTGAAAAATAATGTTGATATGATTGTATTATAAATTCAAGAAAAAAATTATCAATAAAAACTATGAGTTATTTAATTTAAGAATTTCCCAAAAAATTTTTAAACTGCACGTAAATTTGCACTATGTTAAACTGGTGTGCAAAAGAGGATATGTCATAATAGATCCTCCACATAAAAGCTGATCCTTATTTTGGGATCAATCTGTTTTATCTGGGTCAGTCAGTGTCCGGGGGCAGACGTGAAGGGTGAAGTGGCCGCTGATCTCAAAGATGAGGGTTTTGATTGGATAGCCCCTCCCCCCCTCCACCCACTGCCCCACAGATCCCTCAAAACAACTCTTCAGACAACTAAACGTATCACCATCAAACATAATTCAATGATCCTTCTCACATTTCGTGTTACGAGTAAATAAAATTCATCATTGCCAAAAAACTCACAATTTTGCTGGGATTTTTTTTTTTTTTAATATATTATAGATTAATGATGAGGTGAACAGGTTGCGATTAGTTTTTAAATGTCAAGGCGTTGTTATAAAATTGAGCTTTTGTATTAATGTTAGGTATATCTTAGAATTTAAAGTATGCCTATTTATTTTTAAATTATGTCGTATTATTCAAAGTTACAATCGACAAAACCAAATATAAATATATTTTATTTCCAGATTTTAAAATCAAAACCTTACATTATGTTATATATTGTTATATAGCGAACACATAGTCTTAAAATTGTAATACAACTATTCTTAACATATAATCTTAATATATAATCTTCGAAACTTCTGAAAATAATTTCTTACGTCACAACAGTCAGGTTATATTCTAGTTATGCTCAGGTACTTACATTGTGACAGCTTGAAATCTGCAGACAGGCCGTCCCATTGGACTCGTCCCAAAACTGGAAAAAATAAATCAACTTTAATATGGTAAAATAGGGAGGAATATGCGACATAGAGGAAAAATAGGTACAACACATATACAAACGTATATGGTCAATAGATTTTCCTATAATGGGAATCCATTGTAATTATTCCCTTTCTCCTGTTTTAAACAAACACAAATTAAAAAGTGGCTTATAAAAATTTGAACAGTGTAAATAAAACGATGAAATTATTTTGATTACTAAAAAATTACGTAGATTAATATAATAAACTGCGTCTGGCTATCATATTGTTTTATTTGTACATCAACGGCAAACGCCTTTTCAAAAAACAAGTTATAGTTTTAACATGACTTTCTGTGTTTTAACAATTAGAAGTTATATATGGCAAACCTTAGATACTTATACAGATTTGAATAAAATAGAGATCGCCTTCTGGTTGAAATTCAACCAATTTTTTCTGTTGATACTGAGGTTATTAGATTTTAAATGTTCATAGCTGTAATATAATATGTTCTTTCTGATTTGCTAGCATTTGTTATCAGCTGTCTGATGATTTAATCAATCATCCTTCTCCCATAAGGTTAACATTGAAATTTTAAAAACCTGTAGGGCGGAGTCATGAGGGAAGATCTGAATTAAAATGGGATTCTGCTCATCTACAGGACACTACCTTTCTAACAGTATTGGCGGATTTCTCCTACGATGAACAGGAGCTGAGAAAAAGGAGGAAAAGAAACATATTTGCCTATTAATATATAGGCTAGATAGAGAGGTAGGCCTATGTAAAGTTTTGTAGAATATATAATTTGTTTTAATCTAAAGCTAATTGGTGTTATCTCTTTAGTTTTGTTACATCTCTGAACGGTTTTATTCTTCTTTTCTTCTTAAAATGCTTGACACAGCATTTGGAGGATATGGAGTATGATGCATTTTTACAAACTCTACTCTGTATATGGCTATGGATTTGACATTCAAAGTGAGTTTTTGATTAATATTGCCTTTTCTTATATCAGAGTATTCAATTAAAGTGAACACATAAAACACAAACAAGTTACATTTGATCAACAAAGCAATGCAGGTAATCAACTACTCTACACAGAAAAATATACAAAAGTGATGTAATTTTTCATTTTACAAGAACACATAGAATAACAGGAATGCAATGAACATGACCAGTGGAAAATGGTTAGAGAACTTACTATTATAGACTTTAAAAATATGCTGCAAGGTATACTTTTATCAACATATAAATGCAGGTACACGTAATTGCACAGAAAAATATACAAAAGACACATAATTTCTTTTTTCATTTATTAATATAATTTTCTTAATAGTGCAAACTAAGAAATGATTGCTTAGAATACGGGTACCAATATAAGCCTAAACTTGATGAATAGCAACCAGAATGCCATTGCATACATTTTGACCAAAAGGACAGTTTTTATAATCAAACAAACGGAGAAATCACTTAGTGACATAATGGGCAATGCTGGGGACGTCGTCAATAACATAGTCGATCACACAATGAGGCCATTGTTGAACCTAAAGTTATTGGCTACTACGGGCAAACGTCGGCGTTTTCTGGTTCAACCACAAGAACAGCATTTAGCATTTTACTATAGCATCTTTCTGTACTATGTTAGAACTATTACTCTTTTTTTTCAAAGTTTCGAAACAATTTTGAGGGTTTCACTGGTTCTACTGTATTTTATACATCTTCCGCTGACTTTAGCTATTAAATCAATCATGGGAAATGGTTAGCGGTTATTAATTTATCCTTCACAAGTTTAATTAAACATAAGTATGTCCCTTATTACAGGATTTTACACAATCTTAATAATATTACAGCAGCTAACACAAAATTAAAAAGACCCAATCATAACATCTTAATTGTATGAATGGTCTGGTTAACTTTAACTTAAGTAAATGAATAAATCATCACAGCGAGCGGCAGACGCAGAAAGTTGTCGATCGTTTAATAAGATTAAGAGGATCGGTGACGACTCATCTGATTATTCCACAACAAAACCGAGACGCGATATTAATAAAACCCCGAGCGGATTGCCGCTCCATTATAATTTATAAATCGCTTTATCTTTCTCACAATGAATACTTTTAAGAGGATTTCAGTCCGAAGCGGCGAGTTAAGGTTCACTCCCGTCACTCGTCTCTGTCTTCTCTTATCTCTCTCTCTCTCTCTCCTTTCCCTCCCTCAACGATGATTCAAGGCGAGTTCTGAATTATTCAAACACATTAATAGTCATATTTCAATCCTACTGAAAAATTATTCCACAATCGGCGCCGACTTGATTGTCTGAACGATTGTTGATTTTTTGCGTTTATTCTGTGCCCGCGGTGCCTGCCTTTGGTGGAATTAAAGGGAGAGTACAAGATTATTGGTCTTCAGTTGAGATAGGCTCATGAAGTTGAGATGATGTGTGAAGTGTCAATAAATTGTGATCAAGATGTTCATAATTGATAAATATACATAGTTATACATATTGTTTAAAAATAATTTTGAAGGACAAACGGAATCTTATTAAACATGTTTGTTAGTTTTGTAAGTTTTTCAAAGTGGATTACTTGTAGAGTATAACAAATATCAGAAAATTACACAGTTTTAATTCTATCGCACGTTTTGGCAGTATCTTGATGCACTTATCAATAAAACGTTTTTCAAAGCTTTTTACAAAGATTGTGAATGGGAATTAAGCTCTTTATACCATCTATTTTTTAGGTTCTTTAAGGGGACTGTGCAAGGTTCCCTTTTACCTCAGAGCAAGCATGATAAAACATTAAACTACCTTTAACAGGCTGTTTGCGTTGGGTTGTAACTGAACTGGGTTGTTAATATGATTTAATCCGTCGCTATCAACATTTATTTACATTGCCAAGACAAAACTAATGTATTTTTTGCCAGTAAAATGACTCTAAAGTATATAGTTTAAATAATAAGATAGTAAAAGGTAGAGAGCAAAATCAACATTTACAAGGAGAATGTCTTATTTAATGTCGACTACATTCCAGGCTGAGTAAAATGTTGCTTACTTTGAACAAAGACTGGAACCGATTATCAACAATTGTGGTTTGTTATTACCAGATGTAGGCCCTAAGATTTTGAACGTTTCCGAACATCGTCTTCCTTCACACAATGCAGCGCTACACATGGTGTAAATGCAGCGTTACAGATGCATTGGTCCAGTATACATGTTATGAATCCGATTAAAATTAATGACCCGGCAGTGATATCCAGTACGGCGATACTGAGGTCGTATCCCACTATCTGCCATGCTGCACATCAACATACTGTTTACCAGTAACACGTGGTAGACTATTGTTTTTTACTTTTCACTTGTTATCTTCAAACCAGTATCTGAAGGGGGTGTATATTTGATGATAGAATGGATGTGAGATTTTTTCTTACCTTGCAAATCTTACCTTGTATGGTTTCACACAAATGGCTTATTATTTAAACTAACAACCACATTTAAGGTTCATACTTGTGGTTGCACAAAAGTTATTCAACTGTTGTGCTGAAAAAATAAATAAAAGGATTCAAGCTACGTTAAATTGATGGTAATCTTATAAGTTTAAGAACTCATTGTCTTTTTTTTATTTTAAGTTATTGCATCTAAACGAAATCTTGGCAAACTTTAAATTAACACAATAGAATAGAAAATATAAGTCGGGGTGTAATATCTTAATAACATGTAAACTGCATATCTTCATATGAATACTATATACCTATTCATCTTTATTTCGACAAGTTAAAAAAGCGTCTTTATTTTTAAGTATATAATTACTTAAGCCCACTTACAGTACAGTACTTGTTCCATACTCCTTGTGTATAATGAGATCACACTTATTATTTTTATTTTAAGTTAAAAAAAATTTCAATATATTTATGCACTAATGTTTTATATTAACTATTATAACTCTTCATATATTTTTTTTACATTGTGTGTTTTTTTTTAAACGAATCAAAGTAAAGCCGTATCAATGCAAAAAAAAATCAAATTGATAGTACCTTTATTGCTCTTCCTCACGGGTTTTCAATTTCCAAATTTAATCATTTTCAAGGATTTGGGTTATTATCCATCTAAACAAAAGTTTATTAGTAATGAAACCGAGAATTGTCATAGTTTTTCTATGTAATCCATTAAGTTTTAAGCACAAAATACATTAGTTTTGATTGAAAAGGCTGAAAGGACAGATAACTTTGTGCTATAAGTAAAAAAAGCAGAAATTATTACTTTTCAATTACATATGAATTTCTTTATCCAACACTCATTACCAGTATTTTTGTGTAATAATTAATAAAAAAGTAATTGGATGTAACATCGGCGCTTGTACATGCAGCCACATTGAGAATATTCTCGGTTACAATAGAAGGAATATCTGAGCGGGCAAACGTCATAAATGTTGTACGCCGTTTGCGCAGGCTGAATGACGAACTAACACAATGTGAATGTATTGCTGCCTGCCCTCACCCTCGCCCTCGCTCACTGATTCCACATTATTCCATCCTAGAGAATAAAATTTGCTGAAAAATATTATCATACAATTTTTTTATTCAGTTTTCTTGTAAGAGATCTCTTGTTCATTGTAAGGGTTTAGTAAGCAGTATGTCATTTATAATTAATAAATAATGAATAAATATAATTTTTATTACTTTGTCAAAACTTTAAACGATAAAATAATTTTACGTATCACAATAGTTAACATATGTTTTATTATTTATGTAATAAACAGGGTCACTTGGCAATCCATATCCAGTTTCCCCTATAGACTAATTTTTGACATTTTTACGCCACACTTTCCCAAACGAATCAGTCCAACCCAACGATGTTAAACTACATATAAATTGATGAACACAATATGTTGAATTTTGAAACGTGGGATAGGTATGGGTAAATGGAAGATACCCATACCTGATCGGGAAACCGTATCTAGATTGACTGGGACGGCGGTGTCGTCTGTAAACCAGCTACTGGGAGGTCACGAATTGTGGATAGTTATAAGCGATGGGTTGTGGATGCGATATACCTTAGTGGGGATTAACGTCTGCACTAGTGAATACTAGTTCATCCATTAATAACACCCTCATAATTAGACCAATTCGTATATATAAGGTTGAAATTGTGGTTCGGATCCCACGTTAAACTGTAGGTCCCTAGATACCATTGGCTGTTATGGGCTTTTAATTAACAGTCCTGTCTAAGGAAAATGTCGGCCTTAGTAACAAGACTTCAAGATCGCGCCACAACTATCCTACACTCATCTCTCATTTATATTCAGGTTAAAATACCCACAATGAGGTACCTGCCTCAAAGTTGTGATATAGTGTAAACAAAGGACTGGTTACCAATGAAACAACGCTAACCGTGGGTAAAATGGTGCCAATCAACAGGGGGCAAATTTCCCAATATTGGTAGCACTCTATATGTAGTTTAACTTCGTTGGTTCATCCCGGAGCTGCACGGGCCGATCCTGCGGCATTAGCCACTCCTCTCGCGGTGCGTTTCAATAACTCAGCCGTATGGTAATGTGCCGGATGAAAAGTCAACACCTGTCCGGATAGTACAGGGTGTTCCACAAAGCGCAATTACCCGCCTGCCAGGCTCTGATTGGTCGGCGAATAAAATGGAACGGTTTACGAGGCAAATTGTCAAATAAACGTCTGCCCGTCGTTAAAATATTTGAATAACTCGAAATTACAATGGGGGGCTTGTCGGTTCAATTCGTTCCCTGTATTAGAATCGGCATAATGAGGTATCACAGCGACCTGGAGAGGAAGGGGTTATTATGTTGGTTGATAGTGTTTTCAAAGAAATGTAAAATTGATTTTGTATTATATTCGTTTAGCTGTTATTGCTTTAGTGTTTGCAGTTTATATTAGAATTTTATATAAAGGTTTTATTTCTTTCTCCCTTTGTTGGACGCCGACGTTAGTAAGTCGTACTTTTGGGCGGATATGAAGTTTAGGTATGATGGCTTGTGTACTATACCTAAGACCGGCTGATTCTTTAGACAGAGTGATTATTTAATAGCCCAACAACCAATATATATATAAAAAGTCCAGTTTTGATTTCTCGATTTGAACCGGCAAATCACAATCTTCGATTTAGAACGCAAGTCTATAGTTAGGTACTTAAATTTTATATGACAAGTCTCCAAATTGATGCGGAGAACTATATGAAATGTGTTTTTACCTTTATCTACTATCTAAAGCCGTATTTTACTCCTTGGAATAGAGTACTTAAGTACTAGTTTTTACCCCACGTGACTTGAATACTTAATTTCTTTACCTAGGAAAAACTCAACTTTTTTACCACGGGGCTAAAGTTAATACATAAGAATGACATTACAATAGAAATTAAAAAGAACATGAGTCACAGTCAGCTGTCACTTGTATTGGTTTCGTTACTCTTTGTTTACTAATAGCAGCTGTAGCATAAGCCATTCTATCAGCAGTGTACGTGTTTGTTTACATTTCGCTTGGGTAGGCTATTAACCTAAGAAGTTCAAATCTAAGTGTAAGAATTTTGACTAAGCTTAAATTCTTTTTTTCTTTAAAAATGACACAGCACCTTGTGTGTTTTTTATGTTGATATGACTGATCCAGATTGACGGAGCAAGGGATCATATGAAGGTAAAGTTAAATTACTGTATATACGGTGGGCCTATTGTTATAGGCCTAAATATGTTATTCATGTAGGTGGTTCCAAGGGATGCAATGTTGTGTAGGCCCTACATCAAGGGACTAAAGCACTTTTCTCCCTCAGGGAAATTGTCACCCTCGGCTTCGCCTTCGGGCGACAACAGTTTCCCTTCAGGGAGAAAAAAGTGTACTTTATTCCCTAGAAGTACAAATAACTATAAAACACCTGCTTTCTGGAAATTATTATCATGGCATCTTTAGCGTGAAGTGAATAAAACTGTTAACATCCTTGACGTCTGAAAATGGCTCCATAAGATGGAGTCGAAACTAGTTTTTTGCGGTAGCAACAAAATACGGTTTACTAGAGAACAGGAACTTAAACCACATTCTATAATTACTCATAGATTTTAATACTCATATACCGGTTACAAACTTTCCTTTGTTTATTTTAATTTCTCAAAGAAACGAGAAAAAACATTGCGTTACGGAGATTTAGGAATATTGCCTTTTTTAACGATATAAAACCTTTTAGTCGTTTATGATGCAAAATACATTCAACTAGCTGGAAAGTTTTATTTAACAATCCTTTCTGTACAATCGTCGCCATATATTAGGGACTTTAAAATGAGTCCCATATTAATTAATTTAATCAATTTCAAGTTTTAAAAAGTAAGAAAATCTTATAAAAATAAAACCGTAATATTTTTTAAAATACCACATTGAAATTTATATTGGATGAGAAATAAACCATGATTTTAGATGTTCAGTTCAATTTATAGTTAGGAAATGGTAATTTCTGGTTAAATAATAAAAAATAAAAAATAAACAGTAAAAAGAAAAAAAATATCATTATGGCATTTCGATTAGGATGTCGATTCAATTGAAATCAATTTATGGTTATCTTGATCATCCTATGAACATATTGTCTATTTCGAACTTCCTCATAAAGTTTACTAATGGATAAAAGAGTTGTATACTAAAATATAAAACTATATGTGTATACTTAACCAACTTATAAATATCTTATCCCATGAGAGGGGGTGGGAGAGGAAGAGGGAGAGGGAGGTCCTAAACGATCAGACCCGGTTCTTCAGCCGTTGGGTAATAAATGGCATCATCAGTCTAATTTGACTAAGGGCTGATGCATGTTGCTCCCTCTAATGTTCACTGGCGCACATTCTACAGCATAACGCTGCAAACATAATTACATCATCTTCCATCATTATTAGCTGAGATTTAACATTGGTGGTAAGACTTTATATGCTTATAATGTTATACTTTATAGGGTTAATATTCCTTAGGTAGGCAATTTGAAATGAACAATTCATAATTTCGATTGTTCTTCCTTTAGTAACAGAAAATAACACATTAAAATATTTGTTTGAATATAACAAGTAATTGTTATCCTAATAATAAAAAAAGATGAGTGGATCAGACCTCAGTCTGTGACAAATCTTTTGAAAATTTTGAGTACTCCACCCTATAAATAATGTAAACATTCGGAATTTCTTTTAATAACCCCTTATATACTTTAAGATTTTTTAGAAACAATTTTTTGTCTTACGTAGCAAATAATTATTTTATAAAAAGTATCTTATGTTACTACTGATACCTCCCTATCAAGTAACAAAGTTTCATGATGATCGGTTGAGTAGTTTTCGCATGGAAGCGTAGCACACATACGGACATTCCCATTTATAATATTAGTAGGGATAGACAAAATATACTAACTAAAATTAGCTTATAACTGTGGAAGACCGTGTGTTACTGTTTCAAGGAGGAACTAAAAAAATCAATTCAGTAAGCATATACTGATTTTATAACATCCTAAAATCTATTGAACGAAGCGAACGAGTTCTTTGTTCATTTTAGAATATGTGGCTACATTATTATTTCAATCTTATATATTCAAAATATTTTACAAAATCACTTCCAAGTATGTTCGGCTATTCTATTGGACCGATTTTTATACCTGTGTCTTAAATTAAAGGTATTCACATGCAGAGAGCGCAACAAGCATTAGGATACTTTTTATTTTATCCTAACTTAACTTATACTCAAAATATAGTTCTACCCAAGTGTTTTTATCGGGGGTTTGTTAATCATATAGTTCTAAATAAGGCATATATTTTGTTTTGGTCTGCCTATGAAATTGCATAGCCTAAATATTGCGGAGTTATTAGATAAATTTACTGAGAAAATCTTCGGCCTCCAGGTACTATTTTAATATTTATCATGTGCCTTTGCAAACAGTTTTATAATCTCCCTGGCTTATTGCATATGCATACACAACTATTTATCATGACAAATGTGTTTCTTAAGCAGACTCGAAGATCTTTCTTTTGAGAAAGACTAGTAGGGAGATCTCTATCTGACAGAAATCTTAACTTTTCTAGATCAATCACTGCTCCTCCAACGTTGTTTAAGCACTATTGTTAAATCTCCTTTCCTTAAATCACAACAAAAACGTAGCAACTATAGCAAACAAAATTATTAAAAAACATAGCCTTCATTTGTTCTTATCTGTGTTTTTACTGAATGGAGTAGTTACACTCAGTGGTTACACTCCATCACCATTTGGAAGATTACGAGTTAAAATTTAGATTTATGGCCATTCCAATGTAAGTTTATACGGTTTCTCAGCTGAAGTAAATATTGGAACTGTTTTCTTAGACAAGTATAACGCCAAATTACGCATAGAGGATGGTATTTTCTGTGTTAATATTTGCTGATAAAACCTCCCGCCCTTTAACAATATAGATAACATGATTTACTAGTTGTTGACCATCGGTACACGATAGATTCTGCTATTTCTGCTGTCATTTATTTAATTATTGTTTTTCTTTCCATTCAAAGGATAATACATAATATTTTAATACGTTTTTAGATACTGGCCTTGATAAAAAATGATTCTTGAGGGTTTACTTAGATATACCTCGTGTAGGGCGGACAAAATACCTCGTGTCTTGCTTCAAATCAGCTGATTGAAGGACTGTAAAGTAAAACCTTCGCTAAGGGTTACAAATGTAGATTTCTTCCTTTTAGAAAGTAACGTCAAAGCAAATAAAACCTGCTAATAGAGAAGGGTTAAGCATGTACAAACTATATGTAAATCGGTCCAGCGGAAATTTGTATCGAAAAAGTCGACTTGTCCCCATTAAAAGTTTTATTAATTGTTGACCCATTTAACGTAAATATTTACCAACTACAAATAAAATGGGCTAATATAGGACCGAAAGGCGAAAACATTTGTTTGGGTATGCATGTCAATCGGCCGCATGTATATAAAATCTGACGAACTGTCCAACGGGTTTTTCCTCACGATTTTCAATTATACATCAGTGTTGGCCGCGATTATTCTCTCGCATGAAGGATATCCGTGGCGACCGTGGCCTGACCGCGGTGCTGACGTTATTTATGGAGCACGCGTGTTGTACTGTAGTGCCGTAGCGCTGCGGTGTTGCAGCGTTGCAGTGTTGTAGCGCGCGGCGCGGCCGGGGCCGGCACCGACAGTGCATTGCTTTACCGAATAGCCTCATTAATTGTGAGATGCTTTATGCGCATGTCTGCTCCTTGTATGAGGGATTTCGCCGTTCCGGGGGAAACCGTAGTCCATCATGCGAGGCACCCGGTGACACACGGGGGTCGCTCGCGGGTCGTGTGACGCTGTGAATAAATGACCTCATAAAACTGACATGCACCATGATTTTTGTATTTTGATTTGGTTTACGAATATGCGAGTTAAACAGTACACTATAAATTAATGGCCAACTAGCACCACAAATTAACAGCTAGCTCACATTTTAATATAAAGAAATATATTGCACAAATATATGTAGCTTTAATTTAACCACAGAATGGTGTATGCCACAGTAAAAAATAAAGAGGGAAAACTTTTTTTTTATCTTGCTCTGTTGAGCTCCCACGACACTGACGGTGTGAGGTTATTTTAGAGATAATCCCATTTAATCCCAAGGACTAAATTAATTCCATGTTAATAATTCACTTATACTGTAATTAATCCAAAAAGCTTGAGTGTAATAATGTGTACGTAACACGTACATTAACAAGAACTGGTTTTCATTTCTGGTTTTCAAGAACTGTTGGTTTCATTTTGTTCACTTTTGGGAAGCTCATTCAAGCCTATGAAAGAACTATAAATATTGATTATTGAGTACTTTTGAAGAACGTATAAACATAAACAATTTTTTGTTTGTCACTTTTTATCCGTAAATTTCTCGACATTCAGGTACGGTATTGAAAATAAAAAATTGATTCCCATAATATACATTTTCAAACCACTTTAACTTTTACATAAACAATTTTTTTTTAACTTTTAAAATTGAATCAAAATCGAAACTATTCCGTTCTAGCATTACATAATAATTCAATTTTGTAACGAGTTTGAACTGGATTTAGAACCCAACACTAAAAACTTCAAGGATCAAAGTTCAATCTTTTACAAAGGCAATAATAACTATAAGCAATGACAAAGACTATTTGAATGGTAGGAATCGACTGCTTCCAGCTTCCAGGTATGTGGTGAGAAACGATCATTTCCAGGACGTCCCTGTAACCTACCGCGGTCGCTTCCTTCCTCTTTAATGTGCATCCGCTCACAAACCAAGGAGTCCTGAATTATTCAAACATTAATATTCAGATTCAAATCTGACCTGGAGAAAATTTACAATCCGACCACCGATCCCGCAAACAAATAAGTATTGCAAGTTTATGGCTTATTGGTGATTTGAAATTTGGGTTCGGTGGTTAAAACTTATGAATGAATATAAATAAAGGTTATTGTTATTCGGGAAGTAAATTCAGCATAATCCTCTTTCCTTGGGATGAGAAAGTAGTGAAATCAAATATATTTATTGCTTATGTAAAATTTCGTATCGAATCTTGTAAATCAATGCCAGGAAAACGGTTACATAATCTCCAACAATATTATGATCAATATTGTATATAATTTTTGTTACCATTTATATATTACAGAGTTTAGATGAACTGTAGTAATAATAATAAAAGAATTTAAAAAACATATTAGATTACAAAATAAATGAAAAATATGGAAATGTATGAAATGTATTTGCTACAGATTAAAATTATATAAATTTATCCAGATACTTTTAAGAAGTAATATTATCTGGATCACATCTTTCTAGTTCGATCTGAAATTATTTTTAAGAAGTAATATTAATTTCAGATCGAACTAGAAAGATGTGATGCATTGTTTTGATACATAAGAAAACAAAGAGTATAATACTTGGATTTAACTAAAAAGTTTTGATAAATTTTTACTTAAACTCTTTTTATAAAACTTTGAAGGTTTATGTAACTTAAAATAATTGCAAATTGGATTTCAATCTTTCAAATAAAAATAGTTGGATGGAATGGAACGTAAACAAATTACCCTTATTGCTTTTGAAATAAAATAAACTAAATAAGCTAGAGAGCATAAACTCTATTCAACGTTGGCCTCAACAATGTATTCTATTACAATGGAACAATACAATTGAACGAGTAAACTGGTAAATGTTTAATAGTGCTTGCTCAGCATTGAATAGCGGACTCATCACAATGTACTAACTAGAGCAAGAACTAACAGTATTGTAATGAGTTGCCCTCTGTGTGCTTGTGAAACCAATGTGTATAGAAAATAGTTATTCCGAATAGAAATAAATATTAAATAAAAATATCTAAACTAGAGTAACTGAAGTTCCTTTTTAACCTGTTTTTTACTATCGTTAAGTTACTATTTAAATGTAAAAAAAAAATCAAATTGTAGTTTTTTTTACAAATATAGCAATGACACTAAAAAATAATGCATTATTTGTTACATATTTAAGTTTTAGACCTGTTTAAAGTATGTTATTTTTTATATTATCACTATTATTTATATTATCTTTATTATATTTATTATTATATTATATTTTATTTATATTATAATATATACAATTATAAATTATAATATATAATATATATTATATTATATATATTATATTTATATTATTTTTTATAATATATATTATTTATATTATCAGCATGTTATATTATCACATGTATTTTATCTATCATGGTCTTTACCATAGAGTGCTTCCTTTTTTTTTTTGAAGTATTCCATAATTTGTTTGTAAGCAATATTCCCTTTATGTGGCTTTTAATACCAATTATAGATTTAATCATGAAAGGTTTTACAATATTTATTATTATTATACCAAACTATTTCAGAAATTACTATTTTTCAGAAGGAAAAGATACATTTTTCGCACTTCCAAAAGCAATGATATATCATTGTGTCCATACATTTGTTATAAAAGCCTTTCGACACGAGGAAACCAAAGAAGCCACAGAATAAATAGGGGTAACGCGAATTTTTTTAAGTAATACAAATGTGGTGTATTCAATCAACACTTATATGGTGAAAAATCTCAGTTAATCATCCACCATAAAACATAAGGAAAAAATTAACGACTAAGAAACTAATTTTACTAGGGACAATAAAATAAATGATTTGAAGTATAAACATATTATGAAGTCAAATTTATAGGAAAATAGCAATTAACCTTGATAAAACAAAAATGTGCAGTCGTAAAGATTTGGCAGCACTACAGTGCGTGTGACACGGCCTGTTCAGCGGTGCTAGATGGGCCATTAATTCAGTCAAGAGAACTGCGTGAGCAATGTAATACAATACAGGAGCCTGTCTGATATATTGTTGTACATACCTACATTACACCATGTACTTAGCCTGACTTATAGCTCCATTAATCCTAACTTTAAACACACACAAGTAGTGTTAATTCTTGTACTAACTAAATTTGCAACCACAATTACCACAGCTCAGTTCCCAGAATTGTTCAAGTGGCTACGTAAACTTTCGGGAGTTGAGTCTCGGCGAACTTAACTCAGGTTTACCCTTTTATTTTATTGAGGAGTAAATTTTATTTAATAAAAAATACTTAAAAGCTCGAAAGAATATATCATAATTGAAAAGTATGTATTTATAAGATCCATTGATTAAAACAAAATGCACTCACAAATTCTGATTTAAAATTTTTACTTCGGGCGTTTTAAAATGATTATTTGATCTATTAGCTTTGCCTCGTTGACCACACTTTGATAACAATTGCACTCTAATGAAATATAATTATTTCATAACATAAATAAAATACTTTTGTACATTTTATTTAGCAGTACTATGCATTTGAAAAAAACCATCACCTTCATTACAAAATTTTGCTTAGCTATTATGAGAATGTGTTTTATAGTTAAAATCACTTTTTTAATATTACACTGTCAACATATTTGATTTTTCTGTTACAAAATAGAAAGTTCGTTGAAGGTTATATTTACCAAAGTTCACAGAACGGTTTTACAAGTTACTATTTTAAAGTTTTATAAAAGCCTCATTATAACATTTTCCTGTTAGTACTTATAAAGAATTACCAATTACTTTTTGTAGTTGCAGACATAGAACAGTGCTGGCTCCAAGTTGAAAGGTCAGCATTTTTTGTTGGTCCCGTTTAAAGAGTATCCCCTCCCAGAGCAAGGAGCTTGAATTATTCAAACATTAATATTCTGATTTGAATCTGTTCTGAGAAAATTTATAATCCTGGTCTCCGCTCTGCAAACAAATATTATCAGAGAAGTTATTGCCCCTGCAGAGTAAAAAGTCTTGTTTTCAAGAGATATTACAATTCATAACTGATTTCTAAGATATAATATTCATCTTAAGGTTTTGGTTTAACAAATCAAGTGTTTTATGAGATCGATTTTTAAAAGTATTTATGTACTTGAGTAAAATACAGTAATGTTAGTTTTACTATGGAAATTAAATTTATAATGGGCTGTTGAGTAGCATTATAGAAAAATAATTTTTGTTTGATTCATACTGTAATCAATTTATAAAATACCAATTAGTACTTCAGGGTCGGATAAGTAGGAGAGTTTTTTTTCACAATCAATAATTAAGGTACTGTATATTATATTTGTTAATTTGTTTTTATTTTAATGTTATGCTTTTCTAAAACTAACATTAACTTGTTTTTGTTTTTTTTTTATAAATTCAATTTACTCACATACAGTAATTATCTAAATGAAAGACGAGGACTTGCTTTTCAGGAATACAAATTAGCCTTACTATTTCGCATAACGAAATACAGCCATCTATGCTTTTATCCATCAGACTGTAACATATTTATTCAGTAAAAAATGTAAATACAGAAAATATTGGCGTAGCATAGTAAACCTTTTTTTTTTTTTTTAAAGTTTCGAAAGGTTAAGTTTGAAAAATGAACCACTTGGAGGTTTTGTTGATTAAAGATAATATTTGGTTTTGATTGTGAGTTGGACTGGCTAAATACCAGTTGATTTTATCGGTCTGAAAGAGTATCAATGAGGTCGTATGGTAAAATCGTAACTTATTCAAGTATTGGAGATAAATTACATTAATAATATTTAGTAGAAATTAATTAATATTTTTTCAGTGAAAGTTATTTGATGATGCTAGAGAGGTTGATTTATAACAGAATCCTCCCTATTCTCAATGCCAGCATCCCTGTCGAACAAGCTGGATTTAGGCCTGGTCGCAACTGTTGTGACCAGGTTTTAGCTCTGACTTCTTTCATTGAGGATGGGTTTGAGCGAAGACTGAAAACCTCCGTGGCTTTTTTAGATCTGACTGCAGCATATGACACTGTCTGGAGAAAAGGCCTCCTAGTTAAATTTTACGACCTTATTCCTTGCCCTTTCTTGTTGCGTCTCCTCAACTCAATGCTCTCCAATAGGATGATAAAAGTATATCTGGGACGCAGAGAAAGTACGTTTAGGCAACTAAAGGATGGCCTGCCACAAGGGTCAGTGCTCGCCCCACTGCTCTTTAATGTGTATACTGCCGACATTCCTGTAACTCGGTCCTTAAAGTTTATATATGCAGATGATATTGCATTGGCATACCAACACCAGCATTTTCGACAAGCTGAGGAAACACTAACAAATGACCTCACGACCCTCGGTGAATATTTTGAAGCCTGGAAGCTAAATCCAAACCCAACAAAAACTGAGGTTGCTTGCTTCCACTTGAATAATAGACTGGCCAACCAAAAGCTGAAAATCGTATTCAACGGTGTTGAGTTGAAACATAATGACCACCCACAGTATCTGGGAGTCACTTTAGATCGGTCTCTCACGTTTAAAAGCCACTTACAAAAAACGGCAGCTAAGGTGAGAACCAGGACTAACATTGTCCATCACCTTGCTGGCTCCACATGGGGAGCTAACGCACAAGTTCTGCGAACAACTGCTCTATCATTGGTATATTCAACTGCTGAGTACTGTGCTCCCGTGTGGTTAAATAGTGTGCACGTTAGAGAGATCGACGTCCAGCTAAACAGGACGATGAGAGCCATTAGTGGTACACTCATGGCAACTCCTGTACCCTGGCTCCCGGTGCTGTGTAATATCGCTCCTCCTGAAATAAGACGAAGGGATGCACTCATTAGGGAATACACAAAGATCTTATCTGCTCCACAGCTGCCCATCCATGATTGCCTACCCCAGAATGCGGGCCGATTGAGGTCCCGAAAACCACCTCTACGAACAGCCTCCCAGTTGATGGACTCGAACTTCACCATCCATACAAACTGGACTTCCTCCTGGGACGCTTTTCAAGGTCGGAACCATTTCCTGATAGATGACCCGACCGTAGCGGTAGGTGGTATGAATCTTCCTCGGAAGCAGTGGACTATACTCAATCGTTTCCGCACTGGAGTGGGAAGATGTAATTATTGGAAGCACAAATGGGGAATGACACAAGACCAGTCATGCGACTGCGGAGCAGAGTATCAAACTATGGAACACATAGTCGAAGAGTGCCCACTGAGTGCCTTCCCCGAAGGATTGGCCGGTCTGCATAGCTCAAGTGAAGCTGGGCTGCAATGGCTTAGCGCCCTGGATTTAGCTCTATAAAGAGAGATCTAATTTTTATTTTTTATTTTAGTGTTTAGATTTTTACTTATACTGACTCAGGTGCTCTGCATCGCAGAATTTATTTTATTATTCTTAAACCATGGTGGCTGGCTGAATGAGCCATACGATATATATATATATTTGATGATGGGGAGTAGTGGGAAAAAGCCACTTCTAAACCGGAAGTGACGTCAGCTGCCAGGGCAGCTGCAGGGGTCAGATGGTGTCAGCTGCCAGGGCAGCTGCAGGGTGCAGATGGCGAGAGCATATGCCCTGAATTTGAAGTAGAATTGGGCATGAATGAAGAGTTAGTTGAAAAGTAAAATTCAACTGTGTTAACTAAACTCTAAAAGTTGAACAAAAATTAAGAGTAAGATCAAAACTGAAATTCAACAGTTATAACTGGGGGCCTGGAAAGTATGTCAAGGTCATCCAGAGTAAGTTTTAAAAAAGCCTACCCAACTACCACCAGAAATAGTTCAAAGTTGAACTAGTTGGTGATAGTGGGATAATTAATTCATTCGTGCCATGGGAGAGGTGTTTATTGTTTGAAAGTTGGCGATCGAATGAGAAGCGCCGCCTAGGGAGAGGGCTTATAAAACGGCAACCTTCCCCCCACCACCCCTTCCCCCACTCCTTTAGACTAATAACCGGTCGCCGACTCTATGTGGTAAAACTGTACCAGACATGGCGGCCGCCATGGATAAGTCTAACCTCAAATATTAGCTCAGCTGAACAGAATAGAGAAGGATGAAGTAGGAATTGTGGTTAGAGCACTTATATAAGGAATAGTGGGGGTAAAATAAAAAAACTTGTTGAACACAGTCGATAGGTGTAACAAGTTCAAAGTTGTTGAATTGTAACATAGAATGCAAAATGTTGTAAATAACATTATCATCAACATTAACCTGCGAAGTCTTTGAGTATAATGGGTTAAAACTGTACTTCTTCCTAACTCTATTTAAATTAGTTCTACACTTTGAAATTGAAGGTTTAGAAGTACTTCGTAATATGTGTTGTGTTCGCAAAAGCTTTAATTTTAAACATTGTGCAGTCATCATAACCGATGTGTTAAGTTCAGAAGTTAAAATAAGACTGAGATATAAAATGAAGTGTAAAAGAAATTGAAACAGAAAGCCAGAGTAGTAATTTTATAGGTTAGAATTTACGAAGGCTATTCCATGGATAATTCTAACCTCAAACCTAGTAAGTGAAGTAGTCATAACATAAAACTAACGAGAGATGATGACCGAGCGGATGCGAGGCAATGAATGTTTGTAGCGCGATAAACTACCCACCTTTATAGAGGCAATAACTCCAGCCAGATGGCGGCAGATGGCAAGCAAATGACTGGTTGACCGACTTTCACCTGAGTAGTAAGAGAAGTAGGGTTCTGTGTCTATCCCTACTCCTTGGGGTCAATGACCGACCGGAAAGGTCAATGACCTCCCCCCCCCCCCCCCTCCCCCCCCCCCCACCCCCCCCCCCCCGAAAAAATGGAGCCCCCCCCCCCCTTCCCCCACTCCTTCCCCCACTCCTCCAGGTCAATGGCCGGTCACTACCGGTTGTTGACTTTATGTGGTGAAACCAGACTAAATATGGCAGCTGCCATGGATAATTCTAACCTCAAACCTGCTGCGCATGCAACGAGTTCTCCGGATCGGAATAGTGACTATGCTATTGCGCATGCGCCTAGTCCTGTATTACTCACTTTAGCGCTACTGCACATGGATAATTCTAACCTCAAACCTTGGTTTTGCGTTGCTGTGCATATGCTGCTCCCCACTCCTTCGCCTTCCTTTTACACTGCTGCGAACTGGACTGGATTGAACACTGTACTGGAGTGAAACAACTTCCCCCACTACTCGAGAATCCGAGGAGCAATACGAGCCTGATCTTAGCGTCAGTCGTCAACAAACTTTCATAGCGAAAGGTTGTTGGCGACTCAGCAAGAGGTTTCAAATATATAGTAGGCCTATATATATTTGAACTTCTTCTACTATGTTGCGTTTTTTAATGCAATGTAGTATATGTGTGTGTGTGTGTGTGTGTGTGTGTGTGTGTGTGTGTTTAGTTTTAAGTTGTATTTAATTTAAGAAATAATTTGCGCATTGCGATGTTAGTTATAAGTTGGGTTTAGCATTAAGGTGTATTAATTTTAAGAGGTGTTTAGCATTAAGGTGTATTAATTTTAAGAATAATGATGGTATTTGGTTGTGTTGAATTATTTGGTTTTTAATAATGATGTGTTGTTAGTTTTAAGTGTTGATATTAATAATTTATGTTGTTGTTTTGCCTTTCAGCTAGATGTTAGGGGGTAGATTAACTGTAAATTCAGAAGTTCAGTTGAACTTCACTTAGAAGGGGTGGGACATCCGCAAATTGCGGACTAGGTTTTTTGCATTTTGTTTAGGAATATGATGGGTGGGATTAGTTTGGGTGGGTGTTAGAGTTGCGTTTCTGCATTAGCTGTTCCAGTTTCCCTGAAATTAATGGTTACGCTTTGATGCGGACGGGACGTTACGCTTTGATGCGGACGGACCAGGGCCTCCCTGCTGTTCCAGTTTCCCTGAAATTAATGGTTACGCTTTGATGCGGACGGGACGTTACGCTTTGATGCGGACGGCCCAGGGACCTCCCTTGCAGAACGTAACTAGTGGGTTGGGAGTGGGAACCGCTAGGCAAACAGGGTGGTGGGAACAGTATTACTGTTCCCATCACCTTGGATCATTATAAATCTTGAATGACCTTGACCCACTTTCGGAAGGGTCAATGACCCCCCCCCCCCTCCCCCCCCCCTCCCCCCCCCCCCCCCCGAAAAAATGGAGCCGATCCCCCCCCCCTCCCCCTCCCCCCACCCCCCCCCCCTCCCCCCCCCCCCCGAAAAAATGGAGTCGACCCCCCCCCCCCCCTCCCCCACTCCTACCCCCACTCCTTCCC
The DNA here is from genome assembly GCA_030545055.2 of Neoaliturus tenellus. Classification (NCBI taxonomy): domain Eukaryota; kingdom Metazoa; phylum Arthropoda; class Insecta; order Hemiptera; family Cicadellidae; genus Neoaliturus; species Neoaliturus tenellus. The sequence goes on from CM061537.1 coordinate 87,012,704, forward strand.
CCACTACGGGTGAACGACCGGTCATGACCTGAAAAATTAAAATGGCTATAACTTGATAACGGATTGACGGATTTGGACAAGCGATACATCATTGAAAAGGTCTATGTAAGACAAACATTTTGGTAAAAGAAGAATTTGGTTATCTTATTTTAGTCAAAAGTTATGCGAATTATTTTAAATAAATACCTTCTCTTTCCCCTTTTCCCCCACCTCCCAGGTCAATAATCAGTTTCGGCCAGCTGCTACCCCTCTCATTTGCATATTGTTATAAAAGACGTACCGACTGCGGCTAACATTTCATTCTGATTCCAGACATTACGCTGCGAACTTGGAGCCACAACCATGTTATCTCTGCTAACTACAACTTCTACTTTAACTTCTACTTCGACTTCTATTTCTACTACGGCTGTTCCTGCACCTAAGAAAACTCTTCGCCTCAAAAACCTTCCTGATTGCTACAAGAATCGACTTGCATCTCAACCTTCAACTTCTGGAGCTATTCTTCCGCCAACTAACACTTCTAGACTTCGTAGTATTTTTTCACCGCCTTCGCCTTCAAAGGACTCCGCACCACCATCAACTACTATGCCGCCACCGCAGAAGCCAGTTCACCACCATCCTAATACCCCTTCCGTTGAAACCATTGTTCATCGTCTAAGCACACCCATTATCCCACTATCACCATTGCCTCCTACCCCACCACTTAGTACACCTGAAGATCATACCTATCACAAAACTGAATCCTCTCAACCTGCTACTAAATCATCTCCTAAATCAGCTCCTAAACCAGCTTCTAAACCAGCTCCTAAACTTACTCCTAAACCTACTCCTAAACCCGCTCCTTCAGAGCAATTTCAATTATTACAAGAACAGCGTCGTAGGGCATTTAGCCGTCCCACTACTTGCCCTGAAATGCTTACTAGGGGAATTAAGAAAGGATCACCTTGTGGGAGGAAATGTGTAAAAAACGAAAGTTTTTGCCGTGTACATGTCGTAAAACACATTTCTGAACTACAAGTGACAGAAACCCCCACTGTTGAATACCAATCCAAAATTATTGGTGTGAAAGGAAATAGGCTTAAGAGAGGTTGTGTCTATTTTTTTGAAAGTGTTATTGACAACGAACACATTTTGGCAACTTGTAACGGCGTAAGATATAATATTAAAGTGATTGAATCCTTGCGCAAAGAGAAATCCGTTTATGAGTTAGACTCTAAAGACTATCTCCTCAGACACAAACTGGATGGTATTACAAGGTGGGGGCGTAGCAAGTAAATTCACATAGCTTTTTCCAAATTATTGCTTAAAAAAATACTGGGGGAGAAACACAACGCGTTATAGCGTCGTGTTTCTCCCCCATTATTTTTTAACACTCTAAGTCTCGTGACCTACTAACCTACTTCCATCCAAGTAGTAAGAAAAGTACTTCCCCCACTCCTTTGGGTCGATGACTGGTCATGGTCAGCACCTACCCCTCATTTGCATACTATTATAAAAGCGGAGCGAGCGTTGGTCACCCCTTCATTTTTCTTCTACATGCCGCTCTTGTCGTTTCGTCTCTGCTGTTTATAATATTTTTTGCTTCAAAATGCCTCCTCATCTGAATGAAAATTTTAATTTTTCTGAAATTTCTGATGTTTTTGAACAATCTGAAGACACTTTAAGTAACGACAGTGAAAGTGAAGATGATGAGGACGATGATGATTATACTGTTGAACTTAGTGAAGAACGTAAAGTCATAGCAATTGATCCACAATTTCCATTTGATACAATAGAAAAGTTTATGGCTGAAGCTAATAAATGGTTGGACTCAGGATGTTATGTACGAATTGACTCTTTTATATTGTATGGTGATAGTCATTCTTTCCTTGTCACACCAAATGACAGAGACCGCATGTTGCAGTGGGCACAATCTATGATGGAGTGCTACGAACAAGGTGTGGACACTGGCGGCTATTTTCTTGCACAACTAGTGTAATAACAAATTACCCTTCCCCCACGTAGTGAAGAAGGAAAAGAAATATTAGGAATTTAATTATAATACTTCCTTCCACATATAAAGAAGAGGGGGAAAGGAGTGGGGATTATAAAGTGGTGGGGGAATGTGTATAAATGCAGGTTGTTTCAAGAGACTTTTATTATTATTGTGGCTTTAGCAGAAACAACATGGAGTTTAAATCTTCAGCAAAAATAAGGAATAATATAATAAAGAAAGAAATTCGCAAGAAAGAAAAGATTGAACTTATAAAATTACAACTTATAATACCTTCCATTGAAATTGGATGTAGCAAACTAAAGACTTTGGTGAAAACTAACGAATATTTGTTACAATTGCTAAAAACAATCGAAGAGTTGAAGAGAAAGAATGAACATTCTACATAGTAAAATTTGAACATTTTAATATAAATAAGTAAACTGAAAAAAGTAAATGTAGAATAGAGAGCGAGGAATAGATCACTTTGTGGTAATGGACTAACATGCCACTTAGTGCTCTATTCCTCGTTCTCGCGTTAAAATTGGATTACCTTGACCTATTTGTTCGATTGTTAGAATTTGGTTAACACTGTTGAATTTCAGTTTTGAACTAATGTTTATTCTTGTTCAAATGTTAGAGTTTCTTAACACTGTCGAATTTTAGTTTTGAACTAACTTTTAATTTATGCGAATTTTTAGTTCAACTCTAGTTAATTTATGTGCAAATTTAGTTTAACCAAGTGCCTGTGCTCTAGCCATTTCCACCCTAACATTTGTTCTTTCAACATCTGTCCCATAACATCTGTCCTAATAGATGTTTGGAGGGCAGGTGTTTGGTTTTAAAAGTAACTAAAATTAGTTGGGTGGGGGAAAGTTAGTTAAAGCTTGAATATAAAGAAGTATATACTAAAACTCCAATGGGAATAAAGAACACGAATGAACAATTAGTTTGTTGAAGGTTAATATTTTTATTTAAAAAGTTTGATTTCCTTGTATAGTGAAGAAGATGAAATAGTGGTGGGGGGACCGTTATAAAAGGAGGAACGCGAGAGCCTATTTCATTTCTTGGCAAAATTTCGAAGAGTAAACATCTCAACATGTATCGTTGCGATAAATGTTCGGAATCGTTTCACGATGAAATTCTATTAGACTGTCATAAAGAACTAATTCACAACAACCCAGAAGAAAAACAAGAACAACAAGAACAAGAACAACAAGAAGAACAAGAACAACAAGAAGAACAAGAACAACAAGAAGAACAAGATGAAATAACAGCAACATCTTCAACTACTTTACCGAATCTACAAGTATTTGCATTACCCGGTAAAGTAGTAATGCATCATAAGATTCAAAATGAAAACTTGAAGCTAGAAGAATTTATTAGAGAAGCAAAACCAATCGTAAGTAAAATTTTAAAAGAAGAATTGAAAAGATTAAACTTTCTTAAATTTGGTTTACTACTAGAAGCTATGTTTATAAATGTACAAGAAGAATTATCACCAAGAGGATTCATAACAAAAAACCGAACCATTATGGAAAGTTCAAACATTGATTCAATAATAGAAAATTGTATAGAAGAAATATTAACAAAAATTCAGGAACACGAAGGAAGAGGATCCGGATGGAGTCTTACAAGTATTGAAGTATTAGATATAAGAGTTCATAAACATGGATATGGACTAATGGGATCTAGTTACATTCCTTTACCAAAAAGAATTGAAAATACAAAATCTTGTGTTAATGTTAAAAATGAAGACAATGAATGTTTTCGTTATGCAATGACAGCTAAATTTGTACCACCACTTCATGTGAATAGACCTAACCAAGAATATGAAAATCAAAGATTTAGATACAATTTTCAAGGAATCACTTATCCTGTATCACTGAAAGATATATCAAAATTTGAGAAGAAAAATCCTGGTACGTCTATCAATGTTTTTGCATTAGATAGTTTAAACAAAGTGTATCCTTTACGTATTGCAAAAGAAGAGCTACCAGATCATACGGATTTACTACTACTAACGCGAGGAGATGTGTCTCACTATGTGTACATAAAGCAATTTGATCGTCTTGTTAATAAGCAGCTTTCTAAAGATCGACACAGAAAGTTAATTTGCAAGAGATGTTTCAATTTTAAACGAGATGGGCTACACTCAAGAGAATGGTTACAAGAGCACAAAAGATTATGTAACAATAATTATGAAGCAAAGATTATTTTACCTTCGGAAAGCAGAGCATTTGTTACATTTGAAAAGGTTCATCATCAGTACCGTATTCCTCTAGTTGTGTATGCGGACTTTGAATCAACACTTGTTCCTGTTGAAGATGAAAATTGTGAAGCTAGAAAAAGTGTCAAGTATCAAATGCACAAACCAAACAGTTTTTGTTTAATGGTTAAATCAACATTATCAGAAGAACATTTAAACAGATATGGATTAACTTCAGAACCTCTAGTATATCGTGGTGAAAATGTAGAAAAAATATTTCTTGATCACTTATATTCAATAGCTGGAAATGCACAAAGATTATATACAAATATTGTACCAATGAAACCGATGGAGGAAGAAGAAGAAATTCAACATGAAAATGCAACTCGATGTTTCTTATGCAAAAATGATTTTACTATTGAGAATTATAAAGTTAAAGATCACGATCACCTCACAGGTTATTACAGGGGTGCTGCTTGTAATAAATGCAACTTAAGCTATCGTTTACCACTATTTATTCCTGTGGTTCTGCATAACCTCAGTGGGTACGATGCTCATTTTATAATACCTGAACTAGGAAGAGACGATGGTAAAATCGATGTGTTAGCTGAAACTTCAGAGAAGTTCATAAGTTTTTCCAAAGAAGTTGGAAACATGAAACTAAGATTCTTAGACTCCTACAGATTTATGCCGTCGAGTTTGTCCAAACTTTCAGAAAATTTAAGGAAACAAGATTTAATCGAAACAAAGAAGATTGTAAATAACGACAAACTGGATTTGGTACTTCGGAAAGGTGTGTTTCCATATGATTACATAGACAGTTTAGAAAGATTTAATGAAACATCACTTCCGGCTAAAGAAGAATTCAAAAGTAAACTTTATGACATGGACATATCTCAAGAGGACTATGATCATGCATGTAAAGTATGGAACGATTTAGGATTTAGAACATTGGGAGAATATTCAGATTTTTATGTTAAATTGGATGTAACTTTACTATGTGATATAATGGAAGAATTTAGAAATACATGTTTTGCAGCATATGGATTGGACCCTCTTCATTCGTACACTTCACCTGGATTAGCATGGCAAGCTATGTTGAAAGAAACAAATTGTAAAATACAACTTCTTACTGATATAGATATGGTTATGATGTTAGAGTCAGGAGTTCGAGGGGGATTGACGCAAAGCGTTACACGATATTTCAAGGCGAACAACAAGTATCTGCCCGATTATGATGCATCAAAACCAACAACATTCCTGGGTTATTTTGATGCAAATAACTTATACGGATGGGCAATGTCGAATCCCCTTCCATATGATAATTTTAAATGGATAGATCCAGAATCGATTGGAAACATAATGGATATACCGAAGCATGGTGAAACTGGTTACATTTTTGATGTTAATTTTGAATATCCTGAACATCTTCATGATCAACATTATGATTTACCACTTCTTCCTAAGACTGAAATTTCCCCTACTGGAAGATGGCCAAAATTAATGATGACTTTAACCGACAAGTCTCGATATGTTGGACACTACTGGATGATACAACAAGCTTTAGACTTAGGATTGAGAATTACAAAAATTAATCGAGTACTACAATTTTCTCAATCTTGTTGGTTAAAACCTTACATCGACAACAACACAAGAAGAAGAGCCACTGCTACATCAAGTTTTCAAAAAGATTTTTTCAAATTAATGAATAACGCAATATTTGGCAAGACTTTGGAAAACAAAAGGAAACATAAGGATATCAAATTGGTAACTGATCCAGTAAAATTACAGAAATTGGTGCAACAACCAAACTTTGGTTCATCTATAATTATTAATGAAAATCTAGTTGTTATTTCCATGAACAAGAAGTCAGTTACAATGGATCGTCCTTTGTATCTTGGAATGTCAATCTTGGATATTTCAAAAACACATATGTACGAGTTTCATTATAAGAAGATGGTTAACTATTATGGAAGAGAGAACATTGGTATTGCATATATGGACACGGATGCACTAATTTACTGGATTAAAACAAATGACATGTATGAAGATCTACGCACCTTTATATATAAAGATGATTTCGACTTTTCCGATTATCCTAAGGATCATCCAAATTACGACTATGACAGAAATAAGAAAGTATTGGGAAAATTTAAAGATGAAACAAATGGTGTGCCGATGATGGAAATTGTAGCATTAATGTCCAAACTGTATTCATTTCAACTGTACATAAACGAGAGGAACGAACATCAAGTCACGAAGAAGGCCAAAGGAATAAAAACTTCTTTCCTGAAAAAGAACGTACAGTTTGAACATTATAAAAGATGTTTGTTTGAAAATGTTGAAACAACTGCAACGTTCAACACTATTAGAAGTTATAATCATCAACTATTTAGTGTCAAACAAACAAAGTGGGCATTAAGCTACAAAGATGACAAGCGCCATATTTTAGAAGATAAAATTAATACTTTACCATTCGGCCACTACTCTCTAAACCCTATCGACCAGTAAACCTATTCTTCGTCCTCTACCTTCTTCCTTTTTCCTTTCCGTAAAGAAGAGGGGACATGGCAAGCTCAATGCCATGTTCCCTCTTTTTTACACTAATATGAATTGGCCTTGACCTATATTCAAACTATATAAATGAGAATAAACTATTCTATGGATCAGTATTTTTACATGCGGTGTACAAGCAACATCTGAAGATGGAAAGTGTGAAGGACAAGATTGTAAATGAACTACATAAACCAGCAAGAAGAAGATTTCCAAGAAGAAGTACAATCATTAAAGGGATGAATGATCTTTATCAAGCTGATCTCATTGAAATGATACCGCACAGTAAATTAAACAAAGGATTTAAATATATTTTAACAATTATAGACTGTTTTACTAAAATAGCTGACGCTTTACCATTGAAGGATAAGACTGGTAAAAGTGTTACAAAAGCTATGGAAACCACAATACAAAGAAATAAATTTAAAATTAAACATCTACAGACCGATGATGGAAAAGAATATTTTAATAAAGACTTTAGAGCTTTGATGAAGAAATATCAAATAAATCATTATTCTACAAATTCTGAAGTTAAAGCTTCAATAATTGAAAGATTCAATAGAACATTGAAAGGTGCGATGTATAAACAATTTTCAAAACGAGGATCATATGTGTGGTATAACATATTACCACAACTTATAAAACAGTATAACAACAAATATCATCGTACCATTGGAATGAAACCTATCCAGGTAAACAGTGCTAATGCGAAAATTGTATTACAACGCATTAAAAATAATACAACACCGAAATTAGAAAAATTGCAACCAAAGAAGTTCAAGGTCAACGATAAAGTTCGTATAAGCAAATACAAAGGTGTATTTAGTAAAAGATATCTACCAAATTGGACTAATGAAGTATTTACAATTTATAAAGTGCAACCAACTATACCTGAAACCTATTTATTAAAGGATAACAAGGGTGAATTACTTCAAGGTGGATTCTACGGACACGAATTGTTGAAATCAACAGTTGGTGATGTATATCTTGTCGAGAAGATTTTACAAAGGAAAAAGGATATGGTTAAAGTCCGGTGGTTAGGGTTTGATAAAAGTGAAGACTCTTGGATTCCTTCAAAAGACTTAGTATAGTTGTTTAATAGCTCATTGTGTGTTTAACCTTTATACAAGATGGAGATTGTACAACAAAAAGATCGATTTAATATCAATAACATTGATGAATTGACAGTTGACAATGATAAGTTAAATCATGGAAAACATGGTGAATTACTACCAAATACGATAAGATGTCTAATAACTGGTCCTTCAAATTGTGGAAAAACTAATGTTGTTTTTAACCTTATAACTAATCCTAAAGGATTGCGTTTTAATAATATATACATTTTTTCAAAATCATTGCAACAACCAAAATATCAATTATTGGATAAAGTACTTGCAAGTGTACCTGAAGTGAATTTTTACAAGTTTAATGCTAGTGAAACAATTATGCAACCGAATGAAGCAAAACCATTTTCTATTTTTATATTTGACGATGTTTCTTGTGAAAATCATGACACAATAAGGAATTATTTTGCTATGGGAAGACATCATAATATTGATAGCATTTATATTGGTCAAACATACAGTAAAATTCCAAAACAACTTATAAGAGACAATGCAAATATGTTGATCATCTTCAAGCAAGATGAAACAAATTTAAAGCATATATATAATGATCATGTAAATGCGGATATGCCATTTGAAAAATTTAAAGAGATGTGTGGCAAAGCATGGAATGAGAAATATAGCTTTCTCGTTATTATGAAGGAAGAAGATATTAAAAATGGTAGATATCGTATAGGGTTGGATAAATTTGTATTTATGCGTTGAACTACCGATGCTACATCTAGTTACATGTTGAACTTCACAGTGTAAACATGGTGAATCAAGAAAAACTATTGAAAGAAATAAAATCACTCAGTGATTCTATTAGGATGAAGAATCGTGCATTGAGGATGGGTTTAAGTGAAAGAGAAGAATTTCTAGAGACTACATTTAAACCTATTACGGAACCTTTAAAACAGATATCAGAAACTATTGGTAAACCTCATTATGAAGGAGATGTTTTACTACCAGTTTCTAAACAAGAAGTACAAGCATTAAAAAAAGAAGAAGATGATGATTCATATACAAGTGCTAGTGAGCAAGAAGAAACAAAAGAAGAAGAAGAACCAATTGTTGAAAAGGAAGAAGAACAGCCAATACCAGAAGCAGAACAATCTATTCCAAATTTAACTCAATTGAGTAGCGATATATTACAACATGGACCTCTTGGAAGAAAATATATAATGAAAATGCTACATGACATGAAATCAAACCCGAATTTGAGTAGATCACACGTATACGGAGCAAGAATTGATGGGAATGAATTGAAGATTGGCGATTCAAAGCTTGAAATAACACAAGACGATTACATCATTATTGGTGAGCATAGATATAAAGGAACAAAAGGATTATATGAATTAATTTTTAAAAACATACCACTAAGATATTCATCCAAAGATTTAAGTGTTTTTAAGGAGATTCTACAAAATACTAACGCTCATAAAAGAAACTACTTAAAGGATGCAATGATTAATCGTTCACGTGCAACAAAATATAACATCGTTATAAAAAAGTTGTTTCCTCCACGAAAATTGCCAACATTACGTACTGCGCCAGCGGTGAGACAACCACTGAAAAGAAAATCTTTATCACTTATGGATTTATCACTTCTTGAACAACATAGTAAAAAGAGTAAAGGAGATACTTCAACATCTGGCAAAGGATTGATGAAAAATCTATACAATACGAATGTGATTTACTACAACGACATCAATAAATTGGTTGATAGAATGAGACTATTGCATGAAGCCATGAAAGCCGGTCATACAGGTTTAAATAATGAATGGGTAGCTCTGATTGACGAACTCAGGAATCGCGGTATAATTGTATAATTGTCCGCGGATATATAAGAATTGCAGGCGTATAATGTGTCAGTTCTAACATGAGCGTCGACAAGTTCGGACGATACTCCGCGTTAGGAGTGCAAGTTGGAGAAAACAGAAAAAGAAGTGGATTACCGCAAACACCTGAAGGTGACTATAACATAAATAATAAACGTTTAAAGTTTGTTAGAGATCCAGAAGAAGATGGAGATGCAACAAATTTAAAAACAGTTAAGGAGGTAACATCTACAAGTTTAAAACTCGACGACAACCAACTGTATGATGCAAAATCTCACAGGGTTATTAACGTTGCAAAACCAGTCAATAATGGAGATGTTGTTAATAAAGGCTATTTTCTATCTGCGATGGAATACGCTTTACTGTTGGAAAAGACTAAAAGTGGAAAAAGGTACAATGCTTTAAATTATAAAATAACTAATGTGGCAGATCCAACCGAGGATACAGATACAATCAATAAGCGTTATTTGCACTCTGTAATACCAGAAAAGAAAAAAGATGGATTTTCCTTCTATAAATATACTATAAACGATATTGGATATCCTAAAGAAGAAAGTGATGGTGTTAATATAAAATACATTAAAGATAATTGTATTTTATATAATGGTGCTGTTATTGATTGTCATGGAAAAGTGTTGTCCAATCTGAAAGATGGTTCAACTCCATCGGATGCTGCTACCGTGAGACAAATGAATGAAAGCTTGAAGAAAGGAACATCCGCTTTTGTTAAACAAAATCAGGTGGTGTCAAAGAAAGGTGATGAGTTTATGCAAGGAAGTGAAAAGTTTACCTTACTACAACTACAAAATGACAAGTGGGATGGAAAAAATAAAAGATTGTCAAATATAAGTTTAGGCACGGAAGAACATGATGCTGTTATTTTAACACAAGTACCACAACTATCAGCTACTGGTGTTAATTTTATATGTAAAGGTAGACGATTAACCCAAGTTAAATCTGGTAAAGATGATCAGGATTGTGCTGTTGTAAAACAAACTATAATTTTAGATAAAATAAATAACGTATATGATGGAAAAAATAGAAGAATATCTAACATATCAGCAGGAATAGCTCCGAATGATGTTGCTACTATTAATCAAGTTATAGCGACCTCTAAAAAGGATCCATCGGTGTATACATGTAATGGTAAACGTATCACAAATCTTGATAATCCTACATATGACAAAGATGCTACTAATATCGAGTATGTAACGAATCTTGTAGGTAATGTAGTTATTGATATGCATAATCATTTGATTAATACATCGATGAAACACAATAAAATCGAAGATTCTCAGAGAAACCAATGGATTAAAGATGAAATCATTGATAAATACTAGTAAAACTTATGAATATTTAAGTATGGAATACACAAAAAAGGATTCATTATCATAAAGTATTTCATAGAGTGAAGACGTTGGTTACATAAAACAACATAATGAAGACCGTATCGCTCAGTCGTCGTCAAGACAGCGGCAAGAGAGGACGTGGTTTAACATCAGCTGCATTATCCCTGCTCAGACGGATTCCAATTGGTGCTGTTGTGAATCGAACGATAGACGCTTTACCATACGAATTACATCTGCCCGGAGGTTATCAATATTGTGGACCTGGAACTAAGTTGGCAAAACGTTTAGCAAGAGGAGATCCTGGAATTAATAAATTAGATCAAGCTTGCAAAGAACACGATATAGCATATTCAAAGTATAAAGATTCAACAAATAGATCAATAGCGGATAAAATTCTAGCGGAAAAAGCTTGGCAAAGAGTAAAATCAAGTGACGCAAATATTGCAGAAAAAGCAGCGGCTTGGGCAGTAACTACAGCCATGAAGACGAAAGCAAAGTTAGGTGCTGGAAGACGTCGCAGAGGAAGACCTGCAAAAAGAAGCGCTCCCAAAAGAGGTGGAAACATTAAAAAAGGACATCGTAGAACTCGTAAGGCAAATGTAAAGAAGACTTCTGTTTGGCAAATGGTAAAAAACGGAGCAGGTTTATATCTAAGACCATACCGTGTGTACTAAATAGAAAGAATCAATTGCTAATTCCAAATAAAGCCTTAACAAATCATCAGTTAAATGATTATGTAAAATGTTTGAAAATACCATTTTTTCGAGGAGTTTTTATGAAAGATGCATTACCAACTAAAATATGGGAAAATGAAACTGGAATAGTAAATTTGGATTCCACCTATGGTCCAGGCACTCATTGGGTATGCTATAAAAAGCTCGGACAAACCGTTTACTACTTTGACAGTTTTGGCAATCTACCACCGCCGAAAGAACTGCAACATTATTTTCGAAACTCCAAAAACATTTTTTACAATTACAAAAGAGAACAACCTAACAATACTGAAATATGTGGGCATTTATGTTTGGAGTTTCTAGCGAAGAGTGTCAGTCAGCTTTAAGATGTCATCGTATACAGTGTCACTGAGTGGAAATTCATCCACATTGAAAAGTACGCTGTTCCCAGCATTGCGTCTATCCAAGGAAAGATTATGGGAAGCGGCATTACTTGATTTAACTACCTACAACTCAATTCCCAATGTTACGGAAGGAAAGAACAATTTACTACATTATTATGAAACTAAGGATGCTTCAGGAAAATACTCAGAATTGAAAATAATTACATTTCCTACTGGAGCTTATGAAATCGATGATATAAACCAATTACTACAAAAACAACTCGGAGAAGAAAAGATCACCGTTAAAGGAAACAATAATACTTTAAAAGCAGAAATAACTTCAAAATATTATATCGATGTCAGCTTGGAAAACTCCATTGGCAGTTTACTTGGATTTACAGATACAAAAAAGAAAATCTTAACTCCTGGAACTACTCATTCAGGTGATACAACTGTTACAATATTGAAAGTCAATAGTATCGATGTAACGTGTAATATTATACACGGATCGTATAGAGAAGGAGTGAATCAGCATATTTTACATACATTTTATCCAACTGTGGCTCCCGGTTTTAAAATTGTTGAGAAGCCACAAAACTTGATATACCTACCGTTAAACACCAGTTTCATTTCAGACATCGTACTGAACATATTGGATCAAGACGGTCATAGTGTTGACTTTAGAGGAGAAACAATTACTATACGGATACACATCAGAGCAGCAACATAAAAGTCAACATGGGATTATCATTTAAACCGCAACGGAAGAGTCGGGAGCTCAGTAGCTCCTCGACATTGGAAGAGTTAACATCGGAAAACATTCGTTTTCTACAGAAGATTGGATTAAAACTTAACAGCGATGGATATCCTGGATATATCTCAAGGACCAACGTTCGACGAAACACTATGGGAGAAGGAATATCACACGCACAACCCTTACACTTCATCAAAATTAAACAATAACGATGAAATAAGGATCCCCATTCAACAACAAGATATTTACACTTTACCGTGTGAAAGTTACTTGTACATTGAAGGACGGGTATTAAAATTGGATGGAAAAACTGCTTCAACAGTTCCTTTTATAAATAACCCGATGGCATATCTTTTTGATGAAATAAGATATGAAATATCAGGGGTGACGGTTGATTCAACAAAAAAGGTTGGTTTAACAACGACATTGAAAGGATTAACATCATTAACACCGCATGAGAAGAATTCAATAGTCACCGCCGGATGGGTTGCCCCCGATAAAGACACTATAACACCAGCTTCCAACGGTCACTTTGATTTTCATGTACCTTTACGATTGCTTTTGGGATTCGCTGAAGATTACAAACGGGTAATAATAAATGTCAAACAAGAATTAGTATTACTCAGATCTTCAACTAATAAGGACTTGATACTTGCAGACCCTGCAACTACGGAAGATAAACTGGAATGGCAACTACAGTTGGATAAAGTTGTTTGGAGAGTACCTCATGTAAGATTGGCTGATGAACATAGAATCCTATTATTGAGAAAGTTGAAATCTGACCGTGATATTGTGATGCCATTCCGAAGTTGGGAATTTCATGAATACCCTACACTACCTCAGACAGAACGACAAACATGGACCGTCAAGACATCAACTTACTTGGAACGAGCAAGGTACATAATACTCGGTTTTCAAACTAAGCGAAAAGATGTTATCACTGCAAATGCTGGTCAATTTGATCACTGTAAAATAAAGAATTGTAAAGTTTTCCTAAACTCTCAATTCTTTCCCTATGACAATTTGAATGTCATGTTCAGCAAAAAACGTTTTTCTATTTTATACGATATGTATGCAAGATTTCAATCGTCATATTATGGAAAGACTAATACACCACTATTATCACCTGACCAGTATTATTCCAAGGCTCCAATAATTGTAATCGATTGTTCAAAACAAAATGAATCGGTAAAATCATCAAGTGTGGATATAAAAATTGAAATGGAATTTGAAGAACCAGTAGCGGATGGAACTTCGGCATACTGTCTAATTCTACATGATAAAATAGTTACTTACACACCGCTGACCGGAATTGTGAAGAATGTACTTTAAGAAGAATTGTACAACAACTGCAAATTTTTGAGGTTAGAATTATCTGCTTTAATTTTTGAGGTTAGAATTTCATTTGTGAAAGACAAGTTCAAAACAAACAATTATGTAATTGTATAAATTTCAAGGATTTACGAAAAATATAAAAGCGAGAAAATAATTAGTAGAAACTTCATTCTATCTTCAACCGTCGTATGGGAAACATCATTCGCAAGATGAATTCTACTAACGGAGAAGAAAATACACCTCTAATGGATGATAATAGTTCAGATATAGAAAAACAAGTTGAACGAGAAATGGACGAGTTCCTAAAATTCAACAAACATAAGAAGAGAGAAGAAGAAAAAGCTGAAAAAGAAGTAAAAAGGAAGAAGGTTGAAGTTAACATTACAACCAATATTTTAACAGAAGTATTTCTTCGGATTATCTACCCAATTTCTTCATGCATGACAAAAAGTATATCAGTTGGAATTTTAAAATCAATGGATTATTCACCAATTGTTATTTTAAATCATGGAAACAAAATGGTTACTTTCAGTGAAATTACTTGGGAATCTCTCATGAAACATTTACATCTTTTGGAGTGCTATTTAAGTAACAACACATTTGGAAGAAGAACAAGATTAAGTTTATTGGAATCAAATATTGAAGTTGATATAGTAAAACATCGTGGAGGACAAATTGTTCGCTTCAGAGATTTAACTACACATAATGTTAAATTATATTTCACTAAAGAAGAATTTTATACTTTAAGTTGTACTACCGGTCCCGTCACCAGATATTTGAAACAACTAATATTTTCAAGTGCAATAATTAAAGACTATCTAATTGATACATTGGACAAAAAACCTTTTGTTCCAATTTTATACGGTCCCGTGGATACTTCAATCTTTAATAGAATACCTCAAGAAGTTGAAATGTGGAGACAATTAAACAACTATCACACCAATTTTAATATTGATGAAGTGGCACAAGAAGTGAAAGAAGAAGAACAATCCTGTCTGTTATAAACATCGGCTCATTCAATTTTTAAGTCAGTTGTTAGTAAGACTTCATCATGAATAAACGGGTTTCGTTTTCTAATGCGCCACATATAATGGAAGTTAAAAGAGGTATAATTGAATTTCAAGCTTTCCGAGGAAATGATGGTAATTTTATTATTAAAGAATTAGTAATCTTGGACATGAACACATCAGTAGTTTATCATTATTTGTTCAAACCTCCAGTACCATTTAATAGACTAACAACTAAAGCGAAAGTTACAAACAAATGGTTGAACAAACATTTTCACAACTTAAGATGGGATGAAGGTTTCATTAATTATAATATGATGCCGCACATTATGAATCATTATTGCAAAGAGTTTAAAATTATCTACACAAGGGGATTGGAAAAAGCAAATTGGATACAATCATTTACAAGCAACGAAGTGATTAATGCAATAATTGATAAAGATTTCCAATGCTACTTCAACGAACTTTGTATTTCATCAAAAAGTTTTAAACATCGAAGGTCGCAGTGCGCTTTAAAGAATGCCTACCGCTTGAATAATTTCCTTCAACAAACTGGTGGGGGTAGTGTCAGTGGTGGGGGTAGTGTCGATTATAAAAGTGAGAGCGCTACCATGACACAGCATGAGTATTACTCAAACCTCCGAAGAGACAACATCTCCGACGGACATTCTTATTAACAAGAAGATTAACAACAACATCAATATGGCATCACAGAACTTACTTCAAAGTTTAGTTGATCAGTTCAACGCTCATTCTAAATCATCAATTCTACCTACGAAGAAATGTTCTGAACTAAAAGAAGAAAAACACTACATCATTCATACTATTAAGAAAATGGAAACTTCAGTAGGTGATGCTATAAATTGCACTTTGAGCGAGGCACCTTATACAATTGGTGATGAAGCAAAATTTCAGATCTTCTTACCAAAGCGCTTCATACAACTACTTCAAAATGAAGATCTTCGTATAATTCAACCCGGCGCACTCTATTTGGTATCACATGGACCCAGTGGAAACAACTCTACTGAACTTACAATTCATGTAACACCTACTACTGATTAATTTGTACATAACATTGTAAATATTTCTTTGTATTTGTTTTTTCAATAAATATGATATAAAACAAAACAAAAAATAAAAATAAAAAAAGCAACATATTGTAATGTCTTTGTACATTACAATATGTTGCTTTTTTTTAAAAAATTCCACAGGATGACCTTGACCCAATTTTGTATAATTATAAAAGGGGAAATGTACTTGCAAAATTCATCAGTCTACTGCTACCTTTCATACCGTACACATCTCGCTCTTAATCCCTGAATATAAAACATGTCCCTAAAGGTTAAGTGTGCATCTTATGATACCAACACCATAACTACTTTTGAACAACTTGAAGATTTAACTAACGAAATGCGAGTTTTACTTACCGGTGGTTATCACTTAACTGTTGATGTTAGTGCTACTAATACAAGGATGTTCACTAAAACAAAATATTGCGATGATGAAATATTTATTTCTACACAACCTACAACTTCTTCATCGCCAACTGGTCAACATAACATCAAGTTCCAAAAGTATTACCAATGTTGAATAACTTTTGACAGACAAAGCTACAACTAAAGAATCACATGATCAATGTGAGTTAATAAAAAGGATGTGATACTTGTATAAATAATCATTCGCTTCTTAGCTCTCACCACGACAAGACCTATTTAAGAAAATGTTGTACAGAATGATGATTCAACTTGATGGAAAAATCTATGGAAAAGACTACAACACCATTGAACAAATGACCCAAGATTTAGATGTATTAACTAAAGAAGGATATCAAGCTAAATTAATTTTAAAATTTCCTGAAGTACATCCATTATCAACAGAAGAACTTGTTGCTATGGCTAAGGCGGAGAGAGAGAAAAAGTCTGAAGAAAACAAAGAGAAACAAACTTCCTAAATTTTAATAATCCTTACACTTGTAAGGTATAATTTTTTAAAACTCCATTTGGATGACCTTGAAATTACCCCTACCACTTTTCACAGTACATAAAACTCACTATTCAACACTATACACTCTTATTCTTTCACTGGACTCCGCAGCGTCAACATGGAAGAGCAAAAATACAAGTACAAACCTCGTTACTGTTGTGAACAACAGTGTACAGATTTAGGACCAATGATGGTGGATGGGTTAGCTTGTACTAAATGTGAATTCTTCGGATCTTGTTATTGCAAATGCAAAACAAAACAACTACCACCACCGGAATTGCGAACTTTCAAATTTTACAAATCAAGATATTTTCATACATGTTGTCCTCAAAGATGTTTCAAATTTCACCCTCTAGATCTTGCTCATTGTCAACGCACCAATTCTCATCAAGATGATTTTTGTACACATATGATAAAAAGATGTAAATACAGGTCAGATTGGTATTCCGATCCTGTAGAACCATCAAATGTGTAATTTCAGTTTTACACTCTTTTTTAAAACTTCATTTGGATGACCTTGAGATTTCCCCCACCACTAGTTCTAATTTTTATATAATATTAAATCATTCCACTTCCAACACTCTAACTAACAACATGGAAAACAAATTTATCAAATTTGAACATATAATAACTGACAGGGAGGAGATGGAAGAATTGTTTCAAAACTTACTTTCTGTCATTGACGAATATCCTATAAGATGGTTCAGAATTGTAGTTCAATATTTAAATCCTGGTGAATTGTTTTCTTCATCAAGTGAAGAAGATGAAACAACTACTTCGGTTCAAATAATTGAATTAAAAGATGGAGAAGAAGAACTAAACGTTTTATTCAATCATAAGCTCAAGGTTCCCTATATAAAAGCCCCCTCCCTAGACAGCCCCCCTCCCTAGACGCCTGCTCAAGGTCACCATTATATAAGCCCCCTCCCTATGCACCGATCCTCATTCCATCACCGACTCTCCAATAATGAACAACTCTCCATTGGCCCGAATGAATTCTAGTTTTGAAATAAACTCTAGGGAAGAGTTACAAGACATTTTTAATATTTTACAAGAACTTGTAGATAATTTTACAACCATCAAAATGAATTTGGAAATAACATACGATTGTCCTATTTGTGATAAGATTGAAAGTTCGGACGAAGACAGTTTACTAAATCTAACTCCTGCACCATCTGACACTACTGATGGTAATAATGAACAGCAAAATATTTCCCCCACCACTTCTTTGTAATTCTTCGTTCCCCCCACCACTTCTTTATTTAACTAACATTTCTCGCTTTCACTTCTCATTCCGTCTTCAACTTTTGAACTATCAACATCACTTGTTTTAAAATTTCAAACACTACAAAATCATGATGGATATGATGGATGAAGTTCCCTTCATAACTAGAATGGAAGAGGATAAATTGAAATTGGAAATTAAACGATTGGAAATGGAACGGGAAAACCAACTCGAAATGTTACGTTTGTTCAAGCTTTTCAAATACATCATCTGGGGACTCTGCGTTTACCTTCTCATTGTCGTTGGTGTTTGCATTTACAACTCTGTAGTTCATCACAAAAGTTCAACTTGTTTAAACTCTGCTGTTGCACATTAATTGTATGTTCACAAATAAAATTCAAAAGTTACTTCAACCTATCCCACTATCACCAACTAGTTCAACTTTCAACTATTTCTGGTGGTAGTTGGATAGGCTTTTTTAAAACTTACTCTGGATGACCTTGACATACTTTCCAAGCCCCAGTTATAACTGTTAAATTTCAGTTTTGAATTAACTCTTAATTCATGCCCAATTCTACTTCAAATTCAGGGCATATGCTCTCGCCATCTGCACCCTGCAGCTGCCCTGGCAGCTGACACCATCTGACCCCTGCAGCTGCCCTGGCAGCTGACGTCACTTCCGGTTTAGAAGTGGCTTTTTCCCACTACTATGGGGCATGTCATTGTATTTATTTATTTCAATTATAATTTGAAAATGTTAAATGTTTCTGCGATCGAATGGTTTGCTAAGAAGTCTTGTTGATCAAACGCAAACGGTGACAGGTTATTATATTTTTTATTTAGCCTTAATTATTTGAGATAATTCTATATTTTATTCTTCTATAGACTGTAATGTAATTAAACTAGGTTATTTATACCCTCAATAAAATACCCCCTCGCAGCTGAGCAATTTACCCTTCAAACACTATTAATCCATTAAACAACATACACCTCGGCGGCAAAGTCCATTAAATCAGGAAGACCCATTTCCCTAAGTAAACATCGCCACCTAGTTAATGGCATTCGATTTGGTATGCAACATAAAGCTTCGGAAAGCTTTTGTTTAGTTTTAATCAACCAAATATCAATTCAAAATTTGTGAAATTTTTTGAAAGTTGGGAAAACGAATGTTTGGTTGTAATATGACCAAATAAAACAGTAAGGTCTGGCCAAATCGTATTTTCCTTTTTTGAAAGTTTTATGTGCAAAATAGTCTTGGAAATTCGTGCTCAATTGGACGATATTAAGAGAGAATTCCCCGTTTAGGAGGTTAATTATTTGGGCTTTTATCCTAATTTCTTCAAAAGGTTGAAAAGTTATTTCTAATGTTTTCAGCTGACTAATTTTTACCCGATAGAGATTCCATCTCTTGTTACAATTTTGATTTTAAACATTTTACCGTCTTGCTGAGTACTAGGTAAGACTTTTAGATGCACTATATAAAACTTGGTGCTGTCCATAGTAGTTACCAAATATGATGGAAATCTTTTTGAACAACAATGTTGGTAATATAAATGCAGCCATTTTTTTTTTAATTTTCACAGATAAGTAGAAAACGAAAAAGATGGAATATTTAACTATAATTACCGTTACAGTTAACTCCCACTAACTATAACCTTGATCACTAGAATGTTTCAATACCTTTAATTATTTTCAATAACTTGGGAAACCCCTCTCAAAGTAAAAAAATAAACCATATATAGCTAGGATTAATTTTACAGTTATGTTTTGCCCCTATTAGAAGAAGTGGTACAAAAAGTATCCCTTTAACTCGAAATTCAGTGTATAAGTGCAACTTTAATTTGTCCTTTACCTCAAAAGTCAGATTTGACTACTATATCTTGAAGAACTCTACGAACTTCTGCAATTCGAAAGAGTTTGAATCGCCGGCGCTGGAGTCGGAGACACCTATACCGGTACAGGCTTTGATCTTAGTCAAAATATTATAATACTATCCTCTACATTACCACCTCTAAGTTACCACTGTAACTCGAATTATTTATTAGTGAGTCAAACCATAAGTAATTCGAAGAAAAGCCGTATTATCGTGAATTTCGAGTTATCGAGAGATGTCGATTTCAGAGATGTGGACAGAGCGTAAAAGAAGCGTTCACCAAATACAAAGGCTACGTATAAATTGTTTTACATTTTTATACAACACATTTTTATAAAGAATATGTGACCAAGTAGGACGTATTTAACTCGGTGAGACGTAATTTAATTGCCAAGATGTGTACACATCTGTTCAAAGTATAAACCGCTTTTAAAGGAATATCCTCAATTTAAAAATTCCATTACTTTATTTATCCTATACTCTTATACGAGCAATGTTTGCTTGTTTGCTTGCTTGCTTGCTTGCACAATTATCTCAAAAACGGCTCCGACGATTTCCTTCAAATTTTGGAATATGGGGGTTTTGGCCACCAGAAATCGATTGGAGCTGGTCCCAAAGCTGGGAAAAATCCGGTTTTCGCGCTAGAGCCCTTCAAAGATCCCATGTTATCCTTATGGAAATTTTTTAACTGAACAAAAATCAGCTGATAACTGTAGATAAAATAAACCAATGTGTTACATCTTTAACCTGTGGTTTTAGGAAAATCATACCAATGTGCAGCAAACCTTCCGCCTGGCGAGTGAGCGGAGCGAACGAGCTTTGTGTGAGAAACGAAAGTAATAATTTTACCGAGCTTAAGCTCGGTCCCCCTGGTACTGAATATTAAACATCCAGATTGTAAACGTTGGAAAACTTTCAGACTTTATGGGTTTGAAAAATGTTTCTTTGAATTTTATCCCTTCTAAAAAATATTAAATTAGCTATTTAAAAGTATAAAATCTCTTTAACTGCACTTCTTTACAATAAACCACTTTGATAGTGATTTGATTAACCGGCATTCCATATAAAATAATAGATTATAATACGGTAATCCGGATGTGGATAATAGGAATGATAGTAAACATAATAGTATGTACAATAATAAATCACTAGGTGACTTGTTGGCCAGCTATGGAAAAGAGATTGAGGGCAGCCCCCCTCAGTGATTTATATAGCTCTATTATTTTTTTTAATTTACAATGTTTTTTTTTATTATTTCAATGCAATATCAGCTGATAGTAGTGGAGGTATCTTTCCCTTCACTAGCCAACAAGTCATCTCCCAACGTGATTGTTAATCTTGCCATTTTTTAATTGTACAACATGAGCAACAAACAAAAAGCCAAAGAGAAGATGACGCTCTAAAGAGATGTATATAATTCGAGGACAAAATATTATCAATTATTTAGCAATTAATTGAAACTTAACATATCCCTACCCAATCTTGGCACAGTTCTTTACGAAGTTAAAAGTAGAAAGGACAATGCGCATTTTTGAGCTAAATAAATTAGTATAAAAATATATTCTTCAGAAATCAAAACATTTTAATTTCAAAGACACACATAATGTGTCCATTAGGTGGACATCAAAGACACTCATGATAATTCGCTAAAAGCGACAAACCTCAGAGGTGGATGTCAATTTTCGGGAGAGCTCTTTGTAAGGAGATATTGGTTCTGGTCAAGAGTTGTTAGTGTGTGGCGAGTAGAGCGTACAGTGACAGACGGTCGACAATGGAAGCTCCGGCTCAAGTGACGTGTCGTAATGGCGGTACACAACGGTTGGTGACACTGTTGACTGTGTACCAACCTACAGAGTAATCATTTGTGGTGTTGGGGTAAAAATAAAATAAAATTAAAAACCATTCAGACAGAAACTGTAAAGAGAAATACCCCCGTCGCAGCAGACCTGCGTACTCAGCGAATTTCCAAATTAGTAGTGTTAATTATGACCAGATAAACCTGTAAACCAAAAATCACAAGCTCATAAATAGGGAAATAAATGTTTGTCTCCTTATGATAAATGTAGGGGAAGAGTATGCAGGTATGCTGCCATGGGGAACACTAAAAGTAGGTTTTTAGCATTAAAAAAAATTATTTTGACCATATGAAGCCATACACTAAATTCCATCAATATCTGTCAATTGCTAAAGGAGTTTGCCTATTCTCCATTTGATTAACATGGGAAAAGAGTATGAAGGTTTGCTGCCATGATAAGCACAAAAACCAAGATTTTTTTACCATAAATGGATGAATCTCAAAAAAATGAAGCTGAATACCAAGTTTCATCCAAAAACATTGGTTAATAAGTGAAATATTAACACATCCTTATTCTCCATAAGATTAACATTGGAGCCTCAAAATACAACGTACTGTCTTTAGACTTTGTAATATCTCGGTAACCAATGGAGATAGAGCAAAGCTTCAAAATGCTAAATTGTGTGTTTTTTTTTTTAGCTAAATTCAATGGTCAGAATAAAAATATAAAATTTTTTAAAATTACATATGAAAAATGCAAAAAAACCCATTTTTGGTACACAAAACCCCCCAAAACTACCCCTTCCCATAGGTCGATATGTCTGGTTTACGAACTCATCCGAATAAACGTAGGATTACACATCTCTACCAAATTTGGTGTCGATCGGACCATTTTTACGAGAGTTATCGTGTCTAGGAACACATACACATATATATAAAAATTTTAATAACTATTATTTTTGGTCTCTGGGCACCTAAAAACGAAAAGTAACATGGTCCCGGGCTTAGTACCCCCGTCGCAGGGTATAGGGTATGCTCCCCCTACGGTAATAGCTTATTCCCTATGGGAAATTCGCTAAAAATGAACTATACCAGTATAACACATTTAAGTTCAACAGATTAAATGTATTGCATACAGTTTAATAATTAATATTGGGTACTTATTCTTACAGACCTCAATAAATCCTAGAGGAATCATAAACTTAAATTAACCATTGGCTTCAATAACCAATCGGTGAAGAAATGGTCAGTTGGATGTCAATTAACACTTATCACCGCACTGAACAATAAAGTGTTTTGTTGTTTTAAACGACACAATAAAGATGTCCGAGGGACATAATAAGGTGGGAGGCTGTTGGGATAATTACTTTTATTGTGGTCATTAAAAAGGTTGAATAACCTTGGTTGGTTTTTTATAGTCAATTAACTCGGTTTATGCTCTACTTTTAATTACAGCTGTTACTGAGATCATGGTGGCATTAGATGTCTTAATTAGGACCATTCCGGTCCGATTCCAGGGTACGACTTGAGTTATTATATTTTTATGATCTTCAAAGCTATTGCGTTGAGCCAAAATCAGAGACAAAACAATCTTCCCTCAGTACAGGCCTGCATTTTTTACACAACATTGGCAAGCAATGTCATCCAGTTAGAGCACAATTTTCAAACTTGTTTTGAAACTAACGTATATTGGCAAAAATGCAGATGATTATGATGATTATCAAAATGTAGATATTCCTCAATGTTTGTTAGAAGTTAAGGGCAATGTAAAGATGACCTGCATGTAAACAATGATGAGGTGCATAACCATTCCACAATGAAGAGCTCTGACGTTTTCTTTCACAGATGAAGACTTTATAAAACTATGAACTGCTTTCCTGTTTGTTTTTAGCTTTTTAATTGAAATCCCTAAACATGTTGAGGTTAAGTCTCTACCACAATATAAATTTTCTTGTGTGGTTGAGACTTGTCTACTCGAGCATCCATTGTATAGTATTTATGAATACTTTGAACTTGATATGGCCCGTAATTGTTAGTTACATAAGTAAATGTAAGGAAAGTGAATGGTTTTTAGTCTTCCTGTTAAAAGTGTGATAGTCAGTTCAACGATTTACACCTGCATGAGCGCCCATTTTTATTTACTTTCTGAATGGATTGAACAACTTTAGGTTTATTATATCTCACATAGCCAATTGCATGTTTGTACTTAATGGCCAAATCTATTAATGATTTATTTGAAAAGTTTCAGTAATTTGAATTTTACGTGATCTCTTTCAACCTACTCCTGAATGTTAATAAATAGTTATTTTTTATAATAATAAATTTAAATGCAAACTTTATTAAATTAAAAAGAAAAACTTGATAACATCAAAGTTGATGTATAAAGTAGGCCTACATAACTTGAACTCAGGTTTATTTTACTACATGTCATGCAAATCAACAAATCTACTCACGTATTAGTGTATAAATTTTATTATGGGTGCCTATACAGAGCAATGTGCCGCATATTGACTAGATTGGGTTAACACTTCGGGTAATTGTGATTTTCTTCTTTTAACAAGTTCTCTTTCTGAAATGCTACGTTTTACTTCCAACGATGCTTTGGTTTGCAATTCAACAAAAATCATTCTACATGTTCGCCGTATATGATAAAAATTAACTTGAAGGGCTTAACGAGAAAAGTATATCTAAAACGTATAAACGTACACACTTTAAAGCAAAGCAATATCTAATATTAAAAAAAACACAACCTTATTGCAAAACTACAAAACTGGTACTAATTGTTTGACATCTCAAATAAAAAAAACTTTAAATCTAAGGGAGAAGTCATGTTCAGAAAAAAGTGTATCAAGTATAAAATATTACACGAAATTAAACATGCTTGTTTAGCTCCTCCTAGGAATCGTGAAAAAGAAGGATTCTAGATTCTAGAAGATTATTTTCTCTTTAATAATTTAGGTTAACTATTAATCATCGGTATCCTTTTTTTACACTACAATTCAGTAATATCAATTAATATATTATAAGAATTTTTGAATATTTTTTCATGTTAATATTAATAAAAAAGATATCTATTTTGCATTATTCAGTGTATTTATTCGTACACTATTTTTAGCTTTAATACAATGGGGTTACAGTTACGAAAACAGAGAAAGGAGGATCAATCTTACTAATAACGTAAAATAATACGTCTCTGCTATTGTAATTGATATCTCAAACATAGACCCCAGTTGTAAGCTTGAGACCATTTTGATACAGACTACAAACTCGATTTGTCGTTGCAGCTAATGTCTTGAGCAAACTTTAAACATAAACTTCACTATACCTATGGTCATTTATACATGTATTTTTGTAAAAATGTATGTATTATTATGAAAAGTTTCTTTGCCGTTGAAATGAATAAATAAATAAATACTTACTGAGTTTAGGCACTTAGCCCTGCAATGAGCGACTTTTAATGGTGAGGCCAGAGTCTCTGCCAAAACTCCACGAAGTAAAACAACAACCAAAACACATATAATTCCTTCTGAACCCTTCATTGTTTGTCAATTGGTATCAATGCAAAAAAAAAAAAACTTGTTTGACGTACCGTAGTTAAAATCAAAGGTAGTTAAGGAGTAGTCTGGGTTAAGTCTGTATTACACAAAATATTGTTTAGATTTAAGAACAATGTAACTATTTGTTGGACATGATTTTATTTTATTAAGATTTCTTGATCTCTCCATCCTCAAACTCTTTTCTTTATAGTATTAATCTTAAGTCGTTGTAATTTAATTCTCTTATACAATACGGGATCACCAAACCACCATATTAATAAACATGTACATGTATAACACATTTAATCTACATGTCTTATTTTAATCTTCATTTCTAACACAAATCACAAAAAATCCGGACTAAAAACCGCTGTCCATGAATGATTACAACACTGTCAACAATATAACGCCTCGCGCCGCGTTAGACCGTATCACGGCACGCCCGTCAACGCAGTGGTTGCCGCGGCCGTCGCTGGACGACTGACGGGTGGCAGAACTGTGTCCGGAGTGCAGCGGATCCGGCCGAGCTTCCAGCGCCCGCCGCCAGCCGCGCTGCGTGCTCCAATTAATGTCCACAGTTGGGACAGTCTGGACCAAACAATTGCGACGTTACAAGGCGAATGTAAAGCCATTTATTCGCGGATCACGGGGTTTCTCTTATTGTCAGTTGGTTATCGTTTTTGCCCGACTTCATTGTCAGGCCGGACTGGACGCACCGCCGATGCTCGATCGATACCGGATAGGGAATTCGATCTGATTACTTAATGGGTTCCTGGGAACCGATTTGCAAGGGAGATCGCGAAGGTGAAAAAGCGCCGCGTGGTTGGTTTGCTTAATTTTGATTAATAGGGTTTTCATTGTCACTAATTAAGGTGGTTCCAGTAATTAAAATAAGGTCAGCAACAAAAAATATTGGGGGTTTGTTGAATGGTTAAATATTACAGAGACCACAACATCCTTTTCCACATTATTATTGTGTCAAGATTCATCAAGATTTCTGCCATTTAAACTAATTTTGTAATGTTATGAAGCCTATTTTTTCCTAGCAATTTATTATTACGATACAACCAGCAGTTGCAGATTGGCAGTCAATGTTCTCATTAATGTAAAAAGTCAAATAAAAACCCAAAATAAGTTGTAAACTTATGTGATTCTGTCAACAGTATAAATATAAAAAAAATAATATTTTGGAGAGTGATATTGTTTAGAGTAAAGACCAATTAATATACAATAAATTTCTACTTTAATTTTTCTGTGACAAATTAAAATTTCCTTAACAAAACAGATAAATAAATCCCGAAACTCTTTAACGTGTTGGGACAAACAAAAGGCAGCTTGAAGAACAAGGATGATTTAAGTGTAAATTCTTTATCTTGTTACATGATCATAAAGTTAACACACAAATTTATTTAAAGCTAAAATACTGCAAAAGTTTACTCCCTGCAGCAACTTTACTTTACAAAGGGAACGCAGAGGTAGTAAACTTGGCAACATTTCATCCTTTGTTTTGTGATCTTTTAACTTGTTTTTGTTACAAAAAGTCTCAAATACAGTTTTATCTTTGAATATCTTAGTCTTTATGCATAGTTTAAAAATGTTCTGCGATGTTTCATAATTTCAAAGACAAAACTTAATATTCCGTCTTTTATTGTAAACCTATCAGCTAAGTGTAGTGATAAATGTTTGTTTATGGGATCATGATGAAAAACCGTTTTTTACAGTATGCAAACATTAAAATTAATTAAACTCTAAATATAACAATAAAGAAGACAGCCTCTGACAATCTATGTATAAATAATATTTCTTTAGGGAGGATGATAAAACAAAAGGAAATTGAAACGATCTAGAGTTGGATAGCCTTAATATTCTTTCGCGCAATAAAAGTTTGCTTGTTGCCTTTTATATCGGCCTTTATATCGGCTCGAGCGAGGGAAGCTGGCAAACAAACATTGTGACTTTGAACCGTTTAAAACTTGACTCCAGCAAAATGAGCTATGAAACAAAATGGTGGTGCTTCAAACCAACAGCTGAGAAAACGACGCCCTTACGGCCCAGAGGGGTTGTTTGTACTGCGGGAGGATTTAATGTAAAGTCTCCCTCGATTGGCATGGCTGAATTCAATTCTTTTTAAAGCTATCAAACATTATTTACAAAATAATGTATTAATAAATAGATAATTATTTTTTTATGGTTTGCTTTTTGTTTAAGGAAAACTGACACTTTTGTATGTGTTCTTTGCTTTCTACAAATGTAATATGGCGTCTACTTGAGCTAAAAATAATGCTATTTTTTATTAACACAAGTACATTATTTTAAAGAATGTTTGTATCGTATCATTGACTATTTACACTACCATGAATAGACCTCTCATCCAATGCATTTAGTTTGAGGCAAAAAATTGGAAGTTTTTTGTACGCCGGCACCAGAGTCGCTGCCATCGATGTTGTTATTATTTAGCTGAATTTACAGTGTTGCAAAAACATTTTATCACAACATAAACAAAAACCTCCATTATAAAATGTTTAATCCTTGATTGAGAAGAGTGGTAGCACTGACTTGCCTATCATATGACTCTTGTACTTCCATGTACGCCCGCACGAGATCACACCACCGTCAATATGTTTCAATTACGCCTATGCTATGAGAAGTCTACTCACGGATGATCGCATCCTATTTTTAACGAATGAATTATAAAAGGATTATTTTTTATTTGTAATCCAGCTAAATGTATTTTATATTTTAATTATACTTCTGTAATATTTTTTATAGTTGATCAATGTCACGGGTGAGCGTCAGGTCAATTGCTCATAACTTTAAACTATGCATTAGAAATTAGTGATTGGAAAGATTCCGTGGCTAAAACCTACTGTCCTCACGTTATAAAATATTGAGTATGTAATCAATTATTACACTCTAGCGTAATCCTTTATTCAAACACGAACAATTTTTTTTTTTTTTTTTTTTTTGTTATGGAAAAAACGTAAACTTTATAGATCTACATTATACTTTTAGCGAATTTCCCTATAGAGAATACACTCTTACCTTTAATACTCACGGTGAGACATAAGCCTGGGACCATGTAACTTTTTCTTTTTTAGGTCCCTTTAAGCCCGTTGGTTGAAATTCAATATATGCATATAAACATACTGCATATATATATATATATATATATATATATATATATAAGGAAATCGGACCATAGCAACCTTGTTTAAACAAGTTAAAATATGGGTTTTAAGCATTTTTAATCCCATTAAAAAAACTACTTTACTGAAACTATCCTATACTCTTATACGAGCAATGTTTGCTTGTTTGCTTGTTTGCTTGCTTGCACAATTATCTCAAAAACGGCTCCGACGATTTCCTTCAAATTTTGGAATAAACTTAGTTTTACCTTAAAAATACGATTGAGATGGGTCTCGCCCCCAGGGAAAATCTAATTTTGCTAAAAATTAAAGTTTAAAATTACAAAATTTTAACATTGGGCTTATGGGTTGCCATGTTGGCAACGAATTAACAACATATAAACAAGAAGTACATTCAGAACTTCAAAAAGAAATGTAACAGCTGTTTATGTACTGCATATTAAATGTCAATAAAGTTTATTCTGATATTTAAATTTACTAATATTTCACCGAGCAACGCTCGGTCCTCCTGGTACTTTATAAAAACTTAGTAAAATTACTATTTTGTAATAAATTATTTTTTATATATTGAATAAAATTCTGAAAATTGCCAATCATTGTTTATAGGCTGTCAGCTATTTCATTAATACTAGTATACGTGTTGCTCGAAACCGAGCACTTTATTTTAATACAATACAAATATTACTTTTAGCTCTAAGTCAATGACATTTCGACCACTTAATATTGTGAATATCTCTAATCGCAAAAAATACACGTATTTACAGCTGATTATTAACAAATGTCTAAAATGCTTTATTCAATCCCAATGTTATTTTAATGGGAATTTTTGAGATTTCAATAATGGAGCGTCCGATTATCTTTTTTCTAGCGCCTTTATCTTCAGTCCGATTCTCATTAGTTTATGGCGGAAACAACTACAGACCAAGCCCTATCCAATGACACCAAAAACTTGAAAATTTGGTTGAAAATTTTAGGAGGAGTTCTCTACACAAAAAAACCCTTATTGTATGAGCTAAGTAAAGATTTAAATGTCAGTGATAAATGTGAGTCTGATTTATTAAATATTTTGTATTTTATTGCCGGAATAATAAAAATATTTATGCACAACAATATACACTGAGTACACTGTGTTACTCATTAATACCACCAAATATTTTGTTGATAAAAAAACAGCCTTTGAAAATCAGTTATGTTCGCAGGTTTGTTGGTTTGTATGTTTGTTTGCAGGTTTGCATGGTTTCGACGGTTTGTTTAAATATCCTTCATCGTTTAACAAATACAATATGTACGATTTTAATGGTCGTGGTTTAACAATTTTCATGCTCCTTGGTTTGAATAGATAGACGCTCTCGCTGATGCATGCGCTGTTCTTGATCTTCAAAGTGTTTAACTTGAATATAAAATAATTCCCTAATCAATGTCAATAAAATGGGGTAGTAACAACCTTGAGGGGCTTGTAGGGGCCTTCCGCTTCAATGTTTACCAATTTCCTGCAGAAAAAAACTCTACTTTGTCTTTATATGATACCAAAATCGGTTGAAAACTGTAGTAGCAGTTCAATGTAAAAAAAATACCAATCGCGTATTAAATATGTATGGATATTAATTAAAATATTCTTTTCATATTTTCACTATTTTATGCCTAAGGTACATTACGATGCAAAACAATCTAATTTATGATGTAGTTTTAACATATAACATTTTTATCAATTTGAAAATGTTTCCACAGAACCCTCATATGTAAAAAGGATAGTACCAAAAGTGAACATATATTTTTATTCTGTAAATTTAAACTCTATACGAATTGTTGTGACGATGCTGTAAGTCTATTAAATTTGGATAAAACGATAAGGGACTGTGGACAGCTCAAGAGTAATTCCACTTTGTACATTCGCTTTGCATTGCGACAGTCTAATATCACTCTAACAGCGTGTACGTGTAATAGATGCGTCACTATAAAGCTGTTTGCGCTTCAAAGCAGCACGGTGCTCAGAGATAAGGCAGTCTTTGAAAGCTTTTTGTAGCAAAAACAAGTTTAAAACTCACAAAAACAAAGGATAAAAGGTGGGATAGCTTATGGGTCGATGTTCCCTTTACAAAGGGAGCTACGCTGCTGACAGCGCTTTTATCACTAACCTCGTGGTTATTTTATAAAAATTTAAATATTATTGAAGCTTTTTAATTTAGTTTAGGTTTGTTTTCAATTATTCTTATTTTTTTATGTTACTCTTTACCAACTTTGTCATTCTACAATTGGTTGTCCGTTAATTCTAAGCTTTGGAGTGATTGTTACAATATTCAGGGTTACTTCCCGTACTGTTTTTTTTAACTGCTTACAAATACTGACATAATGAAAACTAGCTGTAAAAACAACTAAATGTATTTTTTACATGTTTTAGTTTCACCTCTTCTCCTCAATATTGTAACCAAGTCCAAATTGTAAACTAAAATGTTAATAAAAATAATTACTTGCTATTAAACAAAAAATATTGAACTATACTATCAGGTGATAAATACATTTCCTTGCAATAATTTGTTCTTAAAAGTTACAATAGCATGGCTTATAGCTATTTAGAAGATAGCAGAGGTCAAATATGTACTACAATATTTATACATGGAGTCTGCCTCCTGATGGTATGATTATGACGTCGTCAATTATGTAATTTATACAATCACATAACTACATCACTTGGTAGTGGTTTTTAATTGTAAATTTGTACAATTGAAAAGTTTTTATGAACATTTGTTTCAACTCACTTTTTAGCGTTTAACATGAGCTCGTTGTAAAGAATATTTAAATTAAAAACATCACGCTAATTTTTTAAAGAGTTTATAGTTTCATAATGAAAACTTTGATGGAAATTTCAAAATAAAACTGTAGTCTGTATCCAACACACCGCAGCAGTAGTACATGTAGTCGTCTAACATACCATTCCGTGTATATTTAAACAAAATTCTTGTACAAATCGCTTAATATGTACATTTTAGTCTCAAATGGGATAAAAGCTCCTCCTTTAACTTTTTTTCCTTCATACTGAAATTCTTCATACAGTTCTATTTAGATAAAAATAAAAATTTATTTTAGCTCATTTCCTATAGGGAATACGCTGTTGCGGTGGGAGTCACCGAAAAACCTAAGCATGAGACTATATGTTTCTTTTTTCCTTTCGAGGTCCCTAGAAGCCAAAAACACCATCCGATTTTGATTAAATTTTGTACATTGATGTAGGGCTCACTCTTGAATGAGTACGAAAATCAGAATGATCTGAAAATGAGAACAGTTTTTCTGGTTTAAAATGGACACAATAGGGTTTTGGCATTCTTTGGCCTTTTTTGATTCAACAATTTTAACTACACCAATTTTTTTAATTAAAAAACTGGTTATTTATTGACTTTGTAAAATTTAGTATGTATGTTAGTAGTATGGACATTCACTAGCTAGGTGTTAACTTGTGTTTACTTACAACACCATTATGGCAGCAAACCTACATATACCCACTCCCATGTGTTTGTGAAGTAAATGAATATCATACGACAACTTGATGTAATTTAGTATGTACCTTCATTACTTAGTCATTAACCTTTACATTTAATTAACCCACCCCCCCCCCCCTTCAAAGTAAAAAAAACCTACATACTCAATAAAAAATTCCCAAATTTCATTGGAAATTCGCTAAGAAAGCAAGTCTGATGGAAGGAATGTGTTTAGAATCGTACCAGTTGAAATTTTTATTTTTATGTAGTATGAAAAATCAAGAGATGTGTTATGAGCTCTAAATATTAAATTGACCTTTAAATTTTTGTCATCCAACTGCCGATATAGGCTTTGCTTGAAATGCAGCATGAAAATTAAAGTCCACATTAACACTTTCCTTACCCTTCCTTATTGGATTTCACAAGGAATAGTGTATTATGTTGTTGTAATTATTATAAACGTTTAACAGCAGTAGTATTTTGGTACAAATGCGAACGGAACCACCGAAATGAGGTTGTCCCCTACAATCTCCACCGCGTGTTGAGATGTGACGATTGAGGGATGGTGCCATTTGCACTTCCGGTCTGTCAAATCTGGTGATAACCGTTTCCGGGTCTCTAGTGCTACTAAACAAAAACAGTAATATAAACAGAATGTCCTTCCCCAAACCCTTGAATTCCGCAAAATTGCAGTCCCCTTCACAAATTACCCTTGTAAAAAGTACCTTTTTGCACATTTAAAAAAGGTTAATGCTAGCAGTACACTCTCGCCGAGACAGGACGAGAGCAAGCGAGGGCAAGAGTGTACACGGTGCGCTCGGCATGTCTCGCTCTACCTCGTCTCGCCATGTCTCGGCCTCGCCTGCGCTCGGTCTGGAAGCGATTTTTGGCACGAGTCAAAGGGTCTGAGCGACCGCGAACTCACCCGAGAGCCCCTCGGCGAGAGTGTACTTTGTAACCTCGCTGTAAAATCTCGTGGGCCCTTGTCGAGAAAATCCTCGCCGGACGTCCCGGCGAGGCTCCTCGGCGAGGGTGTACTGCTAGCATAAGCATAATCTGTGCAGTATTTCTTATGCATTCAATAATATAATTGCCAGGCTTCGTAATATTGTTATTTTCATAATTTACTGACTTTTTCAGTTGACTAATCGTTATCAACATCGGATTCAGCAAATCCGTAAGAGCCGTCTGAACAAAGACAAGAAACTGTGACACGAAGAAGGAAACGTAACCTTGGAGGCCCTAATATGATGATGCACAGAAATGTGTAATCTGCGATGAAGTGGGGGCTCAAAGGTGCCGGCTGCGTAATGCGGGGAAACAATTGCGGCGGATTGTGGGCCCCCGGGCCCGCGGCGGCGGCGGCGGCGGCGGCGGCGGCGCGGTGATGGCGGGCAGTACGCCGCGGCGCCGGCGCAGGACGCTGGGCTGTGTCGGGGCCAACGTTAACTACGGGCCGGCAGGCTTCCCCGCGCCGCCGCTGTGACGTCACCAGCGGAGGCCGACTGTTGCGTCCTGAACACTGCGAGCACCTTGATCTCCGTAAACTGTACTCTCCAGTTGCCACCCTTCCGTTCAGTGACACTTGTGTCTGTCTTAATTTTTAATGCGTTTACACTTTTTAACAGTATTTTTACTTAGGGTAATCGGTGTTGTGGAGGTAATAAGAATAATGATTAAATCCTGTTTCATAAATGTAACGGATGTTTTGGGCACGGAACTGTAAATCTAATTACGATGGAACATGAACAGTGCATAAATATGTTTTAGGCTTCCATCAGACGTGTGTGTACCTTTAAATAAATAAATAAATATCGTCTGTATTTCAAGCGGTTTTCAACAACAGTTGATTTTCAAAACAACTCAGGCCAAACAATACATCCTTCAAGAGATTTAAGTGAGATAAATGTAATCAAGGGGAAATTTTTGAACTAAAAAAGAATTTAATTATTTTGGAAGACCACTTTGTTGAGACAGACGTACATGTAATACCCCCGTCGCAGCAGACCTGCGTACTCAGCGAATTTCCAATAGAATTTTGGTATATTTTCTATTTCCCCATAAAATCCATGGGGATGAGAGTATGTAGGTTTGCCGCCATATGGGTTTTGTTGGTAAATATAAGTTAAACCCTACCTAGTGAATGTACATATCAAATTTTATAAGGTTATGGTGTTCTTTTCATTTTCCCCATAAACCCCATAGGGGTGAGTACTTAGGTTTGCCGCCATATGGGTTTTCTACGCAAATATAAGTTAAACGCTTCCTAATGAATATATATACCAAATTTTATCAAGATATGTCAATAAATAAGCAAGATAGACGGTTTTGTTGATTTCCCATAAGAATAACATGGAAAACACATTTTTGGATTTTCCCCGTAACCAGTTATGCTATAATAAAAATTCAAAATACCAAATTGTTTGTTTTTTAAGCTCTTTTAAATGGTTTCAGTTAAAATTGATGAATTTTAAAAATTAAGGTCAAAAAATTCCAAAAACCCATTTTTGACCCCTTTGAAACCCCATAAAACCCCGTTCCCATGGTCCGATCATTCTGGTTCGCGAACTCAACCTAGTAGGCGCTGGCTTACACCCCTGTACCAAATTTCATCAAAATTGGAGGTTCCGTTCAAAAGTTATCGTGTTCACGGACACATAGATATATATATATATATATAGATATATATATATATATATATACATATATATCAATTTGAACGAACGGTGTTTTTGGCTTCTAGGGACCTCAAAACGAAAAAGTATCATGGTCCCGGGCTTAGGTCTTACCGTGACTACTACCGTAATAGCGTATTCCCTATAGGGAAATTCGCTAATAAAAAAAAATTGTGCCTAAAGTGTGATAAAGTTTTATTTTCAGTTTTAACAAGTGGCTTCTTAAGTTTTTTTACAGCTATACTCAAACCCAATAAACTTTTGTGTGTTTGCCTTGGGTGACCTGTAAATCTTTTAAGCGACTTTTTATTTTATTTTTTCAGTTAACATTTCCTGAGTAATGGACGTTTATTTAATTATCGCTTTGCCTTTTAGACTTACTAAATTAAAAACTGAGAAAGAATAAACCTAATCTTTTACAAATTAGAGAACATAAGAAATGCAGAGAGGTCAAGCATGGTGAACGAGGTGGCAATTTAATATGGCAATCACGATTGTTTTTTGTAGAGCACATCATAATTAAACTGCATTGCTGTCATTCAGCAGAGTTTAGGTGTTAATGAATTAACGGAAAACTAGATTGAATTCCCTTAAAAAATTAAGCATCTGTTTACAAAAACTAATAAATTGGCTATGAAAAAACTAGTAATATAATTTTCCTCGGCCTCATGGTAAAAAAGTTTTCTTAAAAAAGTGAACCTCATAGGAAAAAACTTCATAATACAACTTTCCGGGATATTCAATAAAAATAAATAAATGCCGGTAAAGAATGTCGCTCAATTTTGTGTTCGTCTGAGTTCCTTGTAAAATTCATTACATAGTAATTGTGAAGAAATGTGTTACTATTTTCGGTAGTATCCTCTTGAACAATCATTTGAAGAAAATTAGAGATAATCTGATTAACAATCAAATAGGCAATCGTAAAGTAAATAAGTTGTCATCACAGTAGGCCCAATACACTAAGTGAAATGTAAGTTTAATTCTTCAAATACTTTTGTTGTGCACAATATAATATTATTTAATTTGCACCTTTTGATTCCTTTTTTAATTCTCTTTAAAATGATATATAATTTGTAGATATCGAATACAATTTGCGACAGTTAGAGCAGATTATAGAGCTTGACGTCGGGCGCGCGCAATGCTTTGCAATGTAACGCCGCTCGACCGGTCAGCCTCCGCCTGTGACGTCACAGTCATAGCCTGCAGGCCCGTAGTTTACGTCGGCCCCGGCTGTGTGTGTACACGATAACTGTGCGGGCACTGCAACGTCCTGCGACTTCTTGTAGGTTACTTTTACTTTATTTAACAACCAGTCTGTGCTTCGCAATGGAAAATTGGCTAAGGAAATGAGGGAGGAGGTGTCTTTACAACAGCTTCACATAAGGACAACCGTTATTCCTGCTGAAATAATAATGTGAACTAAGTAAATGTGACTCTGACTAGTTTAGCCAGTCGGTTGAAGGCTTTACTGTGGAAAATAACCGTGGATAAATAATTTACCGTGGAACTTAATAATAAAAAAATATATACATGATATATATTAAAAATATAGAATAAAATGTATATTATAAACTACATTAATGATATAATAAGACATTTCAACTTCATTACCTCATAATCTATTAGACATATTTAATTTTATTTCTCTATTTTTAGAATAATTGAATTTTGATGGTTTAATTTTGAATAAAATATTTTTAAACAACTTTTTGATAAATCTTTGGAACTAAATGGATTATGAGTGATCTTAAAACTATACATATATTTCTATTTAATATTACATTATTAACAGGAGGGAAATTAACTATAGTAGTGGAGAAACGCGGGAGCTGGCTCAGTTCAAGGTCACTCGAGCGATGACGTCATCGAGGTCAATGACCTCACCGATGACGTCATCGATGACGTCATCGATGACGCAATCGATGACGTCATCACCAATTACGTCATTCTGTGACGTCACACCCATGACGTTGCAGAAATGACGTGGCGATGACGTCATCACCCCTTACGTCACCATTATGACGTCATCGATGTCACAAAGGTCAAGGTCACGCTGAAACCTAAAATATTTTGGCACTTTTGCTGTTCCTCGCACTACGCTCCGAGTTTCAGTCCGGTTCCCATGACCTTGACGACTTGGAGCGAAATTAGACGAGAAACAGCAAAAGTGCCGAGGAAACTCAAAGTTTGCAACGTGACTCTGCCTAAACCGTCATGTCACACCGCTCGAGTGACCTTGAACCGATACAACTCCCGCGTTTCACCATTATTGCAACCACGATGCGCACCCTACGACAGACACCGAGCGACTGACTGTCCGGCGCCGCGCACTCTAGGTATATGGGAAGTGGTGGGGGAACTGTGATGACCTTGGGAAACTTGAAACTGTCAACCCGGGTAGCACCGTTTTGGTGCTACCTTAAATGTACATGTTAAAGTGTGATGACTTTGAGTGAAAACATAGAAATACTAAAAGTCGATGTCGTCCCAGAGTTAAAGTGTGATGACCTTGAGTCAAAACACAGAAATACTACAAGTTGATGCCGTCCCAGAGTCAGTGACCTTGAGAATAAGAGTTAAAGTTTTCTTGGTATGACAATATTATGTTGTTCCAGAGTTAAAGTGTGGTGACCTTGAGTCAAAACACTGAAATACTACAAGTTGATATCGTCCCAGAGTTAAAGTGTGATGACCTTGAGGTTGACTGTAAACTTGGGACTTACGATTGTCTTTAAAGATGTATCCAAAGAATCTTCAGATTTGAGTCAAAACTTAGAAAAATGTACTCTAAAGTACTCAAAGTACTAATGTACTCAAAGTAAAACCGTTTGATGTGTATTTGCCAGAGTTTAAGTGCAGTGACCTTGAACTACTCTAAACCGTCAGGAATTGGAGCAACTAACTGAACCTTGGAAGCAAAAGTCATTTCTTCCAATATTTAATAAATCCTCATCAGTAAAACTTACATTAGTCCGTTTGGTATAAAACTTAGGGTGTCCGCGCAACAGTTTTCGCCACTTAGCCAAAGTCGTAACCCGCTTGACCTTGAGTGGAGGACATTGAGCAACTAATAAAGACTTAACACGGCTAAGTTTCTTACCCAAAGTGTCCTGCGACATGTCTTCCCTCACAAAAGTCTGCACAATACTCAGACTGTTGGTAGAGTATGAGCCAATTCAAAAGTGGTGGGGTAACAGTAGGAGTGGGGGAAGGTCACAGTAGTGGGGGAAGGTGAGGCTGTACTGCCGAAGCATCGCATCACTTCACCATGAGCTGCCCTACAGTCAACACACTGTTCACTCGGCCCGAGTTATCACTAGAAGAAACATTCCTGTACAGCTTAGGCTGCGAGGGGCGTAAAGTTAATGTAAAATCTGGACCGGACACTCATGGCGATATGTGGTATGAAAACGCCACCCTAAACATTACAAGTTAGGTTAGTGAGCATCGCACCGCATTATTCGATGGTGGTCCAGAGTTAAAGTGTAATGACCTTGAGTCAAAACACAGAAATACTACAAGTCGATGTCGTCCCAGAGTTAAAGTGCGGCGACCTTGAGTAAAAAACTCAGAAATATTTAGCCTATGTTGCTCCAGAGTCAAAGTGTAGTGACCTTGAGCCAAAAACTTGTAAAATACTTACATGAAAGGAGACGGAGAACAGCGAGGCGCACTTCACGCAAGTCGGAGACAGACTGACGGAGCGCCGTTGCGCAGCCTAGGGACTCGATTGTAGTGGGGGTATTGCCAACACTTAGAGTAGAAGTGTAGTGGGTAACCTTGAAGTGACATAAGTGTGACCTTGGGGTGACCTTGAGATGACCTTGAGATGACCTTGAAGTGACCTTGGGGTGACCTTGAAGTGACCTTGAGATGACCTTGAAGTGACCTTGGTGTGACCTTGAAGTGACCTTGGGGTGACCTTGAGGTGACCTTGAAGGGACCTTGGGGTGACCTTGACGTGACCTTGAAGTGACCTTGAGGTGACCTTGACGTGACCTTGAGGTGACCTTGAGGTGACCTTGAAGTGACCTTGGGGTGACCTTGAGGTGACCTTGAAGTGACCTTGGGGTGACCTTGAGGTGACCTTGACGTGACCTTGGGGTGACCTTGAGGTGACCTTGACGTGACCTTGGGGTGACCTTGAGGTGACCTTGGGGTGACCTTGACGGTGACCTTGTCCCCGATGGCGCCCCCACCTCTGTGCCCCCAATGCCGCCCCTTGGGGGGCGACCGGTGGGGATATAAGGCAGCCCGGCCACAGCCGGCTCGCAGTCCGCTCCCGCGCGTTGAACGTGAACGTTCGGGACGGACCGCCATAGGCCTCACTAAACACTGAAAGGCGCCTCCACTGTTTAGCGAAGTCTACTCTAACTTTAAGATTTGTATTATTTTTAAGATATTGCGCTTGCGTTTGGGTATTGGGAATTGTTTTATATGTGAGTGTTTTACTTGTACCGTATGTCTCCTGTGTGAACTGTTCGTCTTTTATCCTGTGTGTCTTGTTTGTCATATGTGTGTAATGTGTATATGCTTGTTCCAGCACTTACCATGTTGAGCTCAACCTATTCTGTAAGTGTGTTATATTTATTTAATGTGTATACGCTTGTTTTAGCACTCCCCCTTGAGCTTTTTTCACAGCTCAAATTAAATTTTAAAGTTAGGGAACGGGAGTAGACCCCCGTGTAAAATTATTTTATACCAACGTTAGCATGGGTCCTCTCAGGCATGCAATATTGCGGCTGGGTTGGGAACCGGTCCGTTTGTACGCTGGCATGCAGACCACAGCTGTGGCCAATTTGCGGCGGCCTCTGCACTCGGACCGAGGACGTAAGCCACTAGGGCTGTCCTCAACCTCTGTTTCCCTTCTGGAAACTCAAAATTATGTAAATGAATTTTTGTTAGATATTTGTGTTTTTTGTCCCCAAGGCCCCCGAACATTCGTGGTTCACCATGGATGTACGGGGGCCGAAATTTTTTAATGTTCGTGTGGCCTTGACCCACAAAGGACTTATAAAAATTTACTGCATTGCTAAAGTTAAATATTAAAGATAGGGTACGGGAGTAGACCCCCGTGTAAAGCTACTTTAAACCAACGTTAGTATGGGTCCTCTCAGGCATGCAATATTGCGGCTGGGTTGGGAACCGGTCCGTTTGCACGCTGGCAGGTAGACCAAAGCTGTGGCCAATTTGCGGCGGCCTCTGCACTCGGACCGAGGACGTAAGCCACTAGGGCTGTCCTCAACCTCTCTTAAAATTATGTAAATGTTTTGTTAGCTATTTTAAGTTATTTGTTACCAATGCAGTAAATGTTTAAAAGTCTAGCGTGGGGAAGGTCAGACAACATTGGATGTTTCCTGTTGTCATAGTTGTGTCTCTTCGGAGGCTACAGCGATGGCAACCTAAATGCCCCAGGTGGGGCTTAATTTTTTTAAAGTTTTTCCGTGACCTTGACCTAAATATAGTAATGACCCCCCCCCACTCCCTCCCCCACCCCCTCCCCCACCCCCTCCCCCTCCCCCACCCCCTCCCCCGAACTTTTTTTGGGAAAAATTTTTGACCTTGACCAAAAAGTTTTTTGGTCTGGACGAGAAGTGCCCCCCCCCCCTTCCGGGTACCTTGGGCGTGGTCACCCGGTGGGGATATAAGGCTACCGGGTTGTACGCATTTCTCATTTTAGCTCCAGCTCTCATGCTGACCGGTTCTGAAAATGTATCGTCGTTTACCTTATGATCCTTCGTACTATAATCTGTTTGGTATTAATAGTATTACAGACAATGAGCAGAAATTGTATAAAAAATTTTGTTGTTTACTTGATAGAACGCACAAACTACCTCCAAATACTTTCACCTACAAGCTACCCCTGATAGACAAGGATGATGTAAGCAAGCTAACAACAATTCAAGTGAAATTTCTGGAAGAAAAAATTCTTGTTTGTGTAAGAGAAGTGTTTCATAATGAATATTCAAAAAGATTGGCCTTCGACTTTATTAAGGAACATGCAGGACGTGAAAAAGAACAGTACCCAGGATTATATTATTTATATCTTTTTGAGAACGGAGCAAGTGTAACGGTAGAAATAAGTATCAAACTAATGTAATTCTCCCAACCAAGTGTTAAACTAGGACTTGAACTTGGACTTGATTGGGGTTTTGTAGAACAGAGCGGGGGATAGATCACTTTGCGGCAATGGACTAGCATGCTGCTTAGTGGTTTATCCCCCGCTCAAAGGGTATCTTTACGCGACCTTGACCCACATAAATGCATAGTTTGTGGGAGGTATAAAAAAGGGCAAACCAATTGGATGGATACACCACTTCTATACCATGGCTCCATTGCAGTGCTCTATCCCCCGCTAAAAATAATAATTCCAAATGACCTTGTTCCACATAAACTTGCTCAAACAGACATCTTTCAAAAAATTTGTACAAAGTAGTGGATTTAGACCAAACATTATTGGTTTATCAAGCCTGTTGAAGAATATATTGAAAATGGGTGTTTAAAAGCCAAATTTACTAAATGATTCATAAACCGGATGTATATGACGTCACCTTCCCCCACCCTTCAACCTCGGGTATAAAGGGACCCGGTTGAGCGCGCTGCTCATTATTGCTTGGACATTCACCGAGTGCACACTCAAAGCCAAACTGTAAAAAAATGGCTCTTTGCGATATTTGTGGTGAGTTTTTCCAAGATGAAGATACCTTTGTGTTACACCGAGAATTGCATCATGAAGAGGACAGAAAAGAAGAGATTGTTGTAAGTGAAGAAGACTTGGATGCGATTGATCGGTTATTGGAAAACCACCAGAAGCAGATGGACGACTTGGATAGCTATCTACAGTTACACCGAGAATTGCATCGTGAAGAGGACAGAAAAGAAGAGATTGTAGTAAGTGAAGAAGACTTGGATGCGATTGATCGGTTTTTGGAAAAACCCCAGAAGCAGAAGGAGGACTGGGCTAGCTATTTACAGTTAATGCAAAGAAGAAGACCAAGTGTTATTCAATTTGCCGGAGCTGGACCATCTACAGCTGGAGGATTTATTGAAGAGGAAATGGAAGAAAAAAAAGTGGAAGATGTAAAACAACTGCGTACCCAAGAAGAGGATATGGAAGAAGAGGATACAGAAGAAGTGGAAGATATAAGACAACTGCGCACCACAGCCTTGCCAGGACCAGTTGTAACTCATTTCAAAATTAATAATGTGCAATTGGAATTGGAAAACTTTATAACCCAAGCTAAAAATCTAGTTGTAAAAACATTGATGGAAGAATTGGCAAGATTGAACTTTATTAAATTTGGATTGGTGTTGGAGGCTATGTTTACTAATACCGATGGTGAAAACTCACCGAGAGCATTCATTGCTAAAAACCGAACCCTTACAACCACATCTGATATTAACGAAATTCTAGAAGAATGTTTGAATGAACTGCTAATGAAACTCCAAGAACACGAAGGAAGAGGATCTGGCTGGACACTATCATCGATTGAAGGTATGGATGTGAGGGTTCACAAGCATGGATATGGTATGAGAGGTAGCAGCTTTATCCCTCTACCAAAGGCGATCCGAGATACTAAATCATGTATCAATGTGAAAAATGAGGACAATGAATGTTTCCGGTATGCAATGTTAGCAAAATACGTGGGACATAATGCCATTAGACCTAGCATAGCATACGAAGGTGTTCAACACCGCTATAACTTTCGAGGAATGTCGTATCCTGTGAGTCTTGATCAAATTACTAAATTTGAGAAACAAAATCCAGGTGTTTCTGTTAACGTGTTTGGCTTAGATGATTCAAACAATGTGTATCCACTACGAGTAGTAAAAGTAGAGCAAAGTAACCATACCGATTTATTATTGATAACCAAAGGTGAGATTTCACATTATGTTTATATTAAAAACTTTGAATCTTTGGTTGTACGACAAGTGTCAAAACAAAATCGTAAGATAACAATATGCAAGAGATGCTTTTGTTTTACATGCAAGGAATTCAGACGTGGAGGATTGGAATGGTTGTTGGAACACCAGCGGCTTTGTAATACCAACTATGAAGAGAAGATTAGCCTGCCACCACCATCTAGAGCATGTGTCCAGTTTAAGAAGACAGTTCACCAATACAGGATTCCACTAGTTATCTACGCTGATTTTGAATCCACGTTAGTACCACAGGAGCTTCCAGATGGTGAGGTGACTAGAAGAACCAAATATCAATTGCATCAACCTAACAGTTTTTGCTTATTGGTAAAATCCACTTTGCCTGAAGAACAGTTGCAAGAGTATGGTTTAACATCCACCCCTATACTCTACCGTGGGGAAGAAGCCGCTAAGTATTTTGTAGACCAGTTGTATGACATTGCTGAAAAGGTGCAACGCTTATTCGGTAATGTTTTACCTATGGAACCTTTGAACCAAAATCAACAAGAAGAATACAATTCGGCAACAAGATGTTACTTATGCAAGAAGAGCTTCAGTGAAGAAAATCAAAAAGTAAGAGATCACGATCACCTGACAGGGTTATATAGAGGAGCTGCTTGTATCTCATGCAATATAAATTACAAACTGCCAAACTTTATCCCTGTCGTGTTACACAATCTTAGCGGCTATGACTCCCACTTCATTATCCCAGAGTTAGGACGAGATGATGGAAAAATTGAAGTATTAGCTGAAACATTGGAGAAGTACATCAGTTTCTCAAAAACAGTAGGTAAAATTAAACTTCGCTTCGTAGACTCTTATAGATTTATGTCATCTAGTTTGAGCAAATTGTCTGAGAACCTAAGAAGAGAAGATCTAAAAGAAACCAGCAAAATTGTACCTGAAGATAAATTGGACTTAGTAATGCGTAAAGGAGTGTTCCCCTATGATTACATAACTTCTGCAGAAAAATTTGAAGAAACCAGTCTGCCACCGATTGAAGCCTTCAATAGCAAGTTAAATGAAAGTGCAATCACCGTTGAAGACTACAATCATGCTTGTAATGTTTGGAACCAACTAAACATTCAAACCTTAGGGGAATATTCCGACTTTTACATAAAATTGGACGTAACTCTGCTGTGCGATGTGATGGAAGAATTTCGAAACACCTGCTTCTCCGCCTATGGACTGGACCCTCTACACTCGTACACATCTCCAGGATTAGCATGGCAAGCTATGCTAAAGTCAACCAACTGTCGATTGGAACTTCTAACAGATATTGATATGGTGCTCATGATAGAATCTGGTGTACGGGGCGGTTTGACACAAGCTGTAACACGTCATGTTAAAGCTAACAACAAGTACATCCCAGGCTTCGACGAGAGACAACCATCGGTCTACCTAGGCTACTTTGACGCAAACAACCTATATGGTTGGGCAATGTCAAATCCGCTTCCCTACGCTGACTTCAAATGGATCGACCCGGCCACCATCGGTGAATTCTCACAGATTCCAAAGAATGGTTCAAAAGGCTATATTTTGGACTGTGATTTCGAATATCCGGAGCACCTTCATGACCATCACTACGACTTGCCTCTCCTAGCCAAGACTGAAGTTTCACCGACAGGAAGATGGCCGAAATTGATGATGACGTTGGAGAATAAAGATCGGTAAGTGGCTCACTACTGGGTAGTTCAACAAGCTATTGAATTGGGTCTACGTGTGGTGAGAATTCATAGAGCAATTGAATTCACCCAGTCTTGTTGGTTGAAACCATACATTGATTCCAACACTACAAGAAGAGCAGCGGCAACATCAGCATTTGAAAAGGACTTTTACAAATTGATGAACAACGCCATCTTCGGGAAGACCTTAGAAAACAAAAGAAAACACAAGATTGTAAAATTAGTAAGTGATCCTAAGAAATTGGAAAAATTAGTGCAAAAACCAAATTTTGGAACATCCATGATTATAAACGAAGATCTAGTTGCCGTCAGTATGAAGAAAACAACAATAGTCATGGATCGTCCGTTATACATTGGAATGTCGATTTTGGATATAAGTAAAACTCTGATGTATGATTTCCATTACAACAAAATGGTTAAACACTACGGAAGAGACAACATTGGAGTTGCATACATGGATACCGACGCGTTTATCTACTGGATA
Source organism: Neoaliturus tenellus (assembly GCA_030545055.2). Classification (NCBI taxonomy): domain Eukaryota; kingdom Metazoa; phylum Arthropoda; class Insecta; order Hemiptera; family Cicadellidae; genus Neoaliturus; species Neoaliturus tenellus. The sequence goes on from CM061537.1 coordinate 87,057,679, forward strand.
AAGACTTTGGACATGTATGAAGACCTAAGGAGTTTCCCATACAAAGACGATTTTGACTTCTCTGACTATCCGAAAAAGCATCCGAATTACAATGAAAAGAATAAAAAAGTAATCGGAAAATTTAAAGATGAAGCAAATGGAATGCCTTTGGAGGAAATAGTTGCGCTAATGTCCAAACTATATTCCTTCAAGATGTTTAAGGAAAATGACATACCGACAGTGAAGAAAGCTAAAGGAGTCAAAACATCGTACTTGAAGAAACATGTGACATTTGACCATTACAAGACCTGTTTGTTTGAAGATTCTACAATGTCTGCAACGTTCAACACTATCAGGAGCTTTAAACATGAGGTCTACAGTGTCACTGAAGTTAAAAGAGCACTATCAGCTCGAGATGATAAAAGGCATAATATGCCGGATAAAATTCACACTCTTCCTTTTGGCCACTACTCTCTAAACCCTATCGACTAATAACCTATTCTTCGTCCTTCTACAACTTCGACCTTATTCCTTTCTCCTTCCGTAAAAAAATGGGGAACACGGCAAGTCAAACGCCGTGTTCCCCATTTTTTTACACAAGTTTGGATGACCTTGACCTATATAAATAATGTGAATATTAAAGACAACATTCATTGTGATTATACATGTGATACATGAAACATTCAAACCTGCAATATGAAGGACTTGAAGCAAGAAATTGTCAACGAACTTCATAAACCTGCAAGAAGAAAGTTTCCACGAAGAAATACAGTGATAAAAGGAATAAATGATTTATATCAAGCGGATTTAATTGAAATGATTCCTTACAGTAAACAAAATAGAGGATTTAAGTACATATTGACTATTATTAACTGTTTTTCAAAAATGGCGGATGCTTTACCACTAAAAGATAAAAGTGGCAAAAGTGTTACAAAAGCAATGGAAACAGCTATACAAAGAGACAAACATACTATAAAACATTTACAAACCGATGATGGAAAAGAATATTTCAATAAGGAATTTGCAAATTTAATGAAAAAACACAACATTAACCATTACTCAACCAATTCAGAGGTAAAAGCATCAATAATTGAAAGATTCAACAGAACTTTAAAAGGTGCGATGTATAAGATGTTTTCTAACAGAGGATCGCACGTATGGATTGATATGTTACCAAAACTTATAAGCGATTACAATAACAAGTTTCATAGAACTATCGGTATGAAACCAAGCCAGGTGACTAATAAAAATGAAAAACTTGTATTAAAACGTATAAAAATGAATACTAAACCAAAAGTTGAAAAACTAAAGCCTAAAAGGTTTAATGTTGGTGATAAAGTGCGAATAAGCAAATACAAAGGTGTATTCAGTAAAAGATATCTTCCAAACTGGACAAATGAGGTATTTACCGTATTTAAGGTGCAACCTACAATACCAGAAACTTACATTTTAAAAGATAATAAAGGACAATTAATTGCTGGAAGGAGGGTTTTATGGACATGAAATGTTAAAATCAACAGTAGGTGATGTATATTTAGTTGAAAAGGTGTTGCAACGGAAAAAAGATAAAGTTAAAGTACGATGGTTAGGATTTAATAAGACGGAAGATTCATGGATACCTAAAAAGGATCTATTATAACGATAGAGCATCATTTTGGGTTGAACCATTACAAAGGATGGAGATAATACCGCAAAAAGACAATTTTACTATTAATAATATAGATGAACTCACAGTGGATGGTTCTCAATTCAATACTGGGAAACATGGTGTTTTGTTACCAAACACGGTTCGTTGTCTAGTTACCGGTCCTTCCAATTGTGGAAAAACAAATGTAGTATTCAATTTGATTACAAACCCTAAAGGATTACGTTTTAATAATTTATATGTATTTTCAAAGTCACTACAACAACCAAAATATCAGTTATTGGAACAAATACTCAATAATGTGCCTGAAGTTAAATATTTTAAATTTAACGCAAGCGAGAGTGTCATGCAACCGCAAGAGGCTAAACCATTCTCAGTATTCATATTTGACGATGTATCTTGTGAAAATCAAAATACAATAAGGAATTACTTTGCCATGGGTCGACATAACAACATAGATAGCATTTATATTGGTCAAACTTACAGCAAAATACCGAAACAGCTCATTAGAGACAATGCAAACATGTTAATTGTATTTAAACAGAATGAAACCAACCTAAAACACATATATTATGACCATGTAAGTGCGGATATGCTATTTGAACGATTTAAAGAGTTGTGTGGAAAGGCTTGGGGTGAAAAGTATGGGTTTTTAACAATTATGAAGGAACAACCGCTAAACAATGGTCGATACAGGATAGGATTTGACAAATTTATACTAATACACTGATCATGATGTAAAATATTCATTGTTGTACAACACGTCTTGCTACAAACATGGTTAACCAAGAAAAGTTAATAAAGGAAATAAAATCACTTAGTGATTCTATTCGGGATAAAAACAGAGCATTAAAATTAGGTATTAGCGAAAGGGAGAAATTCCTTGAATCTACTTTTAAACCTATTACTGAACCCTTGAAACAATTAAACAAAAAATTTGCTAAACCCGTTTTGGAAGGAGATGCAATTGCACCTATTACAAAGTTTGAAAGAGAAAATGTAAAATCAGAAGATTTTAGTGATGAAGACCCGGAATCCTCTACATATAGTGGTTTTACCGGTGGAGAACCCGAAAGAGAGCTAGAATCACCAGACTATAGTGGTATAAGAGAATTATATGAAGTAAAAGCTAAAAGAGGACATGAAGATGTATCAACCGCTAGTGAAGAGGAAAAAGAAGAAGAAGCAAGGGAAGGTCCGTCAAACATAAGCTTGTTGGGTGAAAACATTCATAACAAAGGACCTTTAGGAAGGAAATACATGATAAAAATGTTAGCTGGAATAAATCCTAATAAAAACTACCATAGTTATGGAGTAAGATTAACAGAAGAAGGTTTAATGGTTGGTAATAGCCCGGTAAACATTGATGAACATGATAATATTATTGTTGGTAATCAAAGATATAAGGGCACAAGAGGATTATTTGAATTATTATTTGAAAAAAAGCCTTTAGAATTGTTAGTTAAAGAAGAAGACATGGAAGCATATAAACAGATTTTGGAACACACCAATGCATACAGGAGAAAATATTTAGCTGACCAACCAGTTTTTAGATCTAGGTCTTTAAAATATGGAGTATTTGTATCCAAGTTAATACCAACAACGAGAAGACAACCAATGCCGATAATGCCAAGAAAATCTGTAAAACGAAGGTTTGTGTCATCCACTTTGGATATAAGTGCTGCAGAACCAAGAAAAAGAAACAAATCTGTTACAGGTACAGGTTTAATGAAGAAACTAACACAAATGTGATTTATTACAATAATATCAATAAATTGGTGGATAGAATGAAACTAATACATGAAGCTAAAGAAGCGGGTCACACTGGATTGGAAAACGAATGGGTGGCTTTAGTGGATGAACTCCGAAACCGTGGGGTAATCTCATAAAAATGCGTTACTCCCTAGATTACTATTCAGTTGCACCATGAGTGTCGACAAGTTCGGACGTTACTCCTCGGATGGGTTATATTACGCAAATAATTTAAAAAGAGGTGCTGGTTTACCACAAACACCTGATGGGGATTATAACTAATAAAAGGTTAAAAAACATAAAAGATCCCACAGATGAATACGATGCAATAAATTTAAAAATATTAAAAGAAAAGATATCACCAACATTAAGACTACAGAAAAACACATATGACGCAGGTAATCATAGAATTGTCAATGTTGGTAAGCCAAATCAAAACGCTGATGCGATAAACAAAGGTTATTTATCATCAGAATTAAAAAATACGTTAAAATTCAATGGAAAAACGTATACTGCTGAAAATAAACGTATATCCAACGTAGATGACCCTAAAGATGCAAAAGACAGCGTAAATAGACGCTATTTACATTCATTAATACCTGAAAAGACAAAAGATGGTTTTTCTTTTTATAAATTTGTTATTAACGATATAGGTTATCCGAAAAATGAAAATGATGCTGTAAATTTAAAATATATAAAAGATCATTGTATTACACGTGATGTAGGAGTTATTGATTGTCTAGGTAATTGTTTAGCGAATGTTAAAGATGGTTCGGCACCATCAGATGGTGCAACAGTGGGTCAAATGAAGGAAACTTTAAAGCAAGAAACATCTGGATTTGTAAAACAGGATCAAGTAGTATCACGGTCGGGTGATGTGTTTGTACAAGGAAATGAAAAGTTTATTTTACTTGAACAAAAAATAATGTTTGGGATTGCAAAGACATGAAATTATCAAATGCGCAATTAGCTACAGATGCTCATGATGTTCCGATTTTATCACAAGTTTTACACACTAATCCAAACAATTATCATAGAGATTGGTTGGGTACAAATAGAAGAATAATTAACATATTTCCGAATTTAACATATTCCATGATTACGATTGTGTTGTAGTAAAAGAATCTTTAATATTAGACAAACCAAGTGGTAGTACTTTCAATGCGAAAAATAAGAAAATAGGTAATTTGGCACAAGGAACAGATCCGAAGGATGCTGCAACTGTAGGACAAACATTACAATATGATAGTGCAAATCAAGAGTTTATTTATAATACCAAAAGATTTAATGGATGTAAATGATTATCAAAATATATTAATTGCAGATCCAAATTCATTTAGCGGATTTAGAAAATTGTCTGGTGAACAATTTATTCATAAAAATCATGTATTTCGAAATGAATCAGACGGAGCATTAGTTAGTGGAAATTTTAAATATTTTAAATGTCCCGGGAGTGATGAAAATGTAACTGATAAAGACTAAGAATTTGTATAAAAACTGATACGGGTTAGAAATCGAGACTAATATTATAAAAATGGGTTACACTCTAGAATGTTATTCAGTTGCACCATGAGTGTTGACAAGTTCGGACGATATTCCTCGGATGGATTATATTACTCTAATACTTTAAAAAGAGGTGTTGGCTTACCACAAACACCTGATGGAGATTATGATATAAGTAATAAACGGTTAAAAAACATTAATGATCCCACAGATGAAAATGATGCAATAAATTTAAAAGTATTAAAAAAAGAGATATTACCAACACTGAAACTAGACAAAAACACATATAACGCGGGTAATCATAGAATTTCCAACGTCGGTAAGCCAAATCAAAACGCTGATGCAATGAACAGAGGTTATTTATCATCGGAATTGAAAAATATGTTAAAATTCGATGGAAAAACGTATAATGCTGAAGGTCGACGTATATCTAACGTAGCAGACCCTGTAGATGAAAAAGACAGCATAAATAGACGTTATTTACATTCTATAATACCTGAAAAGACAAAAGATGGGTTTTCTTTTTATAAATTTGTTATTAATGATATAGGTTATCCAAAAAATGAAAATGATGCTGTAAATTTAAAATACATCAAAGATCATTGTATTACCCGTGATGTAGGAGTTATTGATTGCCTTGGTAATTGTTTAGCGAATGTAAAAGATGGTTCTGCATCATCAGATGGTGCAACGGTGGGTCAAATGAAGGAAACTTTAAAACGAGAAACATCTGGTTTTGTGAAACAAAACCAAGTAGTAACACGACAAGGAGATGTATTTGCGCAAGGAAATAAAAAGTTTACTTTACTTGAAGAAAACAATAATGTTTGGGATGGTAAAGGAAAGTTATTGACAAATTTAGGTATTGGTGAAAAGCCTGGTGATGCTGTTACTTATGAACAAATAATACAATTAGAGCCAAATGGAAAAAATGGTGGAATTGTGATAACAAACGATTAACAAATGTTGCGGACCCTGATTATGCTGATAACGCTGTAACTGTTAATTTTCTTGTTAAAGTAATAGGTAATTTATTATTTGATTTGCATAATTATATTGCAGCTGGACAACATAAACCTATTGATGAAAAAATGAGAAATACATGGATTAAACAAGAAATTCTTTATAAATATTTCTTTAATTATAACACACAAAAGTTTAGATCATCAGATTGGGGTACTTTTGATATTTAATTAAATAACATCATAAATTACATCATTTCTGTGCAACCTATCATAGAGGTAACACATAGGTTACGCTTTTCGAATATAAAAGACAATCATGACGTTTCATTACACCAGTCCATATCGAGACACTATACGGAAAGGAGGCGGTATCACATCCACAGTACACATCACATATCACATTCTCTGTTAAGTAAAGCTTTAAATCGTATTCCAGTAGGATCTACCGTAAATAGAGCAATAGACGCTTTACCATACGAATTTCACATACCGGGAGGTTATCAGTATTGCGGACCAGGAACTAAATTGAAAAAAACGACTGGAAAGAGGTGATCCAGGTATAAATAAGTTAGATCAGGTTTGTAAAGAACACGATATTGCATATTCCACGTTTACCGATTCCAAAAATAGGTCAATCACTGATAAAAAGCTAGCGAATATAGCTTGGCAACGAGTAAAGTCTAGTGACGCTAGTATTGCAGAAAAAGCAGCAGCTTTAGCGGTAACAGCAGGTATGAAGGCTAAAACAGCGGTAGGAGGTGGTAAAAGGAGGGGTAAGAATAAAAAAGGATCAACCATGAGGAAACATGGTGGTAATATTAGACTAAAAAGACGTTCTCCGAGGAAAAATAACAAAAAACCGACAATATGTCAATGGTAAAAAACGGGGCTGGTCTATACCTAAGACCGTATCGTGCATATTAAATAAAAGAAATCAATTGGTTATACCACATAAAGCGTTGACTAATGTTGAATTATTTAAATATATTTCCTGTTTAAAAATACCATTTTTTCGCGGAGTATTTATGAAAGACAGTTTACCAAAGAAAATATGGAAAAATGAGACTGGAATCGTGAATTTGGATAATACTGAAGGGCCCGGCACCCATTGGGTGTGTTATAAAAAACTAAATAGCAATGTATATTATTTTGATAGTTTTGGAAATTTGCCACCACCTAAAGAACTTGAACATTACTTTAAATCTGCTAAAAACATATATTACAACTATAAAAGAGAACAACCTGATAATACTTCAATATGCGGCCATTTATGTTTGGAATTCCTAGCTAAAAGTATCAGTCACTATTGAGATGTCTTCCTATACGGTATCATTAACAGGAAAATCGTCCACTTTACGAAGTATCCTTTTTCCAGCGTTACGCTTGGGATTTTGGGAGGCAGCACTGTTAGATTTTACAACTTACAACTCTATTCCCAATGTTACGGAAGGTAAAAATAACTTATTGCATTATTATAAAGGAAAAGATGCCAGTGGTAAGTTTACAGACTTAGAAGAGTGCAGTTTACCCACAGGTTCTTATGAAATTGATCATATTAATGAATTTTTGCAAAATAAAATGGGAAAAGACAATATATCGCTAAAAGGTAATAATAATACAATGAAAGCTGAGCTTACTTCAAAATATTATATAGATTTCACTAAGCCAAACTCAATTAGTGATTTATTAGGATTTCCCAAAGATGGAGCAATTTTAGAACCAAATAAAACACATTCCGGTAAACAAACTGTAACGATATTAAAAGTCAATAGTATAGACATAACTTGTAACATTATACAAGGAGCTTACAGAGATGGAGGAAATACTCATATAATACATACTTTTTACCCCAGTGTACCGCCTGGATTTAAAATTGTTGAAAAGCCACAAAACCTGGTATATCTACCGTTGAACACCACTTTTATTTCAGACATCGTGTTGAACGTATTGGATCAAGACGGTAACTTGATAGATTTCCGAGAGGAGCCTATTACGGTTAGATTACATTTAAAATCGACACTTTAATACAAAATCATGGGTTTAACATTTAAAAGCGAACAACCTACGGGAATCCGCATTAGTAGCTCTTCAGCTGTGGAGGAGTTAGCACGCGAGAACATTCGTTTCTTAGAGAGAATTGGATTAAAAGTAACCGATAGTGGATATACTGGATATAGCTCAGGGTCCAACATTCGACGAAACCCTATGGGAAAAAGAATATCACACCCACAACCCTTACACTTCATCAAAATTAAACAATAACGATGAAATTCGTATTCCCATACAAAATCAAGACATTTACACACTACCATGTGAAAGTTACTTGTATATTGAAGGAAAAGTTACTAAAAAGGACGGTACTACTACTGGTACAACAGTTCCATTTATAAATAATCCCATGGCTTTCCTGTTTGATGAAATTAGATATGAAATATCAGGTGTAACAGTTGATTCCACTAAAAAAGTAGGTATTGCAACAACTTTAAAGGGATTAACGTCTATATCACCTAATGAAACCAATTTAATACAACCTGCAGGATGGGTTTTACCTGCAAAAGACACAATCACTCCAGATACAAATGGAAATTTTGATTTTCATATTCCATTACGTTTGTTGCTTGGTTTTGCTGAAGACTATAGAAAAATAATATTAAACGTTAAACAAGAATTGGTTTTGTTGAGATCTTCAAACGATAAAGACATTATTAAAGCTCCAAACGGTACAACAGATGCAACTTTAGAATGGAAATTAACATTAGAAAAAATTGTATGGAGAGTTCACATGTTAAATTAGCTGACGAGCATAGAATGCTACTATTAAGAAAGTTAAAGGCTGATCGTGATATTGTAATTCCTTTTAGAAGTTGGGAATTTCATGAACATCCCAGCTTGCCAGCTACGGATCGTCACACTTGGACTGTTAAAACATCTAATTATGTGGAACGAGCCAGGTATATTATATTTGGTTTACAAACAGGTAGAAGAGACACCATCACCAAACATGCAGGCCAATTTGATCATTGCAACTTGAAAAATATTAAAGTTTATTTAAATTCACAATTTTTTCCATACGATAATTTAAATGTGTCATTCTCTAATAAAAAGTACAGCATATTGTACGATATGTATGCAAGATTCCAAAGTTCATATTACGGTAAAACAAATGCACCTTTACTATCACCAGAAAAGTACTTAGATGGTTACCCAATAGTTGTAATCGATTGTTCTAAACAAAATGAATCAGTAAAATCATCAAGTGTGGATATAAAAATAGAAATGGAATTCAACGCGGCTATACCAGCTAATACAACTGCATACTGTTTAATTCTACATGATAAAATCGTAACATACACACCTTTAACTGGAATTGTTAAAAATGTATTGTAAAAAACCGGTTTTGTTACATTCCAATGCATTCCGCGAGTATAAAAGCAGAGCGTTCAGGTCGCTCCTCATCAGTTTGTTGCCTGTTCTTGTATGGGTAGCATCTTATTCAATATGGCTTCTCCTAGTGGTACACAAGAAAATGTAGTAGATATTGAGAAGGAGATATCCGACTTTTTAGATCTTCAAGGTCAACCGGAGGGAGATGAACACAACGCTTGCGGACAACTCCACGCCAGTAATAATGTTGAGGAAAAAGGTAAAAGAAGAAAGAATGCACAGAAGAAGAAAAGGGATATTGAAGATAATATTTCTCCTAACATATTGAGTGAGGTATTCTTGCGAATATTTTATCCAATCTCATCCAGTTTGGACAAAAGTGCTGTAATCGGTGTTATGATATCGACGGATTATTCACCTACTGTAATTTTAACTCATGGGCCCAAAATGATTTTGTTTACGGACACTGCTTGGGAATCGTTTATGAAACACTTGCATCTGCTAGAATGCTATTTAAGTAGTAACATGTTTGGAAGAAAGACAAGAGTAGGCCTTTTAGATTCAAATGTGGAAATCGATATTGTTAAACATCGTGGTGATCATCAGTTGCGGTTTAGAGACACAACAAGACATGATAACAAGATTCAACTTAATCGAGAAGAGTTCTTTATTCTAACTTGTGCAACTGAACCGATAACAAGATACTTGAGACAACTGGTATTTTCAAGTTCAATTATTAAATATTATCTGGAAGACACTTTGGACAAACAACCGGACGCACCTATATTGTACGGGCCTGTGGATACTTCTATATTCAATAGGGTTCCTCATGAAGTACAAATGTGGAGACAATTAGAAAAGTACGCTCAACTACATAAGAAATCAGTAAAACGTGAAGAAGAGGAAGAAGAAGGAGGAGAAGAATCAAGTGTTAGTGATGAAAATGAAAACAAGGAAAATGTAAAGATGGAAACCTAAATGACAATCAACTACACAGCAATGGTTAATTTTTAAAACACTTTGTGGGGTTAGGCCTACCGGGGACGGTGCCCACGTTAAATATACACCAACGCGCCAACAACTGTACGGCCAGGTATAAAAGTCGTACCTACCGTGGTGTGGAAATCAGTTGACCTTTGGACTTCGTCATGAGCAGACGAGTGATCTTCGCAATGGACAAGGAAGAAGAACAAGTAAAGTCCAAACCTGGTATAATTGAGTTCCAAGCGTTTCGGGGTAATGATGATAGATTTATCATAAAAGAACTTGTGTTTTTCGACATCAATACAAGTGTTCCATATACGTTTTTGTTCAAACCACCATGTTCTTATTCATCTTTAACTAGCAAAGCCGCAACTACCAACAGGTGGATTTCAAAATATTTCCATCATATCGATTGGTATGATGGTTTTGCAAGTTACACGGACTTGTATCACATCATGCATCAGTTTTCAAACAGGTTTACCGATATTTACACAAAAGGACTGGAAAAGAAGAGATGGATCGAAGAATTTACTCATGTTCCGGTTAATGATGTGGAATTGGATAAAAACTACAAGTATACGATGGAAAATGTTTGTATTTGTACTAAAAGTTCAGAACATGAAAAAGATAGACATTGCGCTTTAAAAAACGCCTATAAACTCGCATCTTACCTTCAAAGTGGGGAAATGGGGAGTGGTGGGGGTAACGGGGGTTATATAAGTGAGGAGCAGACCGGGACCTGGCATGAGTATTACTCGAGATTCCGAGACGACAACATCTCCCAGCAAGAAGACGAAGAAGACGATCTATAACTCGACCATGGCATCTCACCAGTTCCTGCAAACTTTGGTTGAGCAGTTCAATGCTCACTCCAAATCTACCATACTACCCGTCAAGAAGTGTTCCGAACTTAAAGACGAGAAGCACTACATTATCCACGCCATGAAGAAGATGGAGACTACAGTTGGAGAGGCCATCTGCTGCAGTCTTAGCGAGGCACCGTTCACTCCGGGGGATGAGCCCAAGTTCCAAGTCTACCTGCCGAAACGGTTCGTCCATCTCCTCCAGAACGAGGATCTGCGCTCCATCCAACCCGGCTGTCTCTACCTGGTTTCCCACGGTTGCACGGGTAGCAATTCCACCGAGTTTACCATCCACATCGCCGACAAGCAGCAGTGTTAGATTTAAGTTTTACTGTTGTACATATGTTATTGTAATGTTTTATAAATAAATAAACCATAAAAGACAAAAAAATGCAACATATCAATATGTGGAGTTTGTCACATATTGATATGTTGCATTTTTTTTTTAAAGTTCGCGGGTGACCTTGACCTTTGACCTTTGCATTTCACAGTTACCCCCACCACTACGCTACAAGTGAAACCTGCTTGAATGCAAACACCCCCACCACTTTTTCATATACCTCCAAGCGCTGTGCCTCATCTTCATTTCAACTCCAGCAGCCAACCGGACAACATCAGGATGTCTCTGAACGTAAGCTGTGCCAGCTATGAGGAGGTGACGATTAAAACGCAACAGGAGCTGAACGACTTGTACAAGGAGTTGCAGCTGATGGTGGCAAGAGGCTACCGTATAAATGTGCAAGTCTACGCTTGCAATATACGCAATCTCCGACACCCAAAAGAAGAGTCTGAACATTACTCTTCTCCAGCGACTTCATCACCAACGTCCATGAAGACTGAAGCGAGCCAGACTTTGGATTATTTCAGCTGACTAGCAGTTGTTTTCCTTCTTCTTACCATTGTAGAATATGTTTATTTCTTTATTATATTAAAGATGTAAAAGAGAAAAAACACCTATCTTGTTACTGACATATGTGCTCAGTAACAAGATAGGATTTTTTAAAACACAATTTGGATGACCTTGAAACTTCCCCCACCACTTTTTCATAGTACCCCCAAGCGCTGTGCCTCAGCTTCATTTCAACTCCAACGGTCAACCGTACAACATCAACAACAATGGCAAACCTACCAACAGATAAAAGATGTCCTCACGCATGCTGTGACTTTGTACACGAGTTAGAGAAGAGGATGCAAGAGAGGGAGATAAGAAGAAAGCGGATCCACTCAGAAAATATTATGATAGTTAACGGCTATCTTTTGTTGTTTGGCTTGATTACGGTTGTACTATTCATATTATACGGCATAGTTACATGTGTTGGTAAAGTAATGGAAGAAAATGTCCACCACCATCAATTGGAAAGTTCCAATGTTACTTTGTAGGTTTCCTTTTTTTTAAAACTCCATTTGGATGACCTTGAAATTTCCCCCACCACTCTGTTATACCAGCATTGCTCGCTGCAACAAGCATCATTCCTCCTCCAACAACCATGGCGGACACACCTGCTTGCGATGCCATGTCTTCCACCGAAGATGTACCCACTACAAGTTGGAAATTGACAATTGACAACGTGCATTATTTAGAAACCACCTGCGATTGGATGAAGTCTATTCTCCTCGACAACTCGGAAATAAAGCTCAAGGTCACTTTAGATTATGATTGGTCTGAAGTTATAATGCAGCAAGACGATCAAGAATCAGATCACAGTGGAGGTCAACAATCACCGGAATATTTGTCAAATTTACCATTGTCAACCATATATCCTACAAATGAGGTGTAAAAAGAAGAAAAGGAGCATGGGGTTTAGAGTTTCTTATTTTTTAAAACCCAAATTGGATGACCTTGAACTTTCCCCCTCCACTTGCCTGTGTTTATTTAAGTGTCACCCGCTGGCTACGGCATCACTTCATCGTGCGCTTTCACCGCAGCAACATGGAGAGTCAACTCAACTACTGTTGCGAACGGAAATGTTTTTCATGGTCAAATGATATTGATGTGGTGGATGGACTGGCTTGTAGAAAATGTGAAGCTTTTGGACAATGCATGTGTCAGTGCAAGTCATGGAAGAAACCGAAACCACAGTTGAAGACATTCCATGTGTACCAGATGAGAGGGCATATGTATACTTGTTGCCCTGAACGCTGCATCGAGTTCCCACTAAAACACCTAACCAGCTGCAACGTTTGCAACAATTGCTTCGCGGGCTTTTGCAAACATTATTTAGCAAAATGTCAGTACAGGTCGACTTGGCATACCGAAGCTCTCATTATCGATAAAATCACTGAAGAAGCACAAGAGTAGTCTTTCTACTCTTTTACTTTTTAAAAACTCCGTTTGAATGACCTTGAAAGTTCCCCCACCACTTCACATATACCTAGAGTACGCAGGGCCCGGAGGTCAGTCGCTCGGCGGCTGTCGTAGGGTGCACATCCGTGTTGTGCAGTCTGCTGTGCAGTTTTCATTTTAACCAGTTCAGGGTCACCACACTTAAACTCTGGCAAAAACGTCAAGCTGTTAACAACAATCCTAAGTCCCAGGTTCACAGTCAACCTCAAGGTCATCACACTTTAACATGTACATTTAAGGTAGCACCAAGACGGTGCTACCTGGCTTGACATTTTCAAGTTTCCCGAGGTCATCGCAGTTCCCCCCACCATTTCCCATATACCTAGAGTGCGCGGGGCCGGACAGTCAGTCGCTCGGTGTCTGTCGTAGGGTGCGCATCGCGGTTGCAGTAATGGTGAAACGCGGGAGTTGTATCGGTTCAAGGTCACTCGAGTGGTGTCACATGACGGTTTAGGCAGAGTCACGTTGCAAACTTTGAGTTTCCTCAGCACTTTTGCTGTTTCTCGTCTAATTTCGCTCCAAGTCGTCAAGGTCATTGAAACCTGACTGAAACTCGGAGCGTAGTGCGAGAAACAGCAAAAGTGCCGAAAAATTTTAGGTTTCGGCGTGACCTTGACCTTTGTGACATTGATGACGTCATAATGGTGACGTAAGGGGTGATGACGTCATCGCCACGTCATTTCTGCAACGTCATGGGTGTGACGTCACAGAATGACGTAATTGGTGATGACGTCATCGATTGCGTCATCGATGACGTCATCGATGACGTCATCGGTGAGGTCATTGACCTCGATGACGTCATCGCTCAGGTGACCTTGAACTGAGCCAGCTCCCGCGTCTCTCCACTACTAACTATTTTTGTTAAAAGTATTATTTCTTCATTAAACGTTGGTTACTGTCGAGATTATGTTTATTTACATAGGCATATAATGGTAAACTATTGTACTTGTTGCTCGATATCCAGCAATTTAATTTTTACTGTTTATGCTTTCCAATCAGTTTATTAACCAGTGCATCCAAGGTTTAAATCATAACCACTTTGGTAAGAATAGACGGATGTTCTCGCTGGTGTAAATACTGTGTCCTCGTTACAGTTGTTAACTTGAAATCTTTTAAATTTACTCATCAATGTTAATGAAATTGAGAAATTTATAAATTTAAGGGCTTCTATATTCCCCTTCCGTTTGGATAGATATTTACCAATTTACTTTAGAAACAACTTCTAGCCGAGCTCTAAAATCATTGGCACTAAAATCATTGAAATTGGTTGAAAACTGTAGGAGGAATTTCTTGTACAAAAAACGTGTCGCGTATTAAATATGTATAGATTCTATAATCTATTATTTATGAGTTATCTCAGATTTATGATGTAGGTTTGCTGCCTTTGGAAAATATTAGTTTCTCCCTTCCTAGTGAAGGTTGATACAACATTTTATAAATATGTGTTGATAAGTGATAGGCAACTTTTTAAAGATATCCATATAAGAATACTTCGCAAACTATATATATATATATATATATATATATATATATATATATATATATATATATATATATATATTAACCAGTTAAGCTAAGTTAATGTTTAAATATATTAAATTGTTTGTTTTTTAAAGTTCTTCAAAATGGATTAGTTTTGTAAATACATCGCTACAGACACTCCTCATATTTGTAAGGGATATTTATGATGGAAACTTAGCCCATAAACAATCTGACGATACTTCAGCTAGCGTTTGTTCGCACCACTTTTGTATTTGGTGTGTGTGGAGAACACTCGAGGAACTGGACTTATTCCCGCCGCGCGTCTCACCGGACCGGAGTACAACGTTCTGTGTTCAGCCGATAATTACATAGTTACAAGGTTGGCCGTCACCAGCGCCACTGAGCGTCGGATTCTTCACAATTAACGTGTTAAAATGTCTCCGATTTATGTTTACTCCGGGACAGCTGAATAGCGACAGAACACTGGGATAATTACGCAGGAGGAACGTTAATTATTTACTAAGCAGTTATAAACTGACATTAACTTGTCATTGTTCACTACTTACGAGTAAAATATTCCGGGGGTCGGGGAAGTGTTTTAGACAATGTGTAGCTTATAATGGGAGGCTTGGATTTCAATAGACTGCGTTAGGAGAAAAAAGTTTTACGTTTTCACTTTCTTCTTTTGACATCTATTAAATGCTCAAATGCTTGAGAACTACGATATACTTAAGAAGATATAGCATACTATGTACAGTTTACACATGGATTCTAGTATAATAAATAGTTCATAATATATAAAAAAATCAATTCAGTAAAAAAACGACTAAATAGTAGTTTTTTGTGGATTGAAATCTGGAATTTAAAATTTGTAAAATATTTATTTGTTGTTCTTTGTTTTGGAAAACTATAAACATAACAAGTATTAAAGGAGTTTAACCTTTCATGTTAAATATTTTACGTTTAAAATGATAGGTTACGAGAGTATTTGAATATTTAAAAGTTAGGCCTAGGTCTAAAAATATTTCATAAAATAGTTTTATATTAGTATTTATTTCAAAATATTCACGAATAAATAGCTTAAATAACCCTTAACATGGTATATCGAAAAAAAAACTGTATAGTAGTTTTCATCACTATGAGCAAAAGTGGGTCTTTTTGGTGAACCCGTTGCTAAAAAAAGGCAAACGACTCGTGTGATAGCACTCGGCTGCGACTTGTTTTTAAAACACGATTGCGCAAAAAGAGTCACTTTTTCTCCGAGTGATGAACAACGTTTTTTATCATAATTCAAAATTACACTCTTATTCGATGAAAATTTTAATTATAAAGTTGTATTTTGAGGTTATGTTTACAAAGTAACTAATATACAGTGATTGCATTTCAATTATTTACAAACAATGCTTCAAAAAATGTTTGAATTTCACTGTTCAACATTGAAAATTAATAAATAACACTTAGCAAACAGCTGACTTTTCAGTCCTATGGCCTAAAAAATATTTCAGCTGTTTTTTTCTGTCATGGGACAAAAAAGAAACGTTTTTACTGCTATTGAGAGAACCAAAACAGGCTGATTTCGTGCAGAATAATAAAAAGAGTTTTTGTAATAAATTCCCATACAAATACACAAATTAATTTTTAATATTGAACATCCACGAACGAAATAAGAAGGAGATATTAGATCGGCGCGGTGTCACGTGGAAATTGGATCTGGAATCAGCAGGTAAGTAGTTCATCTAAATGTGCATTTAATCAGCCGGCCCGTGCCTTCCCGGCCAACTTAATCTTGATACAGAACATAAATATTGTAACTCGTGTTTGCTTACCATATAAATCGACGTCTTGGTTCGGAGCGTGCGGAATTAGAGATTAATTTCAAATTTATAATTGACTTACAATTCGTATTTTACTTTGGTCTCATTAGAACGCACTTTAGTTTTTTAGATAGTGTATTTGATGAAAGAGTGGTTCGATTGAGTTGCATTTTGAAGATTTAGTTGTTTTACTAGCTAGCAGTACGAATAGTAATTTAGCCATTATATAGTTTCTAACGTGAATCAAGCCCAATAATAATTAATTGCGTATTAGGTCAAAAATGTTGATATCCCTATAGCACTGCAGCTTTTTCTCCCAGAGAAATTCAAACTCAAATTCAACCTTCTCCAAGTTAAGGCTCATTCCAATGTTACCTCGAACAAGGTTGTTCCATATCGTTAAAACTTTATGAAAGACACCGTTAATAAATAAAACAGTATACATGAGTGGTGACGTTTTTAGTGCTTACAAAAATTGTACTATGTGAGGTCAAAAATATGGATGGCACCTCTGATTTACTCCGCTCACGTAGTTTTGGGACTCTTAGAAAACAGCTGTTTCAATGAGGTCAATTAAATTGTGCAATAACTTTAAATATTCGATTCTGTTCTTGGCGCTTTGAATAACAATTTTGTGCAAAATTGGTATAGATAGATAGGTCGAGGTGGACCAATAGCATACCTCATAGAAGCCCAGATTTATTTATTTATTAACGGACAACCTTTTTATTTAACAATACGTACAACAAGAATACATTTGCAACAAGGACAATAATATGGCTGCGAGGTAAATTCAGACAAGATGCAAAAAACAAGCAACTAGAAATGTGTGCTATTCCTATAATAGCACTAATTATAAATCCAAATTTTTATAAATGAGTGACCTCGATACAATTACAAATATAATAAATTGCCAATCGATGCAACAATGAATAAATATAGACATGTATTTTGTTGGGTTCACATAAATCAAATAAGTAGAAATATGGGGAAAAAATACCTTTTGCTTTTGTTGAAGGACCAGAGTTAATTGTATAACTCAAATGTAATTGACTAGAATAGTACTAAAAAAATACATTTTAATTAGATAAACAGTGAAATAGTGGGTGAAAAAAACACAAAACAAGTTATAAATTGGTTTTAGGAATTTACAAAAATAAACAACTTAGGTTTGAATAGTTAGTCATTGCATTAAAGGTTGCACAGTTAAACATTTCAAAAATTCAAGTTTATTTCACTCACCGAAAGTTTTCCTTTTTATTCACATGAGTATTGCGATGAGATTCTGACATGGTACCATGTGTCCGCGCAAAGAGTTCAGGAGGTTGTACAGTTCATGGATATTCATAGTCCGATTTCATTTATTTCTTGAGTTGCACATGATTTACACTGAAGTTTATGATTAAGATCACATTTGAAATACTTTTACACACAATGTCCATTTTGAGAAAAGAAAATATACATTTCATTACAAAAATCAAGAAAGGAGGAGTCTATTCACAATAGTTCAAATTAAATTAAAAATTGTTATTGAAATATGGGGATAGAATGATTAGAGACATAAAATGGAATGAGTTACATGAGTTTGTTACATAAATTCAGAAAAACTAATATTAGTTGAATGAGGTATTTCAGAAAAGGAGATTGTGTGTGTCTTTTTGGGGGAAGAAACAACAAAGTACAATAATTGAAATAAAGCAGATGGAAATTATCATATGGCATTAAATTAAAAATAAAAGAAATAGAATAGAAATTTCAATGGAGTGGGTAAGTTGTAATAGAATATGGGAAAAGAGTATTATATAAGAAGATACTGGATTAAAAATTGTGATTTTCCCAGCTCTCTTTATGTTGGTTAGGGAAATGTCCAATTGTGTTCAATTGTACTGAACACATATGCAGTATTTTGAATAATTTAAGTTAAAAACAGAAATACAGAGATGCAATATCGCATTTGACTTTATGCGGTTTTTTCTGGTAGGGAATTAAAATACATCGTAGGCTATAGTCTACTAATCAGACGTTCCGTGAAGTTGCCCATTTAGAGGCAAGGTGCGACTGGTTACAATAGACATATTGAACAGAGTATGAGCCGAGTTGACCATAAATTACATTTCTTCCAAGTTATCGACGGTGGGACAAATTGAAATGAACTAAATGTATAAAACTGTTTTAATGAGGATTCTAAGAAACTAATATTTTAATGTACTACGTTGTACAGTTCTGCTCCATTCATTTATGAACACCATGTAGTTAGAGACATTCTCTATACCAAGAAATTGAATTCTTATAAAGTTTTGGTTGCTTTCAAGTATAACGTGAATCGTTAACATCGTAGTTACAACAGATGTTTAACTGTGAGTACACAAGGGTTTGCTCTGGGTCGCCCGCGTGTCTCTGAAACTCGCCCAGGGATAATGTCGCAAACACCCATAACTCTCCGCCTGCATTAGCTGAACGTTCCATACTTTTATGTCACTTGAGTGGATCGCATAACCTAACCTCGACTCGCGTTATTTATCAAGTTTGTGACATAAAAGTTTGTTATTGGTAGTCAATATATCTTTAAGTTTTTTCTTAAATATTTTAAATAAATTGTGTATAGTGTGTGTCGTTTTATGCAAAAGGTTGTTACCGATAAATCATAAACAGTACTTTCCAAAATATATCTTTCTATCTGTTCTATTCTATCTAAGGCCATAATAATATATATAACGTTATAATATATATAACGAAGTGGCCCCTGGCGCAAATTGCGCATTTTATGATTGTGCATGAGTGAAACTCACCTACAGTACGTTAATGTTGATTATGAAGTGACAGAGATCTATTTTTGTTTACTAATTCATTTGAAGGTAATCAGCTGTTAAATTACAATTCACATTAAAGAACTTGCAATAAAAGTTGGTCAACAATTTAAAGCGCCCTCTAGAAATAAATCAAATGCAAGGGGAGCGAAGCCCGAAACAATATGACATTTTTAATTACGATTCGTCACTGCGGTATATCCTAACCTTTAAAATGACAGCCCTCAATCTTAAAAATCGGTTCAGTAGGTCGAGAGAGAAAAAGGGACGTAATAGACCAAACCCTTATAGAAATAAGAAGTAGATAGGTGAAGCCGTTTTTTTTTTTTTAACACTACTCCTCCCTTATTTCTGGACGAAATTCAATGTTTGAGATGTCATAAGATTCGTCCCAATTCGTAGTTTTGCAATAAGGTTTTAGATTTTTTTATTTGTTTTCTGAAGGGCACGGGAAGCCCTTCAAGCTAGTTTTTTGTCCATAAGATAAACATGGAGAACAATTTATATAGAATTACAAAATAAAAAATCCAGACAAACACATGTTAAAGGCTAGCTGAATAAAAGCAATTAAACTACTGGTAATGAAATATCAAAGACTCAAAAATACCTGAAATATCAACAACTGGTATTCAAAGTAACTCGGTAAACTACCATGGAGCAAGGTTTGATCACCAGGTACCGTGCATTGCGCTGCACGGGCCCCCTAGTATTTATTGTAGTACAGCATGTTTATTCCTCAGCGTTAGGGGTAAGAAAAGTTTCATATGAACGATTTATCTTTCGAAATAATCAAACTTTAAAGAGGATTGTCGAAAATCGAACGAGAAATCCAACTAATACTAAATTTTTAGTAAATAAAATAATTTCATCAGTTGATTTATATTTTGAATTAAACATTCTAGAGATAACATTTTTCATGCGAACATTGTGTTTGCAAAATTGCACCGTTACCTGAGTGCACCATAATGGAATTAGGAATGCTTTTAGGTCAATTAGATGGATTCAATAGACTTCATAGATGTGATAACAGGTATAGAAGATGTTCCAAATAGTTTCCGCTCACCACTTATTTGTTAAAACCACAAAACTTTTTCTATTCACTATTTTGTTCATTTGGACATATTTTTATCCTAGTTAATATGAATTAAAAGAAAGTGTTTCAAATGGTGTTCAACCATTTGAAATTTAGAAGCGTCTCTAACACTTAAATAGATACTCAAACGAATTAGGCTACATACAACAAATGTTAAAGTTATGTTTTAATTGGAAAGCAGACGTAATTTTCCTTAGAAATACTGAAAAAATTTCGCTTGATACGAAACTACTTATCATTTAAAAATCGAATGATTGATAATTTACTTAGAAGTAAATGATTTATATTAGTGGTCTAATCGAATGCATTAGATGGATCATCAGACATAATCTAATCTGCAGTGTAATACAAATCAATTTCCATAAAAACAATTATTAGTTGTTATATTATTTAGACATATATATATTATCCCTATAGCACTGCAGCTTTTTCTCCCAGAGAAATTCAAACTCAAATTCAACCTTCTCCAAGTTAAGGCTCATTCCAATGTTACCTCGAACAAGGTTGTTCCATATCGTTAAAACTTTATGAAAGACACCGTTAATAAATAAAACAGTATACATGAGTGGTGACGTTTTTAGTGCTTACAAAAATTGTACTATGTGAGGTCAAAAATATGGATGGCACCTCTGATTTACTCCGCTCACGTAGTTTTGGGACTCTTAGAAAACAGCTGTTTCAATGAGGTCAATTAAATTGTGCAATAACTTTAAATATTCGATTCTGTTCTTGGCGCTTTGAATAACAATTTTGTGCAAAATTGGTATAGATAGATAGGTCGAGGTGGACCAATAGCATACCTCATAGAAGCCCAGATTTATTTATTTATTAACGGACAACCTTTTTATTTAACAATACGTACAACAAGAATACATTTGCAACAAGGACAATAATATGGCTGCGAGGTAAATTCAGACAAGATGCAAAAAACAAGCAACTAGAAATGTGTGCTATTCCTATAATAGCACTAATTATAAATCCAAATTTTTATAAATGAGTGACCTCGATACAATTACAAATATAATAAATTGCCAATCGATGCAACAATGAATAAATATAGACATGTATTTTGTTGGGTTCACATAAATCAAATAAGTAGAAATATGGGGAAAAAATACCTTTTGCTTTTGTTGAAGGACCAGAGTTAATTGTATAACTCAAATGTAATTGACTAGAATAGTACTAAAAAAATACATTTTAATTAGATAAACAGTGAAATAGTGGGTGAAAAAAACACAAAACAAGTTATAAATTGGTTTTAGGAATTTACAAAAATAAACAACTTAGGTTTGAATAGTTAGTCATTGCATTAAAGGTTGCACAGTTAAACATTTCAAAAATTCAAGTTTATTTCACTCACCGAAAGTTTTCCTTTTTATTCACAAAGATCTTCCATGAGTATTGCGATGAGATTCTGACATGGTACCATGTGTCCGCGCAAAGAGTTCAGGAGGTTGTACAGTTCATGGATATTCATAGTCCGATTTCATTTATTTCTTGAGTTGCACATGATTTACACTGAAGTTTATGATTAAGATCACATTTGAAATACTTTTACACACAATGTCCATTTTGAGAAAAGAAAATATACATTTCATTACAAAAATCAAGAAAGGAGGAGTCTATTCACAATAGTTCAAATTAAATTAAAAATTGTTATTGAAATATGGGGATAGAATGATTAGAGACATAAAATGGAATGAGTTACATGAGTTTGTTACATAAATTCAGAAAAACTAATATTAGTTGAATGAGGTATTTCAGAAAAGGAGATTGTGTGTGTCTTTTTGGGGGAAGAAACAACAAAGTACAATAATTGAAATAAAGCAGATGGAAATTATCATATGGCATTAAATTAAAAATAAAAGAAATAGAATAGAAATTTCAATGGAGTGGGTAAGTTGTAATAGAATATGGGAAAAGAGTATTATATAAGAAGATACTGGATTAAAAATTGTGATTTTCCCAGCTCTCTTTATGTTGGTTAGGGAAATGTCCAATTGTGTTCAATTGTACTGAACACATATGCAGTATTTTGAATAATTTAAGTTAAAAACAGAAATACAGAGATGCAATATCGCATTTGACTTTATGCGGTTTTTTCTGGTAGGGAATTAAAATACATCGTAGGCTATAGTCTACTAATCAGACGTTCCGTGAAGTTGCCCATTTAGAGGCAAGGTGCGACTGGTTACAATAGACATATTGAACAGAGTATGAGCCGAGTTGACCATAAATTACATTTCTTCCAAGTTATCGGCGGTGGGACAAATTGAAATGAACTAAATGTATAAAACTGTTTTAATGAGGATTCTAAGAAACTAATATTTTAATGTACTACGTTGTACAGTTCTGCTCCATTCATTTATGAACACCATGTAGTTAGAGACATTCTCTATACCAAGAAATTGAATTCTTATAAAGTTTTGGTTGCTTTCAAGTATAACGTGAATCGTTAACATCGTAGTTACAACAGATGTTTAACTGTGAGTACACAAGGGTTTGCTCTGGGTCGCCCGCGTGTCTCTGAAACTCGCCCAGGGATAATGTCGCAAACACCCATAACTCTCCGCCTGCATTAGCTGAACGTTCCATACTTTTATGTCACTTGAGTGGATCGCATAACCTAACCTCGACTCGCGTTATTTATCAAGTTTGTGACATAAAAGTTTGTTATTGGTAGTCAATATATCTTTAAGTTTTTTCTTAAATATTTTAAATAAATTGTGTATAGTGTGTGTCGTTTTATGCAAAAGGTTGTTACCGATAAATCATAAACAGTACTTTCCAAAATATATCTTTCTATCTGTTCTATTCTATCTAAGGCCATAATAATATATATAACGTTATAATATATATAACGAAGTGGCCCCTGGCGCAAATTGCGCATTTTATGATTGTGCATGAGTGAAACTCACCTACAGTACGTTAATGTTGATTATGAAGTGACAGAGATCTATTTTTGTTTACTAATTCATTTGAAGGTAATCAGCTGTTAAATTACAATTCACATTAAAGAACTTGCAATAAAAGTTGGTCAACAATTTAAAGCGCCCTCTAGAAATAAATCAAATGCAAGGGGAGCGAAGCCCGAAACAATATGACATTTTTAATTACGATTCGTCACTGCGGTATATCCTAACCTTTAAAATGACAGCCCTCAATCTTAAAAATCGGTTCAGTAGGTCGAGAGAGAAAAAGGGACGTAATAGACCAAACCCTTATAGAAATAAGAAGTAGATAGGTGAAGCCGTTTTTTTTTTTTAACACTACTCCTCCCTTATTTCTGGACGAAATTCAATGTTTGAGATGTCATAAGATTCGTCCCAATTCGTAGTTTTGCAATAAGGTTTTAGATTTTTTTATTTGTTTTCTGAAGGGCACGGGAAGCCCTTCAAGCTAGTTTTTTGTCCATAAGATAAACATGGAGAACAATTTATATAGAATTACAAAATAAAAAATCCAGACAAACACATGTTAAAGGCTAGCTGAATAAAAGCAATTAAACTACTGGTAATGAAATATCAAAGACTCAAAAATACCTGAAATATCAACAACTGGTATTCAAAGTAACTCGGTAAACTACCATGGAGCAAGGTTTGATCACCAGGTACCGTACATTGCGCTGCACGGGCCCCCTAGTATTTATTGTAGTACAGCATGTTTATTCCTCAGCGTTAGGGGTAAGAAAAGTTTCATATGAACGATTTATCTTTCGAAATAATCAAACTTTAAAGAGGATTGTCGAAAATCGAACGAGAAATCCAACTAATACTAAATTTTTAGTAAATAAAATAATTTCATCAGTTGATTTATATTTTGAATTAAACATTCTAGAGATAACATTTTTCATGCGAACATTGTGTTTGCAAAATTGCACCGTTACCTGAGTGCACCATAATGGAATTAGGAATGCTTTTAGGTCAATTAGATGGATTCAATAGACTTCATAGATGTGATAACAGGTATAGAAGATGTTCCAAATAGTTTCCGCTCACCACTTATTTGTTAAAACCACAAAACTTTTTCTATTCACTATTTTGTTCATTTGGACATATTTTTATCCTAGTTAATATGAATTAAAAGAAAGTGTTTCAAATGGTGTTCAACCATTTGAAATTTAGAAGCGTCTCTAACACTTAAATAGATACTCAAACGAATTAGGCTACATACAACAAATGTTAAAGTTATGTTTTAATTGGAAAGCAGACGTAATTTTCCTTAGAAATACTGAAAAAATTTCGCTTGATACGAAACTACTTATCATTTAAAAATCGAATGATTGATAATTTACTTAGAAGTAAATGATTTATATTAGTGGTCTAATCGAATGCATTAGATGGATCATCAGACATAATCTAATCTGCAGTGTAATACAAATCAATTTCCATAAAAACAATAATTATTAGTTGTTATATTATTAGACAGTACCAGGAGGACCGAGCGTTGCTCGGTGAAATTAGTAAATTTAAATATCAGAACATAAACAGCTGTTACATTTCTTTTTGAAGTTCTGAATGTACTTCTTGTTTATATGTTGTTAATTCGTTGCCAACATGGCAACCCATAAGCCCAATGTTAAAATTTTGTAATTTTAAACTTTAATTTTTAGCAAAATTAGATTTTCCCTGGGGGCGAGACCCATCTCAATCGTATTTTTAAGATAAAACTAAGTTTATTCCAAAATTTGAAGGAAATCGTCGGAGCCGTTTTTGAGATAATTGTGCAAGCAAGCAAACAAGCAAACAAGCAAACATTGCTCGTATAAGAGTATAGGATATCAGGTATTAAGTGAAATTGCTCAGTAGATTTTAATTTTTCAACTCATTTCAATACTCAACCGTTATTATTTAAATTTGTATATTTTTTGTATATGAATAGATAATATATACAAATAGATATTAGATAAGTATATATGTAGCAGTGTTCTTCTATAGATTTAATACAATTATAATTAATAGTACAGTATAAAATATATGAAAAAACAAAAAGCTTAATATGGATGTGATGTTTATTTGAAAGAGATTCGCTGGCACATCCTCAACATGTCTTCCGTGGTTCCTCCTCCCGTCCTCCACGTTGTCGCAGCTACCGTCCTTCGTTGTATTGCAGCAGTCATAGGACGTCCATGATGTCGAGGAGTAAATAGAGATACCGGTACTTGAAAAAATGGCTCGATACTCGGGCTCGGGACATGGAAACCAAACATTCAAAATAATTCACGAAATGACATTTCAAACTTTTTATATTCAAAGCTGTTCTTTTACTTGCATAACTGAATTTTCGTGAAGCTAATAAAACTACAAACACAAATTTTATAATTATTACTTCACAAAATGTTAATCTTAACACGTAGAGGTGATTTTGTAAACCCTAAATACCATATCTGGCATAAAAGAAAAAATGGAGGATAAAAGTGACGTTTTAAAATTTGAAATATTTAATTATAATGTTTTTGTTCATGAGGATCCATAGTTTTTCTGAAAAACTTACCCGCACCTCAAGTATGCAGTTATAGTTTTTGCCAGTAGGCAGTAATATCAGTAAGCAAACGCCACCTTGTGTAGAGTTAAACAAAATACAATTTGGTTCGATTGACAGCACAACAAAATTTATTCCGATTAGTAATAGCTTTACTAAATCTTTGAGACTAGATGACTAGATGATATCATATAAAATTTTAAAATTTAAAGATTATATTATTAACAAAATATAAAAGTAAAATTGAATGTTCAATTAGTATAAAATTTGTAAAATGTTTAAGAACCGTTATAATGATTCTCGAACTTTTAGCTATCATGACAACACTACATAATGTTCTCGGTATTTTGTTTAGTCTGCTTGGCACGTGAAGATTGAACTTTCCAAATTATCTGGCAGGATTTCTAGTCTTAAGACTAGAGCCTCAACTAGTTTGATTGTGATATACAAGCAGTAGGCGTGTATTCAGGCACGTTCCCCGCATTATTGTAATTGAAAATAATTGAATTAGGCAACGGCCGCACAAAGAAACGGACGCAAGAGAAAAACGAGTAAAGAAATTAAAAACGTAAAGATCATCAAACACAAAATGACGAACATTAGTATTTTTACGTTGCGACTCGGCATTTGTATGCGCACATTAGATGGGTCCAACAGGCAAGGCAAAACCAAACGAAACTTTCCGTTTGGTGTGCGTCCCGGCCTTACTTTCACCATTCTTTCACTATGTGAAAGGATCTCAGTACGCTACTGAACCTCTTTTATTTTCAAGCGTTCGAAATGTTATTAATATACAAAAGCAATTAAAACAGACATGCTGGTCTTAAAAAGTTTAAGTAAGAATAATTGCATTAATTTTAAGAACTTGTAAAAGTTGTTCCACAAAATCGTACAAAATTTGTACAAGAGTATACGTTTATAGATATTCCACATTGAATGTTTATTATAGTACAAACCGTTCTCGCCGGCACATCGTCAACTTGCCCTCCTCGGCTGGTGTTCTCCATGGAAGTGGAGATGTCCGGTATCCATAGTTTTTGGTGAGGAGTCACGTGACACTATGGCTGACAAATACGACGAACTCCGCAGCCCAGGGCATGAAACAGAAAAGACACACTTAAAGAATCACAAAGAGTAAGCTGTAAGCTTTTAAGTACAAAGATTGTTTGTTTTAAAACCGATGCCGTCATATATTCAAAAGAAATAAGAAAGAAACACAACGATAATTCCACAACTTAAGGGAAAAAAGTAATTTTCCTACCACTGCATGGAAATAATCACATTGCCACAGCTGTAATCCTACCCAAAACAGTTCATTTCCGTTTTCCTGTCCTTTTCCGCTCTAGAGCGGTAATGGAACATTGGCGCACGCTAAATCAAGGTTATTTTAAATCTACAATAGGTTAGAACGGTAAAGAAGGTGACGTCACAACACAGACTAGTTCTATTGAAACCACATGACAATCACCATAATTATTACAAATTAATGGTAGTTGCTTTGCTCTGAATCAGCTGATTTCACGGTCAGTATTTTAATAACACTAACTTCCGGTTACACATCTATGCAAGTGATTACGACTTATTACAGTTATTAAGTTAATAAAAGTTAATGAAGTTAAATTTAAAGTTGATATAATTGTGTACGTTTATTAAATACATTTAATCGGTTGTAATTATGGTTTTTTTTTTTTTTTTTGAGGGAGAGGCGGAAAAATGCATTACGCACACAGGTGGCCAGCCTGTAGTGTGGGGCTCCCCTAAAAACGAGTTTACCCACTAAAAAACCTCCTCTACTCTTTAGGAATCTAACCTGGAATCGTTTGTCACATTACGTCAGGCTAGGCCTAAATTTGGCTTACGCCCGTGGGGCTCGCTCCTTATCCAGCCGCTCGATCAAGGGATCTGGGCCACTTCACGGTCCAGATCGGTTTTCTTTTCCAGGAGGATGCCCCGGACGAACTGTGACAAACAATCCCAGTTGCCCTCATCCTCCAAAATCTTTTGGCAGACCGAGTCCACCGAAAATGCACCAAAGATTTGTGTGGCCTCCAGGCGGGGCCCTTCCCAACGGGGACAGCGGAAGAATGTGTGTTCCGCATCGTCGGGAACACCCGGGCAATAAATGCAGTCCGGTAAACCGGTCTTTCCCATACGGTTCAGGTACGACCGAAGTAGTGTCAAATTGTTGGTGCTGGCTCAGTTCAAGGTCACCTGAGGGATGACGTCATCGAGGTCAATGACCTCACCGATGACGTCATCGATGACGTCATCGATTGCGTCATCGATGACGTCATCACTAATGACGTCATTTCTATGACGTCACACCCATGACGTCACAGAAATGACGTGCTGATGACGTCATCACCCCTTACGTCATCAAAATGACGTCACCGACGCCACTGAGGTCAAGGTCACGCCGAAACTTAAAATTTTTTGGCACTTTTGCCGTTTCTCGCACTACGCTCCGAGTTTCAGTCAGAGTCCCCGTGACCTTGACCACTTGGAGCGAATTTTCGACGAGAAACGGCAAAAGTGCCAAGTTAAACTCGAGTTTCTGACATGACCCTGCCTAAATGGGCAATCGGTTATCCCTCAGGTGACCTTGAACCAGCACAACACCAACAATTTGATATTACTGTGACCTTGAAAACCTAACAACGGAGCGCCGACACCGATGCGCACCCCACGACAGCCACCGAGTGACTGACTGTCAGGCTCTGTGTACGCTAGGTATATTGGCTTGAGAGACTAAGACTCTAAACTGTCAGGAATGGGAGTAACTAACTGAATTTTGCAAGGAAAAGTCATTTCATCCAATATATTAAACAAATCTTCATCAGTAAAACTGACATTAGTCTGTTTGGTATAAAACTTAGGGTGTCCGCGCAACAGTTTGCGCCACTTAGCTAAAGTTGAAACTCTCTTAACTTTGAGTGGTGGACAGTGAGCAACTAATAAAGTCTTAACACGGCTAAGTTTCTTACCTAAAGTGTCCTGCGACATGGCTTCACCTCACAAAAGTCCGCACAATACTGAGAGACTGCTTGTAGCGCATGAGTCAAGGGAAAAGAGGTGGGGGAAACAGCAGGAGTGGGGGAAGGTCACAGTGGTGGGGGAAGGTGAGGTGGTACGCTGGAGTATCGCATCACTTCACCATGAGCTGTCCTACAGTCAACACACTGTTCTCTTGGCCCGAGTTGGCACTAGAAGAAACATTTCTGTACAGCTTAGGCTGTGAGAGCCGAGGAAGCAAAGTCAAAGTGGAAATTGTGTTAAACTCTAAGATGAAGAGTCTCCTAAATAAACTAATTGTATCCCTGCAATCTCCTATAACTTTAGAGAAATACCACTTTATTAAGCGACACCTTATACTTTGGCAAAACGAAGCGGAAATGGAAAAGATTACAGTAAAATTAATTTAACTTAAAACTTGGACTGGACACTCATGGCGATACCACGTGGCGTGCAAACGCCACCCTAAACATTACAAGTTAGGTTATTGAGCACCTCTGGTACGATAACCGATGTGCTAGAGTTAAAGTGTGATGACCTTGAGTCAAAACACTGAAATACTACAAGTCGATATCGTCCCAGAGTTAAAGTGTAGTGACCTACATTCAGAACTTGTAAAATTACTTACATATAGAGAGCTAGAGAACAGCGAGACGCACCGCATGGAAGCCGGAGACATACTGGCGAAGCGGTGTTGTGCAGCCTAGGGACCCAGTTGTGGTGGGGGTATAGCCAACACTTAGAGTACAAGTGTTGTGGGTGACCTTGACCCACATAACTTACCTGACCCCCCCCCCCCGACAAAAGTGCGAACCCCCCCCCCCCCCGACAAAAAGT